>SJYA01001511.1:18629-31181 GCA_006410615.1 Neotragus moschatus
GACTGGTTGGATCTCTTTGCAGTCCAAGGGACTCTCAAGAGTCTTCTCCAACACCACAGTTCAAAAACATAAATTCTTCGGCATTCAGCTTTCTTCACAGTCCAACTCTCACATCCATACATGACCACTGGAAAAACCATAGCCTTGACTAGACGGACCTTAGTCGGCAAAGTAATATCTCTGCTTTTGAATATGCTATCTAGGTTGGTCATAACTTTCCTTCCAAGGAGTAAGTGTCTTTTCATTTCATGGCTGCAATCACCATCTGCAGTGATTTAGCCACTGCCGTTTGGGAATTTTTAAAGGAAGGAACAGATTTCTCGTCTCGAACAATCCTTGTTCATTAATAACAAGTAAAAACCTGTTATTAATTATAACAGGAGTATGCTAGCTCCTTACATGTGACTTTTCCTCCTCCTGCTGAGAAAACTAGACTTGCAAGTCTCTGCCCTAGGTCCTCTGCCCTTGATTTCTTCTTGCTTCTTGGCTCACCTCCCTTCAGGCTTCTCACCCTCCTTGTGCAATATCACCCACTTGCAAGGCAGGCAGTTGGAGGAGGGGGTGGATAAAGAGCACTGCTGTGAGTCTGAACCCAAGTGGAAAAGAGTGGGGAGGAAGGGTGGGTGGAAGCACCTCGGGCCACCGACAATCTAAGGGAGTTTGACGAGGCTATGGGGGCATCCTCAAGGCAAAGTGCCATCAGAAGAGACCTAGCCTCCGAGGAAAAGGCTGCCTTAACAGCCCTGCCATGCGCAGTCCCTGACTGGAAGTGCCTGGGGGAAGCGCAGCCTCCGCCTGGGTGATGGATTTTAGAGGCGGCATCTGGGTCTTAGGCAACGGAGTTCCTTTAACTTGGAGGGCTGCGGGTTCGTGCTCATAGCTGCCACATTTGAGGTCCTCCTCACCTCCTCCTCACCCAGCCAGCTTCTATCACCCTTCAGATCTCAGTTTAAACATCACTTTCCCAAGGAAACCATCCCAAACCTTCGGATTGACCAGGCTTCCCTCCTCTCTGTTCCCACACCACATAACTTTACTGTAAGTTGCTGTTCAATTATCTGATCCCCAGAGGCACTCTGAACTCAGAACTGTGTCTGTATTGTTCCCCACTGAATCGGTACTACTTTGCGGCACCTGACACCTGTAAGACAATAAGTGTTTGTTGACTGAATGAATGGCTAGTCACTGATATAGCTGTGATAGTTCAAATTATACAATAATCTTGGTTTCAGGGAATATACTTATGAACTGGATCATTCTAGGTACAAGCTTCACCTTTATGGGGTATTTTCAATGTTCAGGCTGAGCTTTCAGAACAATTTAAGAAACCTCTTGAAGGAAACATTTCAAGCTAGAGCAAACTCCTGGGTCACAAATGTTACTTCCCANGATAGCTCAAATTATACAATAATCTTGGTTTCAGGGAATATACTTATGAACTGGATCATTCTAGGTACAAGCTTCACCTTTATGGGGTATTTTCAATGTTCAGGCTGAGCTTTCAGAACAATTTAAGAAACCTCTTGAAGGAAACATTTCAAGCTAGAGCAAACTCCTGGGTCACAAATGTTACTTCCCAATTCCACTGTGAAATAGAATCTGGGGCAAGAGAGACAGAGACTGAAGGATTCAGAAGTTTACTTCCTAGAACTGCTTTGATCACTAACAGGATCTTAAATTTCTCCTCTGGAAACCTGTGTTCATATTTCTTGTCCTCCTTGGGCTAGTAAGAACTCTCTGGGAGAATGTGTTGGCTAGTTCCGATGCCAGCCCAACATGGATTGTATTACTATTGCGATTGTTTCCGGACTACAGGTCAGGGGAGACAGGGCAGGTGAGGGAAGGGAAGATGCAAGTCAGGACATCAAGACTCCCCAAGATGTTCTGGGGAGAAGCTGTGCCTTAGAAAAGAGCCCAAGGGCTCAGAGAAGACAGTTTCTTAAAGGGACACCAGACCGGCCTGGAAAGTCAGGAGAGATATATAAGCCATGGACACCCATTCACATGATTGTGCATTGGGTGTAAAAATAGGACCCGGAGGCTGCCAGACTGAAGTGATTCCTTAGTTCCAACAAATTCTCTTCACTGGGGGAAATGTGGGCAGTTCTGTGGCATGAAGCAGCACTTCCTGACAAAGAAGTCTGTGGAACCATTTAAGATGTTCTGAACAGTGTCCCTCAAGATGTTTAAAGCGCCTCAACCAAGCAGGAAAGGGGCCCTAGGAAACATTACATGCTGCTGAGAAGCACGTGGGTTGGCAGAAGTTGCTCTGTGCACAAACCAGTTCAACCTCAGCCCCCCGGAGAGGACCTGCTAGGTCCCTCCCTGCTCGAGCACCCAGAGACAAGAGCCTGTCTGCTTCCTGAAGTCGCAAGGCAGCTCAGAAAGAATTCTGGCTTCAGAGAACCCCGAGATCTGGGGTCAAGACTTGGTTTCACCTGACCAACATCTGGGACCTTAGGCTATTTCCTTAATGATGACATTTTCATCTACAAAACAGAGCTACAGCAGCAGCCTTCCTCACAGAGTTTCGTATAAGAATTTCAGAGAATGTATGTCAAGTATCTGGCACACAGTAAATGTTCAGTAAATGAGAATTATTTTTATTTGACTTAGTTGAAAGCGGAAAACAGGCCTAGATTTGGATGCTGGTTTTGCCACTTACTAAGTGGTGAAGAATCCACCTTCCACTGCAGGAAATGCAAGAGATGTGTGTTCAGTCTCTGGGCTGGGAAGATTCCCCAGAGGAGGAAATGACAAGCCACTCCAGTATTCTTGCCTGAGAAATCCCGGGGACAGAAACACCTAGGGGATTATAGTCCATGGCATCGTGAGGAGTCAGACATGACTGAGTGTGTGCACACACACAGACACACACACTTGCTACTTACTAGCTGTGTGATTGTGGGCAGGTTACTTAACCTATTTGAGTCTCATTATTTTCCTTATTTGTAAATTAGGAAAATACTACATAACTGTCAGTGGTGTTGTAAGAATTAGAGTTAATTTAAGAAAGGTACTTAATTAGGTGCCTGGCATATAGTAGTACTCTGTTAACAGTTATCTGTTAGGATTATTTGTAGATCAAAGAAGGAATAAAAATTCTTGATTTGGTTTGCACAGACCAAGGAGTTATAAGAATCACAAGCCAATTTGAATTGTTCTGTGGGAAACAAATTGTCTTCTAAAACAGGCTGCCTTATTTCCCCAGTTAGACCAGTTCTGAACCTTTGGGTAGCAGAGGCTGGGAACTGGCGCCGGGCCTGGAAGTGTTCAGACCCCAGTCACCCTCCGATGGGGGCTTCCTTCATCTGTCCATTTTCCAGGAGACATTTTCGCCTCCAGCCTCAGGTCCCCTGAGGAGAGCTGGAGCAATAGGTCACCATTATTTATACTGCCACAGAATTTTCAGACCATGAGACTCCTGCCTCTCCCCAGGCTGGGCTGGCCCATCCCCAAGAAGCAAGGAAGCCAGGAGGTTACAAAATCGGTTTGTATCCATCCTGTTTTTAATTGATTTCACAGCAGGGGACCGAAAATCGGAATCCTTCCTACATAGCCCTTTCAACGCGGGAGTCCTCCTCTGGTTAGTAAATCCATCTGGGAAGACCCGGAGTTGGTCTTTGGGAGCTCCGCTTTCGTCCCAGCAGCCTGAAAGCCCTGCTCCACCAGTGCCCGTGGTGAGGGCTGCTTCTGTGTGGCCCCTGTGCGCCACCCCTTTACACACTGGCCTGGAGAGAGGGGTAGCCCTGCCTCCGCCCTCAGCTCCAAAAGGGCCCAACTCTTTTCCACTTAGTAGCCCCCCTGTCAGCTGGGTGTACCCCAGGACCTCATATCCTAAGTATATCCCAGGCTCTGTGGGAGCCCAGGTCCTCTTGGGACTTTTGTGGATTCCTGGAGTCAGGGGGAGATGCAGGGGTGACTGACTTCTTACAAGCACCTTGGGCCTCTCAAATTTTCTGCACCCTGTGGCAAGACCATGGTCCCCCAGGTGGTGTGGGAAGAGTTGTCCTGATTTGGTGACTGTAAAGAGTGGCCTCACACTGAGCTTCGGAGACATCAATGAACACATCCACATTTCACACTTCTGTTCTTAGAACACGGTTCACATCCAGCCATGGGTGTGGGTACATCTGCATTTATCAGATGTTTTTTCATATAAACTCTGCCTTTATGGAAGGAGACTGGGTGAGTGAGGAACGAGGAGGTGGGAGACTTGCATATTTTTCTCACACGCACACACATCCCTCATGCTCCCTCTCTATGCCATTTAAAGTGCTCCAGCCCCTCCTTTCCACAGAGCCAATCCATCAATCCCTGGAGAAGGACATGGCAGCCCTCTCCAGTATTCCTGCCTGGAAAATCCCATGGACAGAGAAGCCTGGCAGGCTACCGTCCATGGAGTCACAAAGAGTTGGACACAACTGAGGGACTAAACCACCGATCTTTCGATAGCTGATCTCAAAAGTCTTTTTTTCCCCCAACCACTCACGTCCTCAGCAGTCCCTTCCTCTCTCTGAACCCTGAGAGAATTTCCAGTCAGTCTTGCTAAGGTTGGGACCTAGGCACAGGACATCTCATAGTGTAACAGAGTACAATAATGGACTGTCTGCTTCCTGAGAGCCACGCTGGTCTCTGGCCAGTTCCTTAAAGGAAGAGACTGGCCACGACTTAGTTTCTCTGCATCCCTCACAGCACACAACTGAAAGAACGAATTACAGACACAGGCAAAAGTAGACAACTCTGAAGGAAAAGGGCATGGCTAAAGCAAGATGCTCCCGGGAACCTCTGCCAAGTACCTGGTATAAGTTCTTGCTGCTCACAGAACCAGCTGGAACGACGGAAGTGAGAAACGGCTGTCATTGGACCCATTGCCCGTCTCTGTCATAATGAGAAGAACAGTTGGTTCTTTTCCAGGGGATGTGTTTTGGATGACGATTCTGATATGGGAACACGTATACTTATACAACATATATTTCAGTAAGTAGTAATCTTTTGCGGATGGAAGGTCTTGCCTCGCTGTGAATGGCTGCTGACTGATCAGGGTGGGGGTTGCTGAAGTCTGGGGTGACTCTAGCAATTTCTCAAAATAAGACAACGTTAAAGTTTGCCTCGCTGACTGACTCTTTCTTTCATGATTTCTCTGTAGCATACAATGCTGTTTGATAGTATTTACCCACTTTTGGGGGCTCCAAAATCACTGCAGATGGTGATTGCAGCCATTAAATTAAAAGACGCTTACTCCTTGGAAGGAAAGTTATGACCAACCTAGATAGCATATTAAAAAGCAGAGACATTACTTTGCCGACTAAGTACTTTGCTGTCTAGTCAAGGCTATGGTTTCTCCAGTGGTCATGTATGGATGTGAGAGTTGGACTGTGAAGAAGGCTGAGCACCGAAGAATTGATGCTTTTGAATTGTGGTGTTGGAGAAGATTCTTGAGAGTCCCTTGGACTGCAAGGAGATCCAATCAGTCCATTCTGAAGATCAGCTCTGGGATTTCTTTGGAAGGAATGATGCTAAAGCTGAAACTTTAGTACTTTGGCCACCTCATGCAAAGAGTTGACTCATTGGAAAAGACTCTGATGCTGGGAGGGATTGGGGGCAGGAGGAGAAGGGGACGACAGAGGATGAGATGCCTGGATGGCATCACTGACTCGATGGGCGTGAGTCTGAGTGAAGTCCAGGAGTTGGTGATGGACAGGGAGGCCTGGCGTGTTGCAATTCATGGGGTTGCAAAGAGTCAGACACGACTCAGTGACTGAACTGAACTGAACCCACAAACGAACTGTTTTCAAAACTGGAGTCAATCCTCTCAAACCCTGAAGTTGCTTTATCAGCTAAGTTTATGTCATATTAATATTCTACATCCTTTGTGTCATTTCAACAATCTTCAGAGCATCTTCATCAGGAGACACTCCATCTCAGGAAATTACTTTCCTTGCAACTCATCTGTTTAATATTTGTCATGAGATTGTAGCAATTCAGTCACATCTTCAGATACAAGTTTGATCCCTGCATCAGGAAGAGCCCCTGGAGGAGGGCATGGCAACCCACTCCACTGTTCTTGCTTGGAATCCCAAGGACAAAGAAGCCTGGCACGCTACAGCCCACAGGGTCACAAAGAGTCAGACGTGACTGAAGCGACTTAGCATGCACACAAGATTTTCAGAAATGGTCAAGGAGCGTTGGCTTCAGCTCCAAGCCACCGGTGTATTAGCCCCTAACAAGAGAGTTAGACTGTCCTTTGATGCTTTAAAGCCAGGCACTGACTTCTCCACTCCAGCTCTGAACGTCCTAGATGGCATCTTCTTCCAACAGAAGGCTACTTTGCCTACACTGAAACATCTGTCGTGTAGCGTAGTGATCTTAGCCAGATCCTCTGGATAACTTGCTGCAGCTTTTACATCCGTGTTTACTGCTTCACTTTGCACTTTGTTGTTATGGTGATGCCTTCTGTCCTTCAGCCTCATGAACCAACCTCTGCTAGCTTCAAATATTGCTTCTACAGCTTTCTCACCTCTCTCAGCCTTCACAGAATTGAAGAGAGCTGGTACTTTAAGCTTTGGCTTAACAGAAAGTTGTGGCTGGTTTGATCTTCCATCCTGACCAACCATGAAAACTTCCTCCATAATAGCAATAAAGCTGTTTCACTTCCTTATTTTTCATGTGTTTACTGGAGTAGTGATTTTTAAAGTCCTTCTGGAATTTTCCCCTTTGTATTCACAACGTGGCTGTTTAGTGCAGGAAGCCTAACTTTCAGCTTTTCATTGCTATTCAACGTGCCTTCCTCACTAAGCTTACTCTTTTCTAGCTTCTGATTTAAAGTGAGGGATATAATACTCTTCCTTTCACCTACACTGTTAGAAGCCATTATGGATGTTAGTTACTCAGTCATATCCAACTCTCTGCGATCCCCTGGGCTCTGCTATCCATGGAATTCTCCAGGCAAGAATACTGGAGTGGGCTGCCATTTCCTTCTCCAGGGGACCTTCCCAACCGAGGGGTTGAACCTGGGTTATTTGTGTCTCCTGCATTGGTGAGCAGGTTCTTTAGCAACTGAGCCAGCAGGGAAGCCATTATAGGGTTGTCAATTGGACTGATTTCAACACTGTTGTGTCTCAAGGAACAGGGAGGCCTCGTGTGAAGGGCTGGTCGGTGAAGCAGTCAGAACATACACACATATATCAATTGAGTTTGCTGTCTTACTTCTCTAAAGAAGATATACAAATGGCCAATAGGCGCATGAGAAGATGCTCAACACCAATAATTATTATAGAAGTGCAAATCAGAAATACAAGGTACTGGCTCACAGCAGTCAGAGTGGCCATCATTAAAAAGTCTACAAATAATAAAAGCTGGAGAGGATGTGGAAAGAAGGGAACCCTCCTACACTGTTGGTGGGAATGTACGTTGGTGTAGCCACTGTGGAAACCAGTACTATGGAGGTTTCTCAGGAAACTAAAAATATAATTACTACATGACCCAGCAATCCTAATCCTGGACACATATCCAGACACAACTATAATTCAAAGAGATACACGTACCCCTATGTTCATAGCAGCATTATTTACAATAGCGAAGACACAGGAAGAACCTAAATGTCTACCGACAGATGAATGGATAAAGAAGGTTTGGTCCATACACACAGTGGAATACTTGTTGTTTAGCTGCTAAGTCGTGTCTAACTCTTTTGCAGCCTCCTGGATTGTCCACAGGATTTCCCAGGCAAGAATCCTGGAGTGGGTTGCCGTTTCCTTCTCCAGGGGATCTTCCCGATTCAGGGATCAAACCCGCATGTCCTGCACTGGCAGGTGGATTCTTTACCAGTGAGCCAGCAGGGAGGACCATACAATAGAATACTACTCAGCCATTGGCATCAACCCAGATACGACTGGAGATGATCACAGTGAGTAAAGTAAGTCAGAAAGAGGAAGACAAATACCATATGATACAACTTACATATGGGGTCTAAAATATGACACAAATGAACTTTATTTGTGAAACAGAGACAGAATCACAGACAGAGAGAACAAACTGGTGGTTGCTAAGCGGGAGAGGGTTGGAGGAGGGATGGAGTGAGAAGTTGGGGTTAAAGGATATAAGCTTTTATATACATATCGTTACATATACAACGGGCAAGCAACAAGACCCTACTGTACGGCAGAGAGAACTGTTTTCAATATCCTGTGATAAACCATAATGGAAAAGAACATAAAAAAGAGTACATATACACATGTAATTGAATCACTTTGCTGTATAGCAGTAATTCACACAACATCACAAGGGAAGCTTACATCACTTAAAACAAAGTGCGCTGTCTTCTCTGGGTGTAGTTGGCGGTACTCCAGTACAATTTACAATAGTAACATCAAAGGTCAGTGATCACAGATCACCAGGACAAATATAATAACAATGAATAAGTTGGAAATATTGTGAGCACTACCGAAATATGATGCAGAGACAAGTGCTGGGAAAATGGTGCTGACAGATTTCCTTGATGCAGGGTCGCCACTAACTTTCAATTTGTAAAAACCAACAGACAAACAAAAAATNGATAAACCATAATGGAAAAGAACATAAAAAAGAGTACATATACACATGTAATTGAATCACTTTGCTGTATAGCAGTAATTCACACAACATCACAAGGGAAGCTTACATCACTTAAAACAAAGTGCGCTGTCTTCTCTGGGTGTAGTTGGCGGTACTCCAGTACAATTTACAATAGTAACATCAAAGGTCAGTGATCAAAGATCACCAGGACAAATATAATAACAATGAATAAGTTGGAAATATTGTGAGCACTACCGAAATATGATGCAGAGACAAGTGCTGGGAAAATGGTGCTGACAGATTTCCTTGATGCAGGGTCGCCACTAACTTTCAATTTGTAAAAACCAACAGACAAACAAAAAAACGCACCATCTTTGAAGCACGATAAAGTGAAGTGCAATAAAATGAGCTAAGTCTGTATGGACTATGTTTATCCCTGTACACACATACTACATATAAAAACTACGGTAAAGTTTTCACAAATTAAGCACAGTGAGAGAATTTCTGATTTGTCAGCATCACTCCTCCTCTTCTTTGAGGCCATTATTAAGTAAAAAAAAGGCTCACTTGAGCACAAGCAATACAGTAACAGTTGCTCTGATAGCCCAGACGGTTGCTAAGTGACCAATGGGCAGGATATGCTGGACAAAGGGATGATTCACTTTCCCGGCTGGAGGGAGTGGGATGGCGCAAAATTTCATCATGCTGCTCAGAATGGCCTGCAGCTTAAAACTTATGAACTGCTCCTGGAATTTTCCATTTAATATTTTTGTACTGGTTGACGGTGGATAACAACTGGGAAAGTGGGGACTACTGCACTCCTCGCTTTTGAAATTGGAACCCATACAGAATGCCTCCCTCCTGGAGCAGGCCCCACCTCCCCAGCAAGGACTGGAAGGACTGGAAGGGCTGAGGAGGTCCCAAGTCCCAAAGCCCTAGAGGCTCTTCCAGCTCTTTCCCCTCCCCTGTTTAACGTGAATTGTCCTGACCCTCAGCTGGTGCTCCCATCCCAGGAAGCTCAACCCCCAAAGACCCAGGCACTGCCATGCTTCCTCCTGGGCAGTCACAGCTCCATAAAACTCCAGGCACAGAAGACAAGAGGCTTCATACGTATGCTTCTGGCCTCCCAGAAACGCATCTCCCAAGGACCAAGACTCTGCAGCACTCTGTTACGCAGCTAAATGCCAGAACCAGCCAGACTCCTCCCCCGCCATCACCTCCCACAGGCCCTTCATCTCTAAATCCTACAACCCGGACGTCTGCTTTGGGAGCCCAAAATAAAGTCCCATTTCTTTTAATGTTCAAACCGCATCTGCCTGGGATTAGCAGAATAGTCAGTCGGCCACGTGGCGTCTCCCCCCATTTCTGAGAATGCCTGAAAGTTGAGCCTGGGGAGTGCTTGCCTCTCCGTCCACCGCTTGTGGTTCCACGACAGCAGTCTGAGCCCCCAGTTCACATCACACCCTCTGTAACTCATTGCTCCAGCCTGAGCTGGTTCACACATGTGGACTCACTGCCGGCAGGCACACTGCACCTCCCCTACCCCAGCCTTGACCCCACAGGATGGAACTCCTCAGTCTATTAATAGGACAAAGGGCAGTGTTCCCTGAATATGTGGGGGGCTAAGAAAAATAGATTATTGTGTTCTTCTTGGCTTCACGAGACCAAAAACCCCAACCTCAAGGCCATGTATACCTCCCAACAGGCTCCCCTATCCTCAACAAGAATCTTTAGATCAGTACTGAGACTAGGTTCCCCAAGACTCCTTTCCTGGGAGCAGGGAGCACTGTCCCCTTCTCTTGGCCTATGGCTGGGCCATGCTGACCCAGCACAACTGATCCTGGGAACCTCCATTTCCTTCAAGAGAAGCCCCATTCCTGATTCCCCAGGGCCACATAAGACAGTGCACTATTCAACCTTGCACGGTCTGTGTTATACTAAATTAAACACCATTTAAATTAGGTACGGCACACAGATTAATGCCGCCTCCAAAGACATACACATTTTAACCCCCAGAATCTGTGAATACTTCCGGTTACATGGTAAAGGGGAATTGAGGTTTCCAATGGAATTGTTTGTGAACCGGCTGACCTTGAAACAGGGCAATGCTGCCATGCTGGCTTTGACAGTAGAGGAAGGAGCCACGAGCCAAGGAATGTGGGCGGTTTTGGAAGCGGAGAAAAGAGCTTTCCAGCCTCCAGAAAGGAACACAGCCCTGCCAATACCTTGACTTTAGCCATGTGAACCATGTTAGGCTTTGACTTAGAGTACAATAAAATCATATAAATTTGTGTTGTTTTTCAGCTACTAAGCTTGTGGTAGTTTATTATGGCAGCAACTAGGAAACCAGTACATGGAAGACACCAAAAATTCAGTCTAAATGCTAACTTCAGGAAAAGCTTTCTAACTGTCCAGTACTTAGCATCTAAATCTGCAGCTGTTATACTCAGATTTATGATATCTTTACCATTTGTTTCAAGAACAAGTTGCTTTACTTTGGTGTAAACAAACAGTTTATCTTGGATTGCCTTGAAAACAAAAGAATCTGTTTCAAAGTGTCAAGTGCCTGACTCCAGAAACCCAAATGGCAGTTGTATTTTACAGCAGTCCTCAAATGGCAATTCCCTTACTGAAATAAAACATATTCTAAGTTCTTCTTGTCTAGGAACCCTGATATGTAAACTGCAGGCGTCCCTTCAAGTCCTACTTCCCCTACATTTCAATCACTATTAGTGAGGTTCACGACCAGCTCTATTACCTGCTTGGAAAACTGCAACAGCCTCGCTCTGTCCCCATTCCATTTCTCAACACTACAGTGGAGGGATCGTCCTAGAGTCTGATCATCCTCCCGTTGGTAAACACTCCATGGCTCCCCATCGCTCTCAGGAGACAGCACCTGGCCTCCAAGCACACAACTGGCCCCTGCCCATGTTCCTGGCCTAATTTCCAGCACATGTAGAACCAACACCAGGGTCATTCTATCAAGCGTGTAGTCACAGAGCACTGTGTGTCAAGCTATGGAATGGACAGTGCAAAGCAGACTCCCACAGTTTGTGGAGTCAAGCTTGTACAACACAGCCATGGTTATGATGGTTTGAATTTGTCTTTCCCAAAGTCATATCTTGAAGTCCCAGCTTCCAGAACCTCAGAATGTGACCTTCGTTAGAAATAGGGTTTTTGCAGCCGTAATCAATTAAAATGAGGTGATTCTGGAGAAGGGTGGGCCCCTGTTCCAACACGACTGGTATTCTTATGAAAAAGGGCAAGTGGACATGAGCACACACACACAGGGAGATTCACATGCCATGTGAAGTCTGCAGATATGTGGCCAGGAGCCCAGGAACCCCCAGAAGCTAGGAGAGAGGTCTGGAGGAAATGCTTCCCTGGCAGCTTCCGAGGGATCTTGGCTGGGTGATACCTTGAGTTTGGAATTCTAACCAATCAAACTGTGAGGCAATAAATTCCTGTTGTTCTAAGCCACACTGGTAGTGATATTTTATTACAGCAGCCCTAGGAAGCTAACAGAATGGCCCCACTGGGACTAGCTTCAGACTTCTCCATCACTTGCCCGCAGTGCCCACGGCCATCTGCATGGAAACGCGGACGCACAGAAGGGCTGTGAAGTGGAGACACTCACATTTTTCAAAGGCCCACAACGTTCATTATAATGAAAACTGAGAGGTCCCTGCCCTTTACTCTCTAATTACTTCTCGACCTCATGGAAACCAGTGGCTAAGAAGACCTCATTACGGGAGAGCATTAGTCAGTTTGCCCTCAGTGGGTTGGTTTCGTTCTTGTCCTCCCTAGAGATAATGAGGAGTCAAGAACAATTCAATATTCTCAAAACATCAAATGTTCCAGGGAGATCAAAGCGTGGCTTTCCTCTCTCTGCTCTGCTCGCGTTTCATACTTCCGCACAGTTGACCCCAATCCTTGTGTTCCCTTATTGTTGTTGTCTAGTTGCTAAGTCGTGTCTGACTCTTCCCGGCCTCATGG
>SJYA01001512.1:0-329570 GCA_006410615.1 Neotragus moschatus
ATCTTTGGCTGCAAAGAATATAATCAATCTGATTTTGGTGTTGACCATCTGTTGATGGTAACCATTAGGTTATTCTCATTGGTAACCACTAGGTTATTCCCTATGAGTCTGTTTCTCTTTTTATTCATTAGTTTGTTGTTGTTTTTTTAGATTCCACATATAAGTGATATTTTACAGTATCTGTCTTTGTCTCATTTGACTTAGGATGGTAGAGGTGGTGGTCGTTTAGTTGCCAAAACGTGTCCAACTCTTGTGACCCCACGGACTGTAGTCCATCAGACTTCTCTGTCCAGGCAAGAATATTGGAATGGGTTGCCATTTCCTTTTCCAGGGGCTCTTCCGAACCCAGGGATCAAACCCCAAGTCTCCTGCATTGTAGGCTGATTTTTTACTTCTGAGCCACCACAGAAGTCCTTCACTTAGGATGGTTTAGTCACTAATTTGTGTCCGACTTTTGTGACACCATGGACTGTAGCCTGCCAGGCTCCTATGTTCATAGTATTCTCTAGGCAAGAGTACTGGAGTGGGTTTCCATTTAATGCCTTCCAAATCCACCCATCTTGTTGCAAATGGTACAACATCATTATTTTTTGTGGCTGAGTAATATTCCATTATACCATGTTCTTAATCCATTTATCTGCTGATGAACATTTAGGTTGTTTCTTTATGTTGGCAACTGAACTTCACTTTTGATAAATGTTATCTTCCTGTATATTTTTGTAAGTTTAAAAATGTAAACTTGAAAGAAAGTGGAGAATGAATAGAGTCTTAATCTTAGTCAAAAGGCCAAGAAGTGATGAATAAATAAACAAATAAGAAAATAAAGGAAAAAGATTTCCTGGAGACTAGAAGAGTTTTATTCTCTGTGAATGAAGTCAGTGGTAAGTCCATACTGTTTGCTAATTTAGAATAGAACACAATAGGTTGCTATAAATAGTCATTATAAATGGTTAGCAAATGTTCAGACAAGCAGCATATTTAAGGTCAGCAGAGAGACTGAACATAATACAGGTTCTCACAAAGAAAGAAATATCAAGATAGTTGAAGAAGAAAACAACTATAGATTCAAACCCAGACTTAATTGGCTAAGTGCCATTATACTGGTCACAAAGATTATTGACAGCAGTTCTTAAACTTTAGTATCCACAATAATTAACCACCACAAATCTATTGACTGGGATTCAGGAGTTTCCGTATGTCACCAGCTGCCCGACAGGTTCTTCCCAGTTTTGATAACGGGCAGGGCACAGATCATAGCAGCGGCTGTGAGGCCAGCCTCTGTTTGGTTGAGTAGTATGATTTTGGATTATATTATACACATAGCCCTAGGGTATCCATTACTACCTATTTTACTGCCTCTCTTTCTTTCTTCTACAATGAATATTACCTGAAGGAGTTTTCAAAAATAGGGGCAGAGGCAGGACTGCGGCTGCTAGAAAGAGACCCTCATTCAGCCCTGCACTAAAGAGGCAGCAGGGTCTTGCCACTCCCCCATGGTTATTATAGCCTTGAGAATAGACCTGCAGTTGTTTTGTGTTTCATTTCTGCTCTGCCTCTGTGTCCTCAGGTATGAACTGGCCGGAGGGAAAATATTGGCCTCCACAAAGCTGTGTTCAGTGAGAGAGATCAGTATCTGGCTTCTCCCCCATTTATAGTTTTAATTTTCTTTCTTTCTAGAATATGTCTGTGCTGGAGAATCACCACTGGCGATCTACAATCGGCATGCTTCGAGAATCAAGGCTTCTGGCTCACTTGCCAAAGGAAATGACGTAAGTGACCTAGAGATGAAACATACCGATGTCCACACGTTAGAGATAAGCCATGTGCTCTCGGGCTTGAGACCCCCGGGGTGAATGGCAGGGAGCCAGCCAGCAGTGCTTCCAGCCCACACTCCCTTAGTCGCCTATCAGAGGAGATGTGGTGTCAGTCACAGCAACCCAGAAACCAGAGTCCCTCTGTGAGCTCTGAAAGGGCCTGGAGAGTATAGGACCTAATGTCAGGAAAAGAGATAATAAACAGTTCTCAGCTTTCACACTCTTTGGCCTCAGTGCTGTGCTTTGCCAAACTCCTGTCTTTTATGTTAGCAAAATTGTCCTCCTGTGTAGATCCAAATAATAAATATTTATCAAGAAGAAACACAGGAGTTCCCAAACGAGACTGAAGCCTTGTTCGATAAAGGGTGTTTTGTCATTGCCAATCTTAGTAAAAGGAGAAGTCAGAAATTCTGTTCTAAAACATCCTTTGTTAAGTGACTGAATGGGCCCCAGCCATTTTTTTTTCCACCAGGAATTTACCTATGTTTCTTGCATTTTAAACAGAAATGGAAATACTAGTTTCCTGCTTCACTATTTGTTAGGCTGGATATTTAGGCCGAGGTCTACTAAATCCAAGACCATGGCCTCATTTCCATCTGGCCTCAGTTTAGCTGCTACACCATATTGGCCTTAATTTAGCCTCTGCACGGTCTTCCAAGGCCACCACCAATTCCTATCTGTTTCATTAATCCATAGAACCCGAAGTAGCTAGGCGGAAACAAGTAAATAGATTCCTGTACCATCTTCCAGAGGGGCACCAAGGTCAAGGGCCCCGCAGTGTCTCCTGGTCGAGCAGCAGGATGCTCTGGGTGCACTGGTTTACCCCTGGCCCTCTGCTCCTATTTATGCTGTTTCCTAGCACCCAGAGGAATGCGAAACTCGTGGAAGGAACTTCAATTCTGATAACACTTTACCCACTGGAACCAAATAAAATCAATCCTCATACAGGGAATGAAAATTCATGCCTTTTATGAAAACAGTATATTGCAAAGATCAAAAGAATTAAGTACAAAAAGAACTGAAGTCTAGAGTAACAAATCAAGTTTAGAGGAGAAATGAGGAGGTGAAGGACAAGGAAGCCAAAGAAAGAGAAAAGGAGAAGGGAAGGAAAGAGAAGGAGACAGGAAAGAACAAAATGACTTGTTCTTTTGTCAAACCAGATTTGTCCCAGTAATGCCCTAGTAGGTAAAGACTAAAAGAAACTTCACAAAAAAAGAAATAGACGTGACCAATAAACATATGAATATATGTCCAACCTCATTAGTAATCAAGGCAATTCATATTAAAATTACAATGAGTTGCATGATATTGGCAAATTGGCAAAAATAAAAAATGTAAAGGGTAAGACTGTAAAGCAATGAGAAGCTCATCTATTACTGCTTGGAATGTAAATTTATACAACTGTTTTGAAAATAATCAGCAATATCTAAGAAATTGGAGATGAACATACTCTATGATCCAATAATTTTATTCCTGGACATAGTCCCTAGAGAAACTTTACAAATGTATAATTGGAGGTGTGTAATGGTATTTATTGTGTCATTTTTTTCATAGTAGTCAAAAATGAGAAACTACTCAAGTGATCATCAAAAGTAGAAAAGATAAATACACTGAAGTGCAGTCCTACATTGGTATATAATCTAATCATGAAAATGGATGAACAACAGCTCACACATCAACTTAACTGACCTTCAAAAATATATTAAGCTAAGAAAAGCAAGTCACAAACTGATACTTACCACATAACTTAAAGTGAACAAGCAGTTAAAGTTAAACCATAGTATTTAGGCATGCATGCACAGGTGGAAAAATGATTATCAATAGCAAGGAAATTATTAAAACAAAAGTCAAGATAGTAGTTGCTTCAGGGGTTGAGGGGAAGTGGGTTGGATGGGAGACACAATGAGGACTTTCTGGGGTACTAGCAGGCAATGATCTTGGCCTGGGCAGTGACTGTAAGATGTTTATTTTGTAATTTATCCCTTAAACTGTTTGTGTATGTTCTGTGCACTCTATCTAAACATATCTCACTTTTAAAGGTGAATTTTAAAAATAGATACGGATTTTCCTCCCATCAGTTACTTTCCATATATGAGGAAAGCCCTAATTTGGTTCACTTTTGCAAAACATCTCATTGTCTGTATACCATTTGTTGACCAATATGTTGGTTGAACACTGCTTTTTAATGGTATCTTAATCTACTGTGACTCTTTTGAAAGTTCCAGTATCTCTTTCCAGCCTATCCATTTTGCTCTCTTGATGGATCTTTCTATTCCATAGAATCAGTCACTATTATTGGCTTCATTACTATTATTAGACCCTTTCTCTCCCCATGCAAGTCTTAAGGTTTGAGTTGGTGTGAGCACTATTAAAAAGCACAATCCAAATGCCAGTGATTCTATGAGTCTTTGTGACCTCCTTCAAGCATACATTTCTAGTTGGCTTCCGATCTTGCCACCCATAGAACTGTGGGAATGTATAAACTGCCACAACTTTGTTCACCCAAGGTTTCAATCACTCTGTTCAGTCCTTGGCATACCTCCCATCCAAGGACAGAATGATGGTGGGTGAGAGAATCACACTTAGGCTGCAAGGGACAAGGACTCTGTGTAATAAACAGTATCAGAGGCAGAAATAAGAAAACAAGCCACCTGATGATAGAATCAACCACTCTGCTCAAAGGGATTTGCTTTGTGTGTGTGTTTTCTCTTTCATTCTTGTGGATACAGACAGGATATTGAACAGCAGCTGGGCTCCTTGATCTTGGCAACAGACATCAACAGACAGAATGAATTTTTGACCAGATTGAAAGCTCACCTCCACAATAAAGACCTAAGACTGGAGGATGCACACGACAGGCACTTTATGCTTCAGGTAAACAACAACAACAACAACAAGACATCACTGTCCTTGCTATAAAACACTAAGGATACAATCAATCATTTTAGCACATCTGAGAAGGAGTATCCCCCATGGTATAAGCTAGAGCAGTGACCTAGTTTATTAAAAAACCTTGAGACACATGAAATTTTTAAGTGGTTTCCAAGCAAGTGAAATAAATCTAGGTTTCATGTCAGTAAGGTGATAATATCTCATTTTTCCTTGTTTGGTATCTGCTTCACCACAAAGTAGCCCCCCTGGGTAGTTGCATGCAGTAAGAATTTACCACATTTTGTGGCTTGATGTAATGTTGAACACTATCATACTTTTGCAATGTCTAAAACTATTCCTTTAATACAAAAAGGTATTATGTTAACTATAGTACTAACAAATATTGAGAAATGAGTATTTTTCCTTTACTTCAAGCCTATTAAATCTTGCTTGACTTCTTTTTACAACCTAAACTCATATATTCATCTGAAGCTCAAAGATATTTACCTAGTCTTACCATTATCAGGTGCCAATAAATAAATGATTTTGTTTAATTGAATGAACAGAATCATATCGAGCACAACACTTTCTGCTTCCTTCCATGGCAAGAAGCCATTTGTGAAGTACAGGGGAGAAGTGGATCTTGGAAGCAGAAGTCTGACCTGGTATCCAAACCAGAGCCTTTTGCTTGATCTTCCACTTTCTCTCATCTTCCTTCTTTCCTTTTGGCACAAAGGACTGACTGAGTGGATCCTGGATACATCTAGATAGACCAGCTTTAACCAGGGAAATGGCAAGTGGGAGACTAAACTATATAGTCTTTTCCCTCCCATGCCTTCAGGCTGCCTTCTGAAGTTATCCAACTGCTCTATCCTTTTCAAGAAATTCCCTCCTCCCAGCTGTAAAACTGTATCTCCCTCGTTCTTTCTTCCCAAAGTAGACTTCTAGCCCCTGGGTACCACCGACATCTGATTTTAGTGATTCAAGTCTTTGAGTAGCTGAAAGATTTGGCCTGGACACTTGCATTCCAAAAGGAAAGCTCACTAACACACATTAATCCCTAAAGGGCAGAAACTGGAGGGGGCTTCTGCCCCGACCTCTTCTAACAAGTACTGGTGTCCCCATTCACCTGGAAATAACGAGCCAACCGAGTTTGCAGCTTAATATGACCCAGGCTCTCCGAGCCCCAAAAACTGTTCTATGATTCCAAAGAACTAGATCAAAAATGGCAGACCTTGCTGATGGAGGTCACACCATCAGAAGCCCATCTAGGCGGTAGTTTCTCGGCAGTTGTTTGTTAAGAAGGAGAACCTGCTTCTTTGGAAATTCAAGGGACCCCTCCTAGGGTCAGCATCCCTGACAAAAGCTAGCATCCCAGATGCAGAACTGTGTGAGGCAAGCCAAGAAGGCCCAGACTCATCTCTGCCCAGCAAACACTCCTGGGCTTGATATGGCTTAGCTCCCTGGCTGGCAGTCTGAGCTTGCTGCGACACACAGATACGGCCATATAAATGCAAACCACTTAGTTTAAGTGATGTATTGAGTCGGCCAATGTGGTCACTGTGAGGTGAGGTCCCAGTGATCTCACTCGAGCCTGGTTGGGGGTCCTGTGGTCTCCCTGCCCACGAGGGGTGGAGCAGCAGAAGGAGCCAGGCCACGGCTTTCCTTGGCCTGCCCACTCCAGGTCCCCTCCAGGAAGCCTCATGTCCTTGGACGGTGACTTTTCTCTCCTGCTCACTGCTATAAAGTAGGAGTTCTGAATGAAGGTTTTGTGCGATGGTGAATAAGTGCTGTTTCCTGAAGAGGCACGTCAGGGAGGCCTCTGTAAATATGGGCTTGGTACCGTGAGGTCGAAGGGCAGGTCTGACCGCCTTTGGGCTTGGGGTACATTTGCTGCTCAAGGATCATCCTTTGACCATCTCTCCCTGCCCTGTCATTTCTCAGATTGCCTTGAAGTGTGCTGACATTTGCAATCCTTGTAGAATCTGGGAGATGAGCAAACAATGGAGTGAAAGGGTCTGCGAAGAATTCTACAGGCAAGGTTAGTCGGGATCCAATTGCTGAGTGTTCATCACCCCCTCTCCTTTTGGGCGTTTATCCTAATAAAACAGGAAATGGATCGTCTATCATCACATTTGTTATTTCATCAACTCTTATTATCCCCACTTTTCTTTTTAAACCTTTTGCACACCATCTGGCCCTTTTTGGAAATAATTTAAAAATAAATAAGTTGACTTACTATGGAAACGGGTAGTAATGAGGTACAGTAACATGAGCAATAGAGGGATATAGATAATTTTCATGGTTTTTCTCTGTGGGTATAAGAGGTGCGGGACAGTTTGAATTTTACTCTGACCTTCATGTTAATGAGCTGAGCATGGCTTAAAAGCTAAATGCCATTTGGGGTCAACGTTTTCCACTCTGACAGAAGGACTTGGACTTTTTTTGAATTTCTTTCCCTTGTTTTCTTAAAGTGAATAAAGAAATAGAGCATATTTACTCAGAGTTCATCCTCTCGTGTATATACATTGTGAAAAGACAAATGGTCCCAAGTTAGGGTATAATTTTTAAGAGGTTAACCTCATTCAGAAGTAAAGCAATGAATTAGCAGCAGAATCTGGACATTGGGTGGGATCTTGGCCTTTAAATACAGCTTGTTTCTTCAGGCCTGGTTTCAGTGCTCGGGATGTTTTTTCAGGCACAACAGTGCCCTGATGTTAGTGACAGGCTCAGGTCTGAGAGGCTGAGAACAAATAAAGCCTGAAGTGTCCCACATACCAGCTCTGTGGGGAGGTCAAGTAGCAACAGTGAGCCTTTTGGAGACGCCTCAGTAGAAAGATGAGTCAAAGACATTGAGATGGTCCCAAAGACAGAAGACAAAACAGAGCAGATTGGGTTCACGTGGGGCCAGAAGGCTCTGCTCCCCATCTCTTTCCCTTGGGTAAAAGCACTCGTGTAGTGTCCATTCTGTACAATTTCACTTCAAATGAGTGTGAGTGGTTAGTAAGCAAAGGTCACTTCTAGTTGCCCATGTTACGAGATCACCACTGAGGGAAAAACAAAAGGAAATATGATGAACTTAGAGAAAAGAGGTTAGATTAGATAAAAGAAATACTTTACTATAAAATACAGAAAAGATTGAAATAGCCCAATGAGAGAAGGGCTAGGAGCTTCATCCTTGGATATCAAACAATGGGACAGAGAAAAGATGCCACCCTGTCGCTCTTGGTTTTGACTCAATCATGTGTTCTTGTTGACACTGATTGGAGTTTAACCCTTTCATTTACTTATCTTACATTCTCTGGATTATGAGCTGCTTGGGGCAGGGATCTTGTCTCTTGGGCAGATGGCAAAGCATACAGAGCTGGCGAATCAAAGTTGTTAGCTAACTGGAGTAAATGGAATCAACCAATAAAGGTAATCTGTAAGATGCCTTTGCAAAAATTTGTCCTCATAATAATATACATGTAACATTATAGGGGTTCCCTGGTGGCTCAGCAGTAAAGAACCAGCCTGCCAATGCCGGGGACATAGGCTCCATCCCTGAGTCGGGAAGATTCCCTGGAGAAAGAATGGCAACCCACTCCAGTATTCTTGCCTGGAAAATTCCAAGGACACAAGAGCCTGGCAGGCTACAGTCCATGGGCTTGCAAAGAGTTGGACACAACTTAGTGACTGAGCAACAACAAGTAGCATTATAAGACAGAACAACCTAGAATATTTGTAACTCTGANTGGAAGCAGAAGTCTGACCTGGTATCCAAACCAGAGCCTTTTGCTTGATCTTCCACTTTCTCTCATCTTCCTTCTTTCCTTTTGGCACAAAGGACTGACTGAGTGGATCCTGGATACATCTAGATAGACCAGCTTTAACCAGGGAAATGGCAAGTGGGAGACTAAACTATATAGTCTTTTCCCTCCCATGCCTTCAGGCTGCCTTCTGAAGTTATCCAACTGCTCTATCCTTTTCAAGAAATTCCCTCCTCCCAGCTGTAAAACTGTATCTCCCTCGTTCTTTCTTCCCAAAGTAGACTTCTAGCCCCTGGGTACCACCGACATCTGATTTTAGTGATTCAAGTCTTTGAGTAGCTGAAAGATTTGGCCTGGACACTTGCATTCCAAAAGGAAAGCTCACTAACACACATTAATCCCTAAAGGGCAGAAACTGGAGGGGGCTTCTGCCCCGACCTCTTCTAACAAGTACTGGTGTCCCCATTCACCTGGAAATAACGAGCCAACCGAGTTTGCAGCTTAATATGACCCAGGCTCTCCGAGCCCCAAAAACTGTTCTATGATTCCAAAGAACTAGATCAAAAACGGCAGACCTTGCTGATGGAGGTCACACCATCAGAAGCCCATCTAGGCGGTAGTTTCTCGGCAGTTGTTTGTTAAGAAGGAGAACCTGCTTCTTTGGAAATTCAAGGGACCCCTCCTAGGGTCAGCATCCCTGACAAAAGCTAGCATCCCAGATGCAGAACTGTGTGAGGCAAGCCAAGAAGGCCCAGACTCATCTCTGCCCAGCAAACACTCCTGGGCTTGATATGGCTTAGCTCCCTGGCTGGCAGTCTGAGCTTGCTGCGACACACAGATACGGCCATATAAATGCAAACCACTTAGTTTAAGTGATGTATTGAGTCGGCCAATGTGGTCACTGTGAGGTGAGGTCCCAGTGATCTCACTCGAGCCTGGTTGGGGGTCCTGTGGTCTCCCTGCCCACGAGGGGTGGAGCAGCAGAAGGAGCCAGGCCACGGCTTTCCTTGGCCTGCCCACTCCAGGTCCCCTCCAGGAAGCCTCATGTCCTTGGACGGTGACTTTTCTCTCCTGCTCACTGCTATAAAGTAGGAGTTCTGAATGAAGGTTTTGTGCGATGGTGAATAAGTGCTGTTTCCTGAAGAGGCACGTCAGGGAGGCCTCTGTAAATATGGGCTTGGTACCGTGAGGTCGAAGGGCAGGTCTGACCGCCTTTGGGCTTGGGGTACATTTGCTGCTCAAGGATCATCCTTTGACCATCTCTCCCTGCCCTGTCATTTCTCAGATTGCCTTGAAGTGTGCTGACATTTGCAATCCTTGTAGAATCTGGGAGATGAGCAAACAATGGAGTGAAAGGGTCTGCGAAGAATTCTACAGGCAAGGTTAGTCGGGATCCAATTGCTGAGTGTTCATCACCCCCTCTCCTTTTGGGCGTTTATCCTAATAAAACAGGAAATGGATCGTCTATCATCACATTTGTTATTTCATCAACTCTTATTATCCCCACTTTTCTTTTTAAACCTTTTGCACACCATCTGGCCCTTTTTGGAAATAATTTAAAAATAAATAAGTTGACTTACTATGGAAACGGGTAGTAATGAGGTACAGTAACATGAGCAATAGAGGGATATAGATAATTTTCATGGTTTTTCTCTGTGGGTATAAGAGGTGCGGGACAGTTTGAATTTTACTCTGACCTTCATGTTAATGAGCTGAGCATGGCTTAAAAGCTAAATGCCATTTGGGGTCAACGTTTTCCACTCTGACAGAAGGACTTGGACTTTTTTTGAATTTCTTTCCCTTGTTTTCTTAAAGTGAATAAAGAAATAGAGCATATTTACTCAGAGTTCATCCTCTCGTGTATATACATTGTGAAAAGACAAATGGTCCCAAGTTAGGGTATAATTTTTAAGAGGTTAACCTCATTCAGAAGTAAAGCAATGAATTAGCAGCAGAATCTGGACATTGGGTGGGATCTTGGCCTTTAAATACAGCTTGTTTCTTCAGGCCTGGTTTCAGTGCTCGGGATGTTTTTTCAGGCACAACAGTGCCCTGATGTTAGTGACAGGCTCAGGTCTGAGAGGCTGAGAACAAATAAAGCCTGAAGTGTCCCACATACCAGCTCTGTGGGGAGGTCAAGTAGCAACAGTGAGCCTTTTGGAGACGCCTCAGTAGAAAGATGAGTCAAAGACATTGAGATGGTCCCAAAGACAGAAGACAAAACAGAGCAGATTGGGTTCACGTGGGGCCAGAAGGCTCTGCTCCCCATCTCTTTCCCTTGGGTAAAAGCACTCGTGTAGTGTCCATTCTGTACAATTTCACTTCAAATGAGTGTGAGTGGTTAGTAAGCAAAGGTCACTTCTAGTTGCCCATGTTACGAGATCACCACTGAGGGAAAAACAAAAGGAAATATGATGAACTTAGAGAAAAGAGGTTAGATTAGATAAAAGAAATACTTTACTATAAAATACAGAAAAGATTGAAATAGCCCAATGAGAGAAGGGCTAGGAGCTTCATCCTTGGATATCAAACAATGGGACAGAGAAAAGATGCCACCCTGTCGCTCTTGGTTTTGACTCAATCATGTGTTCTTGTTGACACTGATTGGAGTTTAACCCTTTCATTTACTTATCTTACATTCTCTGGATTATGAGCTGCTTGGGGCAGGGATCTTGTCTCTTGGGCAGATGGCAAAGCATACAGAGCTGGCGAATCAAAGTTGTTAGCTAACTGGAGTAAATGGAATCAACCAATAAAGGTAATCTGTAAGATGCCTTTGCAAAAATTTGTCCTCATAATAATATACATGTAACATTATAGGGGTTCCCTGGTGGCTCAGCAGTAAAGAACCAGCCTGCCAATGCCGGGGACATAGGCTCCATCCCTGAGTCGGGAAGATTCCCTGGAGAAAGAATGGCAACCCACTCCAGTATTCTTGCCTGGAAAATTCCAAGGACACAAGAGCCTGGCAGGCTACAGTCCATGGGCTTGCAAAGAGTTGGACACAACTTAGTGACTGAGCAACAACAAGTAGCATTATAAGACAGAACAACCTAGAATATTTGTAACTCTGATCACTAAGGGTAAGCATTCATATACTTTGCTCCGTATCATGTCTCCTGGCAGAGAAAGTACAGACGGTGTGTCAGGTCCTTTTTAATTAATAGCCATATGATCTAGCAGAAGTTCGGCTTATTTAAGAGAAGACTAGACTCTCTGGTTATCCAAACTGCTTGTCCTCCATACTGAATTTTTTTTTAGAAATTCTATAAAGCACTATTTGTATCATTTCGATTAATCTTCTTCCAGCTTTCCATTTAGGATTTGGGTTTCCACAGACTGCTAACAATTCCTGCCAAAATATCTTTGATGATTTGTGATGTTGAGCAAAGGAAAAGCCCAAAAATCAAGGGTGAGGACAGAGAGAGAAGGAAAGATGATTCCATGAATTAGGGAGACAGTATTAAATTCTCAGAACAGATATTAGAACTCAAACATCATTCATCCTCTTCCTCTCAATGACTCAAAAAAAGTAGAATTTCTCTCCTATGGCAACAGCATATTGGTATCTTCTCAGTCAACCAAGATTCCCAGAAGTTTTCATTGAACATCTGCTTCCAGCCTTGTCTAATCCTCAGCAAAGCTGTGATTTTCCTATGTGCAAAGCTCCATTGGGGGTGTCCTGAAGGAGACAAAGAATTAAAGCTAACGTCTCACAAGCTCAAAATACTAATTAGTAAAGTTCCTGGAGGAGAGAAACTGCAATTTTCCTCACTGTATTTTCTACATTGATTAACAAAGTATCTGAAATATATAGTGCTTTATAAATCTGTTGAAATAGTTAAAAGAATAAATGATTCAACTGGAAGAAAAATCCTCTGATGGTGGAGGTCACAGAAGATCTAGTGCTAAGGATGGTAGAATCTGAGCTGGGTGTTAAAGGATGTGTAGTGACAGCACTGTCCAGTAAGCACATGTGGCCATTAAATTTAAATTAATTTGATTAAATGTAAAATTTAGTTCCTCAGTTTTATTAGTCCTATTTCAAGGGGCTACTGTAGTGGGCAGCGGAGAGACTATAACCATCATTGCAGAAAGTCCCACTGATCTGGATAGAAAGGAGTGGAAATGGGAAGAGGCATGGGGAAGGGACCATCCCTTTTAGACCTGGCCTTTTAGACCAGTTTGGTTCCAGAGAAGGTAAGAATAAGAGGATCTGTTGAGGCCCCTGTATACCAGGCTGAAGTGGAGACAATGACAATGGGAGTCATCTTAGAAAGTGCAATTAGGGCAACATATGTAGTTGAAGCAGAAGAAATACTAAAGAAACTAGCTAGGAAGCAGAAAATAAGAATGAGTTTTTAAGAAACCAGACGAAGATGTGAGGTATGTATCTGTATGTGTGTGCATGTTCAGCTGCTTCAGTCATGCCCAACTCTTTGCAACCCTATGGACTGTAGCCCACCAGGCTCCTCTGTCCATGGGATTCTCCAGGCAAGAATACTAGAGCGGATCGATATGCCCTCCTCCAGGGGATCTTCCTGACCCAGGGATCGAACCCGAGTCTTCTGCATTGCAGGCAGATTCTTTACCACTGAGCTACCAGGGAAGCCCATATATATATATATATGTATATATACACACACACACATACAAACATATATATATAATGGAATATTTTAGTTGTTGTTGTTTAGTCCCTAAGTCGTGTCTGACTCTTTGCAACTCAATCGGCTGTAGCCTGCCAGGAATTTCCCAGGCAAGAATACTGGAGTNATATATGTATATATACACATACACACATACAAACATATATATATAATGGAATATTTTAGTTGTTGTTGTTTAGTCCCTAAGTCGTGTCTGACTCTTTGCAACTCAATCGGCTGTAGCCTGCCAGGAATTTCCCAGGCAAGAATACTGGAGTGGGTTGCCACTTCCTTCTCCAGAGGATCTTCCTGACCCAGGGATCAAACCCACATTTCCTGCCTTGGCAAGCGGATTCTTTATCTCTGAACCACCGGGGAAGTCCACAGTGGAATACCACTCAGTCATAAAAAAGAATGAAATTTTTGCATTTGCAAAAACATGGATAAACCTGGAGGGTGCCATGCTTAGTGAAATAAGTCAAACAGGAAGAGATAAATACTGTATGTTTTCATTTATATATAAAATCTAAAAAATAAAACGAATGAAAATAAAAAAGAGAACAGAAACATATTCACAGATGCAGAAAACTAGAGGCTACTAGCTGGGAGAGGGAAGAGGAAGGGGCAAGACAGTAGGAGGGGATCAAGAGGTTAAAAACTACTAAGTATAAAGTAAATAAGATAAAATGATGTAATATACAACATAGGAAATAGCCAATATTTTATAAAAATTTTAAATGGGATATAATCTATAAAATTATTGAATCACTATGTTGTACATGTGTAACTCATTTAATATTGTAAATCAGCTATTCTTCAATTTGAAAAAAGAAAGAAGCCAGACTGGAATGAAACCAGGGAAAAGAGATATTTCAACAGAGAAATAAATGAGATTTGCTGCCTCAATACAGAGGGTAGAAGGAAGAGAAACTTCCCTCCAAGTGTCATGCTTGACTGAAAAATCCCTATTAATGGAGCTCAGGAGATAAGGAGTGAAATCAACTTGAGGAGAATTCATTTTGCTATTAAATGGTGTCATACCTGTCCTCTCAAGGCCATTATTACCTGGCTTCCCTAAACCCCTCAGATTAAGCCAGAGTGATTTCCTCACATCAGTTTTGAGAATCACCATGGCACTAGAGACCATGGGAGCCATGGCTACAGTCAGAGAAAATGACAGAAATGTGGCATCTCAAAAGACAGTAGCTCCGTGGTTAAGTGCAGACATTCTGAAGCCAGACTTCCAGCGTTAGAATTTAGGCTCCCCTCCTCACTGGCAGAAGGACTTAAGTCAACAAACTTTTCTATGCTTCATCTCAATTTCCACACCTTGTAAAATGGGGGTTATATTGAGCTTGTTATGAGGATTAAATTAATTAAATAGGTAAAATGCTTAGAACTGTGCCTGACACACGGTAAACATGGTATAAATGTATGTGTCTTTCTCCTCTAGTTTAGAGGGGTGCATTCACAGCTGTGAATTCAGCTGGTGGTTCTGAGAACCAGCTTCTCTACTGATTAACCAGATTGTTTTTCCCAATGAGAAAATTACCCACAATTTTTCACCTTCAGGAAGAATCGATGAAGTATTTTGATAAAGCTTTGCATGATGTGTTTCTCCTTTGGCCTTCTAGCTGACAGAAGCATTATAAAGAAAGATAATCCTTACATGTATATGTATGACTGAGCCCCTTCACTGTTCATCTGAAAATATCACAACATTGCTAATCGGCTATATCCCAGTAAAAAATATACAGTTTAAAAAAGAAAAAGATCATCCTGACCTTTATACTTCATTTAACTTTTAGTTATACTAAGTAAAATTCTAAGGAGTCAGAATGAAAGAATCAGACCCGAATTTTGATTAATTTTGTAGCTCTAGAGACACTCTCATATGAGATCTTTCTATTAATAGTTCCTCTTCCTTGTTTCCTGCCTCCTTATTATTCCTGGTTGTTCAGGTGAAACCAGATGAGGGTCAGGCAGAGTGAAAGGAGGGAAAAACAGAAAACCTGTTTTCTTAATCTGTAACTTCAAAACAGAACTTCCATCTCACATTAGGAAACTGGCCATTCATTTTCCTGTTTTTATAAAGTTTTGTTCAAAAGTTTATTCTAATCCCAGAGTGTACCTATTAACAACGAGCCTATTGTAAATGATCATTGATACTCTGATATTTTAAATTTTCACAGAAATTACCAGAGCAGGGCAGAGTCAGTCATTGCTAGAGCATTTCTAGCAACAAGGCAAGAAATAGTAATTTCCAGGTAACTCCTTCCAACGAGACCATTAAAAATTTCAAATTCTACATTACCAATGTGTTTCTTCTTCTTTCTTCTTAGGTGATCTTGAACAGAAATTTGAACTGGAAATCAGTCCTCTTTGCAACCAACAGAAAGATTCAATCCCTAGTATACAAATTGGTGAGTTGAACTCAATTGTAATTTTAAATGAATAATTTTGGCACCTCAGCCAAGAGTCACAAAGAAGGTCTACACACAGCTTTGGATCTGAACTAATCAATTCCCCTTTGAATAACTGAATCCAAATAAACACTCTAGTCATGACCTATCTACTAAATAATTATCAACTGAGATGAAAAATAAGGTAAAGTCTTTGTTATAGACCCTTAATAAACAACTTGTATTAACTTTGCTGTTTAGAATTGAATCAAAACCAAGTGAAGGAAAGTAACAAGAATCAATTATTGGCTGCTGAAGATCAGATTAGCTCACACTCTCTTTAGGCCTTGAAACATGGAAAATCTATAGTTTTGGATCTTTCCATTTTGGTCACTACCTTTCATCCTCAATGCATAATTTCAAAGCCTGGGTCCCCAGACTCAGGCCCAGAAACACATGTGAGTGGGGTCCCATGCTTCTTCACTTCAAAATGTTATTTTCAGTCTTGTTCTCTTATGGCCACCCTCTCAAGTGTCAATTTCAATAAAGTGTTAAACTGTAACACTAATTCCTTTAAAATAACTATTCCTTTCTCTCACTTCTTTAAACACTCTACCAATTCCACCTACATTTAAAGCAAGTCCTTCTTTTCCTTGCAGTTTCCTCCAGTTAAAACCAAACTCAGAACTTGAACTCTTTTACTTATCAACTATGGCCCTGACATGTACCAGTTTAAGTTTTTCTTAACTGCCTTAAGACAGTTCAGACAGAACTGCCTTAAGAACTGTCTTAAGAGTGCAGCAAACCTTTGCAAGTCTCAAGGCTCAATGCCTGGAGATTGGGAGGGCACAGGCCATCCAAAAAGATCAGCTGAAAACTGAGAAAACCAGGCAGTTAGAATGATATGCTTCCAATTACTGAGGGTCGAATTGAATCCGTAGTCTCACAAAAGAATCACAAAGTCAACCTAAGGAAATAGGAACAAAATTAATCTAGTTTTTAAAAATCTGAAGGGAATATGCAAATATTAAAATAGATATATTGGAACACTGAAATTATTGATAATTTTTTTCCCAATTGCCCTTAATATTGTTATGTTTTGTTTACAATTAAACTGATTCCTTCACCTGAAAAAGGGGAGAGGGGTGTTGTTATAAAAAGCAGAACCCAGGAAGAATCCAGAGCAGAGAAAGCTACAGAATTGCTGGGAAGGGCGAAGGGCGGTAGTGTCAACAGAAATACAGCCTCAGCCTCCTTGATCTCATGCTGTATCTGGTTGGAAATTCTGCAGATGCGATTCAAAGGAAATAGACCCTGACCCAAATCCTAAGCCTGGGACCCAGTTTGTTAAACTCTGATTAGAAAAGAATTTGCCAGGCACCTGTTAAAGACATTTTCAGCCTCCAGAGAAAAGCACTCACATTGTTAAGCACACAACCTGGATTTGCAAGACGGACTTGATTTTGGAGATTCTATTCTCTTGTTGTCATGAGAACACACTTATTTTGTCAGATCATATGTCCTGATTTTCAGCTCAGGAAAATGTGGTTACCATGGATACCTGTTTTTAAAATGGGATGAGGATTGAGTACATAGGAAAATCCCATGGATGCTACACCAGCACACCAGTAATAAAGAGAAAGAGCGATTATAAAACAGCCCTCAGCAGATAAATCTTTCTGTCTCCATTCCACATCTCCTAGCTCTGTAGGTTCAAGGCTGGGAAGTGTGGTGTGCAGGGGCATATCAGGCTAAACTAGAAAAACCCAGATAGATAAACAGAGTCTAATGGGAGCTGTGGGCTCCAGCCTCCCAAACAAATATTTCTCCAGTAGGTGTGAATAATGCAGGTAG
The DNA here is from genome assembly GCA_006410615.1 of Neotragus moschatus. NCBI lineage: Eukaryota > Metazoa > Chordata > Mammalia > Artiodactyla > Bovidae > Neotragus > Neotragus moschatus. The sequence goes on from SJYA01001512.1 coordinate 17,340, forward strand.
TTCATCTGTCCTGATTCCCTTGGGACTGAAAATGTCCTCTCTTTTTCCTTTCCCAATTCACAATGAGGCTTTCCTGAGTGCCATCTCAGGCTTCGATCTGATTCTCTTTTTAGGTAATTCATATTTACCCAAGTGAAACACGGATTTGATATCTACCCCTCACCTACCTTCCTCCCCACTCCCATCAAACTCTGCCTTTCAAAAAGAAGGTGCTAAATCAAATGAATCTCCAATTGGTGAAACCTATAGAAAGATGGGCTTCCCTGGTGTTTCCAAGTGTAAAGAATCTGCCTGCAATGAGGGAGGCCTGGGTCAATCCCTGGGTCAAAAAGATCCCCTGGAGAAGGAAATGGCAACCCATTCCAGTATTCTTGCCTCAGAAGTCCCATGGACAGAGATGGCTGGAGGGCTGTAGTCTATGCAGTCACAAAGAGTCAGACCCGACTGAGTGACTAACTCTTTCACTTTCATAGAAAGATAAAGAGATAGGAATTCCCCGGCAGTCCAGTGGTTAGGACTCGGCCTCACTACCTGGGGCCCAAGTTCAATCCCTGGTTGGGAAATTAAGATCTTGTTCAGCTCAGTTCAGTTCAGTCGCTCAGTCGTGTCCAACTTTTTGTGACCCCATGAATCGCAGCACACCAGGCCTTCCTGTCCATCACCAACTCCCGGAGTTCACTCAGACTCATACCCATCGAGTCAGTAATGCCATCCAGCCATCTCATCCTGTGTCGTCCCCTTCTCCTCCTGCCCCCAATCCCTCCCAGCATCAGAGTCTTTTCCANTGCATATCTGATGTGATTGATATTTCTCCCAGCAATCTTGATTCCAGCTTGTGTTTCTTCCAGTCCAGCGTAAGCCATTTTTTTAAAAAAAGCTAGAAAGATGGAAAAAGAGGCTTTCTTTAATCCTTATTAACTCTGAGGCCATCGTTTCTCCCCTCCCCAACCTGTTATCCCTTCAGGAGGACAATGTCCCCACAAAGTCAAGCTCTACATCACTTAGTAGTAGAAGAGTGAATGTGAATGTGTTAGTCGCTCAGTCGTGTCCAACTCTTTGCAATCCCATGGACTACCAAGCTCCTCTGTCCATGGGATTCTCCAGGCAAGAATACTGGAGTGGGTAGCCATTCCTTTCTCCAGGGGCTCTTCCAACCCAGGGATCAAACCTGGGTTTCCCGCATTGCAGGCAGATTCTTTACCATCTGAGTCAGCTTGCACAAATACAGTGGGAACCTGTGGGACAGCCTCGAATTTAATCATGCGGAAGCTTTGCTTCATGAGAAAAACTGCCTCATGGTGTCTATTCAGACTTCAAATCACTCTCCTATCTCCTATGAGAGGTCCTTATATCTCTAGAAATATAGAGATGCAACTCCAGAGTAATTTCAGGAAAAAAATGAGCTGAAGTTTTAAGTACTGGATTTTTAAGTGTGGGATTTGTAACTTTTTAATACTTAGGGTAAACCTGGTAAATAGTCACACCTTAAACTTCAGAATAGTATAACAATATTGCAGGCTATCTTTTTAGATATTTAATATCTAATATCTCTTAAGTTGCAAGATATTCAAAATTAGATATGGAGGTAGTCTAGAATAGCAAGCAAGAACATTCCAAAATGAAATCTTAATTCTCTGGCTCCTACATAACCTTATCAAAATGTACATAGTAAGTCGCTGGCTTAACTTTTTGCTCCTTAGAGTCAGGTTATCTAATATCATCTTATAATATTTAAATCATATTTCACATCTAATGAGAGAATGCAGACACATATGCTAACATTTAGAATCAACATATCCTTTTCTCATCTCCAGAGCATCCTCAAAGGCTAAATATCGGCTGTTTCTCCAATAAAAAAATAATCCAGTCAAGTCTTGTAATTCGCATGCCTATAAACATACAGGGATAGTTGTCAGAAGATTTCGTTATGCTGAAAAAACTTGCCTCTCCCCATAACACAGAAGTCCCCTTCTCCCAATACCAACATTTCAAGGGAAATACAATAAAACCTAAATATATCCAAGTTTGTGATGAATTCAATAATTCCAACCTAGACTGGAAATTACCTTTGCTTTAATAAATCATGCTTAATATGGAAAGCACATTAACAGTGAGACATGATTAGAAAGTTTAACAAAGCTAAAATAATTAAGAGAACAGACATGCTAACAAAAAGTCTCATATCAACCCATCTTATCTCATCATTCAAGCAGAACTTTTATGCAGGTAAAAATCTGTTTTGAAGACGAATGAACTTTTATTATCTACACCTGGCTGCTTAACATAATTGAAAGTAAGACAAAAATGTGAAACAATAATCCTGAAGAAGTATCTTCGGGGTAAATGTATGAGTGAACTCTTCGGATGGTCTAAATCAACAATGTGTGGCTTCCTGATGTCTCTTTCCCTTTCTTCCCCTCCCTCAGCCACCTTCCTTAGTTCTTGCTCATTTTTTTTTAAACTTTTTTCCTTATATGTCTTTATCCTTCTTCAAATGAAAGTGAAAGTGGCTCAGTCATGTCGACTCTTTCCGACCCCATGGACTATACAGTTCTCTANGTGGCTTCCTGATGTCTCTTTCCCTTTCTTCCCCTCCCTCAGCCACCTTCCTTAGTTCTTGCTCATTTTTTTTTAAACTTTTTTCCTTATATGTCTTTATCCTTCTTCAAATGAAAGTGAAAGTGGCTCAGTCATGTCGACTCTTTCCGACCCCATGGACTATACAGTTCTCTAGGCCAGAATACTGGAGTGAGTAGCCTTTCCCTTCTCCAGGGGATCTTCCCAACCCAAGGATCAAACCCAGGTCTCCCGCATTAAAGGCGGATTCTTTACCAGCTGAGCCACACACAAGGGAAGCCCAAGAATACTGGAGTGGGTAGCCTATCCCTTCTCCAGTGGATCTTCTTCAAATGGTAATAGCCAACATTTATTGAGTGTCTGCTATGTGCCAGGAACTTTCTAAGCATTTCACATGTGTTATTTCATTGTTCTAACAACTCTATGGGTTTGGTACCCTTCTTAACTCCTCTCTACAAATGCAAAAACAGAGGCATAGAGAGATTAAATGCCAAGCCTAAGGTGACTTACCTTATGCTCCTAGGCTGAGGGCAGGGACCGCATCTTGGAGGCCTCCATACCCCTGGGGCCGAGTACATCATGGGCCCAATCGTGTGTGTGAGGGAAGAAGTGGTCTTACTGCCCTGCTGGTGATGACGTTGGCCTTGCCTGTTTCAGGTTTCATGACCTACATCGTGGAGCCCCTCTTCCGAGAATGGGCCCACTTCACGGGACACAGCGCCCTGTCTGAGAGCATGCTAAGCCATCTCGCGCACAACAAAGCCCAGTGGAAGAGCCTGTTGCCCAGACAGCACAGAAGCAGTGGCGATGGCAGCCCGGACCACAAAGGCCCAGGGACTGAGGACGAGGAGCAGACTGTGCGCGAAGGTGACACCCCGTAGGGCCCGCCAGGCCTGCACCCTGCTCTGCACTCTGAGATTGACAGCCTCTTTGCGCAGAGGCCTCTGGGAGGGCGGATGCTTCCGGGGGCTCCTGCTGATCAAGCCGGCCCCTCTCTGGACATCATCCAGGAGCTCTTTGGAGTCCACCCTCCTCCCACTCACCTGCCTCCCTCCTTTTCCCAAGTGTACAGAAGCCATCCGTCACCTCAGCATTAGCTGCCGAAAGGAGCAACTCCATTCCACGATAAGGGAGCTGATTCCAGGGACTGGCTTGGCCCTGGAGGAGAAGACTAGGGAGTAAGAAAGAGGTGCTCTTGCCATGGCCCTTCGGGCCATGGATCACACTGTGACAGGTGGCACTTCCTGAGTCCAGAGCATTTTAGCCTTGGCCATCGGACTGCTGATCTGCATGACAAAAACACCAGCATATTTGGAACTCCAAGGATATTGGTCTTAAGTGCAAGAGCACAAACGAGAGTGTTAGAGAAAGTACTTCTATTTTAATAATAATTATTATTATAAAATAATAATAAATCTTTTTAACTTTTCTATTTTGTGCACTAGACAACGGATCTAAAACTCTGGACAAAGATCATTCAACGTGATAATCACGTACCCAAACGTGAACAGGGGGTTCATTGTTTTGTTACAGACTCCATGCCACTTTGGGTCAGAGATTTGGCATCTTCTCAATTTAAGAAACCACGTTTCCTATCCTATGTGAGGGGAAGGGGCTGTACAGTTCATTCCTTTGCACCATTAGTCAATCTGTCTTTTATCGATAACTCAGATTCAGTGACATGTTTATTTTCACACCTGTACATCTTCTGTAAATATCAAGCGCTACTGATTCCCATGCCAAAATACATGAGTATTATGGGATTGCTACCTGTATAAACAATGGCACTGTGAACAGAATACTGTTAGTTTTAATACAAGAGAATGCATTTGTAAATATGGTATAGAGTTTATTAATATACTATTGTTTGCAGATAAAGGCCTTAACTTTAAACACCTTTTCATCTTCTAAAAGCTGCCCAACTTAAATCCTCACAGATGTCCTTCTGAACTGCCTACCCATGTCCATCTTGATGCTTTCCAGCTAAGGTCACAAACAAAAACTGAATAAAGTCTTTGAGGAAATATTCTGGAAACTTCACATGCGTTCCACTTCAGACCCTAGTGTCTAATCTATGGCACCAAGCATGGTTTCCTCAGATGAACAAGACCCTTCAACAAGCCTGAAGTCACTTTCAGCACAGCGATGTTGCACTCTGTTTTAACAAGCCAGCTGATTAGCGTGTGTTTCTACAGCTCCTGTCATGGACATGGTGGTGTGTCAGCCTCACGGGACACATGGCAGGTCTCACCAACCTTCCATAACCCTGTCAGCGAACCATCAGGGACTTCCCTGCTCCCCTATAACCCCATCATCTGTTCTGGCTGTAGTGCCAAAGCACCTTTGGTTTATGGTTGGTGTGAATTTCTTTGGTGTTAATAGTAACTGGATTTTTCTTTTTCTTTCATTTCATATGAACTACCCAGCTGTTTAGCAGACATTAACATCATTTAAGGAAAGAAAATATTTCCATTGTCTGGTAGAGTTTACCTTCCTTGCAGGTTACTGTGGTTAATTATGACTCTGCTAGCAGAGTCACCTTGGAATTTTGTTGCCATTTTTTCTGCAGACACTTGGCTGGAAAGTCAATTTGTTACAGCATTCTTCTCTAGTCAGCTAAACTCCGCACATTGAACCTTTTCTTTAGAGGTTCCAGCATAACTAATGTTAGATGAAAACTGGCAATGCCCCCTTTCTTTTTATCTTCAAGAGTTTGGTAGTGGGGAAATGATATGATTGTTTCTGCTACTATCAAGCTGTTGTGCAAGCTGATAGAACCTCAGCTGACTCTCATTTCCTAAGTGCAACTCTTTTTTTTCCTCCTAACATACAAATGAAATGTGAGAAACTTGACTGGGTTGTATTAGTTCCTGCAGAAAGACCAAGGCTTGCAGAGTTAAGGTTTAGGGTGAGTTGGAAAGTTGGTTGTAGTTTCATTAAAGTAGGAGAGATGGTCAGAAGGTCCTAAAGAAAGTGTGAAAACCTCATGAAATGGGTGGATAATAAGTTGAAATTATTGATATGAGTAGAAAGGGAAGTTGTGAAAAATTAACACTAACTTTGGGTTTGTTTTTTGGGTTTGTTTTTTTTTCTTGTAATAACTACGAACTGACATGATTCTTTATGGCTTTAATACTCTGAAGCTCTTAGCTTGGTGAGTCCTCAAAAGAGAACGCATTGAATGTATTTCTGCTTCCAAACACGCTTTTTTTGTTTTGGTGATGCAGAGGACTTTTGAGTAGTCTATTTCTAATTTTCATGAGATCAAATCAAAGAAAGCAAGTACTAGGGAAGATACAGGAAAGATAAGGAAGAAGACACTGTTTTAGCTAATGGAGCCTCTACTTTGAGTTTAGGAAATGAACCTTGTTTAAACAATATTTATATCATAATTTAAATAAATAAAACTGGAGGCATTTTTTGTAGTTTGAAATTTATAGGACACAAGTATTTTAGGTCTTAAAGAAGAACTCACAGAAAAAACTGCCAAATATCTAACAGTTAAGCCTATGAAGCAGCTACTAGTACAATAAAAATCTGAAGCAAAATGAGACGTGATGCATAAACTAGTTACATTTGTCTCCTTCCTTCAACCATATGAGTTCCTAGATCCATTTTTTTGTTTAAAAAAAAAAATGTGAAAACGTTTGTTTTCTTTTTTCCTGCCTAATGGTGGCGCTCTTGCGATATTTCAATAGAAGGAGTCCGATTACTAGTTAAGACACAGCTGTTGGATCATCTGGGGACTTTATCTTCACATTTTTTTTTCTCTCTCTTAGTCCCTGGATCGTCACTTGCTGACTTTCCTAGTTTAATTCCTTCAGTGCTTGAGAAGAAAGGAATCAAACAGTTCAGGTAAAGTTAAAATCAAAAGAGAGAATAGATATCACTGCCAGGCCTGATGGACAAAGCCTGCTTTTCCTTTTGACAGCACCCGCAAACAGTCAAGACCCTTTTTCCTGAAACGCTGACCTCCCCATCACTTCCTGATAGGCCAAGTGGACATCCTGCTTTATTTCTACCTGTCTAAGGCTTCCCGCAATGGGACGTGGATCGTGTCCTGCAACACTGTCACCAGATAGTGCTTCCTACAAACCACAGACTTGTCTTATAAACTTTTCTCATGTTGGATCAGATCTGCTCACTGATTTGAACATTGGTTATGAGCTTGTATCTCACTATATTTCTTATGCTTTGTTCTTTTATGCAAACCCTTAAAACTGTGCTGTTTGTGTACACACGTGAAGTTTGGAAAACAAACAAACACCTTGTGAGTTTTTGCTCAAAATGTGGCCTAAATATTCATTGGCATGTCTAGGTAAACAATGAAAAATAAAGATAATTTCTTAAAAATATCACAATATGAAATATACTCTGATTTTCACCAGGTAGCATGTTATCAGCCAACCAGTCACATTCAAGGTCAAGGTCAATAACACTGCTAATTGGCAAGAACACTTGCCAATTAGGAGGAAAGGGCCATCATTCAATTCTGCCTTTCCTCTGAGTCCTGATAGTTTTCTGATCCACATTTGTCAAATTCATATATGAATGAGAATAATGTACAGTACTTTAGGTTGTGGAACCATAGCAGACTTACTGGTGAAAAATATAGTCTTGTATTTCAGGATTGGAAGCCACCAAGAACAACAGAACAGTTCAGGCATGACAACTGAGTGTCTAAATCTATCTGGAAATAGAGCAGGAATGAAAACACACACACACACACACACACACACACACACAAAACTATCCATGTTTCCCAGAAACAGTGTTGTATCTTTATTTATTCCTCTCATATCTGTTTTGTTAAGATTTGTATTCAGAATCTCACTGATTCTTTAATGCTTCCCCATGTCTGAATGCAAAGTCACTTTTTTCATTTGCCAACACTCTGTGTCATCCACTCAAAATCAAAAGTGAGATTGCCATGGTTTTCCAAGTAAAGGTCAGACATAACTTTCAAATGTACCCAGGAACCTAGCAGAAACATCATCAAATAGACCAAACCTATATGAGCAACTGAATTTAATTCAACAGATATTGATTGAGGATCTACTATGTGCCAGAGGTTGGGCTAGACACTTGGGATATAAAAAGACCCAATCTGGGACTTCCCTGGTGGTCCGGTAGTTAAGACACCAGGCTTCCACTGCAGGGGGCATGGGTCTGATCCCTGGTCGGGGAACTAAGATCCCACATGCCACACAGTGAAGACAAAAAATAGAAAGAAAGAAAGAAAAAAAAAAACCTTTTCAGTAGCATTCAGACTCATGTCAAAGATTTGCATTACCAGTGAACTCTTCTGAGATTTTGTGCGAACATCCGTGAGGTCTCAGCTTCTAGAGAACAACATAAGATGATGTGGATGAGCTTGGAAGGCAAAAGCGGTCCCAGTCTTGACTCTATCGCTAACCCATTCTGTGACTTCAGGCAAGTTACTCTCTACAAAATTATTTCCAGAAAAGAATGGTTTTGTTATGGTTCAGGAAGATTCCAAATGCGGCAGGGCAGCTAAGCCCGTGCATCACAACTACTGAGGCCCACACGCCTAAAGCCTGCACTCCTCAAGAAGAGAAGCCACTGCAATGAGAAGCCTGTGCACAGGCAACGGAGAGCAGCACCCACGTATCTCAGCTAGGGAAAGCTCGTGCGCAGCAACAAAGGCTCGGTGCAGCCAAAAACAAACTAATTCATTTTTTAAAACGTTTAAAAAAATAAAAGAGATTGCATACAAGAAGCACCCAGCACTCTGTCTGGTACGTGGTTGGCTTTTAATAGATGCAAGTTCTCTCCTCTGAAATTATCAGACACTTCACAAATAGCCATTCATACATGGGTAAGAATGTGGATAACATATGGGGAATGATGCTAGTGATCTTACAATGGGAAGTTAGACTCACTCCTGTATTTCTTTACCTGTTTATTGGCAAAATTGTTGGAAAAAAAAAAGACTATCTGATGAAACCTCTTGTCTTAGCTACAGCCTACTTTTCTGTTTAGTCCTCTATATTCTAGAATAGAAGTTAATGTATCTTTTGTTAGCAGTTTCATCAGAAATTTCTGAGAAGGAAACAGCTCCAAAGAACAAAAATGAGAGTCATTTATATACATTGCATCTGTACCACTAAAGTCCCACATCCAGCTAGTGATGGCCCTGGTCCTCTGGGTCAGTCCCCGGAAGTTTGCTGGGCTTTCATGGGCTTTGCAGGAGCAGGCATGGACTGATGCCTCCAGGCACACTTGGTTCACTCACTCACACACCTCCAAACGTGTTCTCAGCTAAAGCTTATTGTCTATCCCAGAGCAGGCCAGAAAACAGAGGTATTTCCTAATAACATGTCAAAGAAGGGAGAAGGCTCCGTCCTGCCTCCATAGGAATGTAATGGACAAACATTAGAATAATGACTAAACAAGGAGCTTTTAGCTATGAAACAGTATATGATGTCTTTTTTTTTTTCAAGTAAGTCAGATTATTAGAAAAAAATTTTTAAGTTTTAGCTGATATGGTTTGACAATGCATGATTGCCTTGCTTAGTCATCTAAGGAATGGTGTGTATCTTTGATTCAATTCCCTGAAATACTTTAAATTCTAGTATTGCAAGTGCTGATTTAATCTCCAGTAATTTTTTCCTTTTAAGGAAGTGGTCTGATGGAGTTTCAAAAGTGTGGGCTTTGAAGGCAAACCAGAACTCAAACTCTTTGATCACTTACTATTTAACCCCAGGCAGACGATGTCACATCTCTGTGCCTCCATTTTCTCCTGCGTAAAATGGAATTGCCACCTTCCTCCCAGGGCAGTGTGAGGTCAAAATGAGAAGACATACATAAACATATAGCACGATTTCCAGCAGAAAGAGGATGCTCAACAGATAGAAATTCTTACATCGTTTAAAGAACAAAAATTTACAAAGTGGGAGTTGGAGTATGACTTTCAGTTTCTCTGATTGTACTTTCTTGTGCCAAAGAAATCATGGGTCCATTAATAGACACTGAGCCTGATTATATTTACAGATGACCAGTTTGATTATAAAACAATCCTTATAATATGGACAAAATGTTGTAAAAAATGACTAGAGAAGAAGACAGTGTCCTTAGGGTATTAATGATGGAAGACCAGGGACATTTAAATAAGTGTTAGTTGCTAAGTCGTGTCCAACTCTTTGCGATCCCATGGACTGTAGCCTGTCAGGCTCCTCTGTCCATGGGATTCTCCAGGCAAGAATACTGGAGTGGGTTGCCATTTCCTTCTCCAGGGGAATCTTCCTGACCCAGGGATGGAATTATGGTCTCCTGCACTGTAGGTAGATTCTTTACTGTCTGAGCTGCTGGAAAGCAGAACTTGTCTTTTCTGTATGTGAAGTAAAATGCTCCTCAGCCTCACCAGAGAGAACCAATCTATCAAGGCTTTCCTAGAGGTAGTGATAATACCACCCCAGTTATTTGGTTAACAAACAAAACTTAATATTCCATCAAGTTTTCATGAATTCCATTCATACCCTATAAATTCTATCCACAGACATTTCCAGTGGCCCTTCCCCCTGCAATATTCGATCCTTTCTGGCCACTGACAGCAAATGTGGAGAATCCAGGGGAGTCTTTGTAAATAGATGATCCTAAAATAGATTCTGTTCTCCCAAATTATGCTTGACAGTGCATATGCTAAAAGGTGTTTATTAAGTATTCCTGGGGGCGGGTGTTGGGAATGGCTTCTGGGGCTTCCCTGGCAGTCCAGTGGTTAAGATTCCAGGCTTCCACTGCAGGGGGCACTGGTTCAATCCCTGCTTAGGGAATAAGAGCTCATAAGGGCTTCCCCGGTGGCTCAGATGGTAAAGAACCTGCTACAAGGCAGAAGACTCCAGGTTTGATCCCTGAATATCCTTTGGAGAAGGGAGTGGCTACCCATTCTTGCCTGGAGAACACAACTGAGTAATACACACAAGCTGCACTAGGTGGTCAAAATTTAAAAAAATTTAAATGGCTTCATAGCTAAAGAAGTTTGAGAAGCAATGAATTAAACACCCAAGTTCCTCTCCTGCATGCTTCTCAGAACCTCCCATATACTAAGGCACAGCTCCACGACGACAACATAAATGATATTGTTCAGATCTAATTTTGGTTTCATATCATCAAGGATTCCTTGACCATATCAACCCAGAATGATCTCCCCATTTATCATTTACTTTTGTTAGTGATTATTAGTGATTTATTATTATTGATATGTACGTGTCTTTTCTGTCCAACTTGAGATATGATATAACTGTGGTTAACTTGTCTGAGCTTGTGGCTTGAATTTACCACTTACTAGGTGTCTGACAACAAAGGTCCAACAAAGTTTCATCTATTCAAAGCTGTGGTTTTTCTAGTATTCATGTATGGCTATGAGAGTTGGATCATAAATAAAGCTGAGCACCGAAGAATTGATGCTTTTGAACTGTGGTGCTGGAGAAGACTCTTGAGAGTCCCTTGGACCGCAAGATCAAAGCAGTCAATCCTAAAGGAGATCAGTCCTGAATGTTCATTGCAAGGACAGATGCTGAAGCTGAAACTCTAATACTTTGGCCACCTGATGCGAAGAAGTGACTCATTTGAAAAGACCCTGATGCTGGGAAAGATTGAAGGCAGGAGGAGACAGAGGATGAGATGTTTGGATGGCGTCACTGACTCGATCAACACGAGTTTGAGCAGACTCCGGAGTTGGTGATGGACAGGGAAGGCTGGTGTGCTGCAGTCCATGGAGTTGCAAAGAGTTGAACATGACTGAGCGACTGAAATGACTGAGATGTCTGACCTCAGGCAAGTTTCTAAACATTTTGTGCCTCGGTTTCTTCATTGGTAAAATAATGATTAAAAAAATATTACCTATTTCATAGAGCTTTTGAAGATGGAAAGAGTTCATACATATAAAGCACTTGAAAGCCTGGCACAAAGAAAGCACTCACTAAATATTAGCAAGAACCAACATGTCCCTCACCCCTTCACCCATAAGCTCCTTGATAACAGGAGTAGCTATTCTTTCTAGTATATTCTCAAAAGTATAGTACAGAAAGCACAAAACAAATACTTCTTAAATGAAATAACATAATTTTGATTGATAAATTGAAAATCATATCAGAACAATGTTACTATTTAAATCTGAACAAACATGTTCCAACCAGAACAATAAATGTCCTATAATTTGAATACTGATGTTGCTTTTCAATTTTGCTGAATTTCTATCCAGTAGATTTACATTGTCTGTAAGTCTAAATAAGAAAAAGATTTAGGAAGACAACATGTTTTCTCCTCCCAGTTTATGAGCCTACTCTTTTGAGTGGTGACAGCAAAGATAATTCGTCTAAAAAAGTTGATGCCCAGAGATTTCTAGTTTTTTTTCTTTCATCCAAATAGAAGAGAAACCTACAGGACCACTAAATTGCTTCCATTGCAGAGCTAATAAAAGTCCCCTGTTGTAACAGGCAATCCAAGAAAAGGCAGACATAAATCTCAACACTCATCTTTAAAAAGGAACACGAGAGCAACAGATGAATCTCCTATTTTATCTTTGTTTCAAGCACTTGCAATCCCATATTACCAACTCCTGCTTTCTCTTCCCAGGAAGCAATTACATGTGCATTTTTTAAGTTGTCAGCAAAGTAAAGCCTAAGGGATCAAAATGAAGGGTCATTTCTTAGGGTTATTTATCCCTTCCCACTTCCTGCTGTTATATTTTTGTTTGGACCTTTCAAAGCAAAGAGTCAGACTTGACATATCAATGGACTTTCATCCACACTTGAAGAAAAATAACTCACAAATGAAAATAAAAAGCCAAGTGTCATATATTAGCATAAGTGAGAAATGTGTTCTGGAATTACAGACGACTTTTCAAGTGTTAACCTGACTGACTTGGGAAAGAACAAACAGTTCAGATGTATCTTTCAATCCTTGGGTTATGTAACATGCTGTGAAATAGTTCTTAGATGCTTCTACTAACTTTCTTTTTTCCTTTTCTTTTTTTAAATTGGAGTATAATTGCTTTAGGCTTCCCAGGTGGCTCATTGGTAAAGAATCCGCCTACAGGAGACACAGGAGACGTGGGTTCGATCCTTGGGTCAGAAAGACCCAAGGAGAAGAAAATGGAAACTCACTCCAGTATTCTTGTCTGGGAAATCCCACGGACAGAGGAGCCTGGCACCTAGGCAACTGAGCACATACACGCACCTAATTGCTTCCCAGTGTTGAGTTAGTTTCTGCTGCACTACAAAGTGAGGCAGCTGTATGTATACATATGTCCCCTAGCTCTTGGACCTTCCACCCCAAAGCCCTCATTCCACCCATCCAACTCATCACAGACCACCAAGTTGAGCTTCCTTCGCTTTATATCAGGTTCCTGCCAGCTAGTTTACACACAGTAGTGTATATACGTCCATCCTAACCTCCCAGTTTGTCCCATCCTCCTGTTACCACTTGTAGAAAGTGATCTCTGATGGGGAACACGTGTACACCCGTGGTGGATTCATGTTGATATATGGCAAAACCAATACAATATTGTAAAGTAATTAGCCTCCAATTAAAATAAATAAATTTAAATTTAAAAAATCATTAAAAAATAAAACAACAAAAGAAAGTGATCTCTGAGGCTTAATTTTGTTTCATAAACAATAATAATAGAGCTTAATTTGCAACTCTGGAGTGAGGCTTAGAGCTAATATATTTGCAGTGCTTTGTACAGTATTTTGAATAGTATTGACAATAGTTGTGTCCAACTCTTGGCGACCTGTCCATGGGATTTTCTGGGCAAGAATACTGGAACGGGTTGCCATTTCCTTCTCCAGGCAATCTTCCCAACCCAGGGGCAGAACTTGGGTCTCCTGCATCACAGGCGGATTCTTTTTTTTTTTTTTTTAATAAATTTATTTATCTTAATTGGAGGTTAATTACTTTACAATATTGTATTGGTTTTGCCATACATCAGCATGAATCTGCCACAGGTATACGAGTGTTCCCCATCCTGAACCCCCCTCCCTCCTCCCTCCCTGTACCATCCTCTGGGTCGTCCCAGTGCACCAGCCCCAAGCATCCAGTATCATGCATCGAACCTGGACTGGCGATTCGTTTCACATATGATATTATACAGGTTTCAGTGCCATTCTCCCAAATCATCCCAGCCTCTCTCTCTCCCAGAGTCCAAAAGCCTGTTCTATACATCTGTGTCTCTTTTGCTGTCTTGCATACAGGGTTATCATTACCATCTTTCTAAATTCCACCTGCAGCTTAATTCCAGGAAAATAACCGAACCAATCAAAAAATGGGCCAAAGAACTAAATAGACATTTCTCCACAGGCAGATTCTTTACCACTGAACCACCAAGAAAGCCCCCTTTTTAATTCTTCTTCTAACTCAAATGAGGCTGTTGATGGAGACAGGAGGCCAGGAGGAGAAATGGTGAGGGAAGTAAGCTTGTATTGGTTTCCCTTTAACATTCGAAGTAAAATAAGCTTTTAAGGAAGAATAACCAGCTGAAGCCAAAGTGCTCCTCCCCTGCTGTGCCAGTGTCCTGAGGCTGCTCTCACAGGCCACCACAAACTGAGTGGCTCCACACCACAAAACTCTATTCTTTCCCAGATATGGAGGCTGAAGTCTGAAACCAAGATCAGAGCCACGCTCCCTCCAAAGGCTCCAGAGAAGAAGCCTTTCTTGCCTCTTCTAGTGTCTAGGAGTTTCCAGGTGTTCCTTGGGAAACCAGTCATGGGGTCAGGATCCACCCTAATTTAGTCTGACCCCATGTTAACTGGTTACATCTGCAAGAATTATTTCCAAGGAAAGTCACATTCTGAGGTTCTAGGTGGACAAGAATATTGCGAGGATGAGAGTTCTATTCAGTTCAGCACAGCTTGACACTGTGCACCAATCCACTCTGTGCACTACCTCCCATGGCATCAGCCCCATCACTCTCACACACACACACACACACACACACACACACACACACACACACACACATACACACACACACACTCACACACACACACACATCTTCCGGATTCCCCCTGAGTGAGGCTATTGGGACAGAATGCTTTAGGTTTGAGATAGGGTTGTTTTGCGTATTTGGAGGGAAAATCTGGAGAAAAATCTTACAGGAAGGAAGATCGAAAGCACATCCTTGTGTCTTTCTTCTAGCTTCTTCACTTACTAATTCAGATCGGTCTCAGAAAAAAAAAAAAAAATTCTTGAAAATCTCTCTGGCATCTGCCATCTGGAGATGACAATGTGTGTCTTATTCCACATTTCAGTTTCTTCACCCTCTCATCATCCAGACACTCCAATCCATTTATTCACTAGTATTTTGGAAGCAAAGCTACAGATCCAGGAGGGTTGGCCACAGGAGTCAGTAGCTTCAGGACGTGGAGGAGAAGGTTAGTGTAGATGAAGAACAAAAAGGACCCGGTGGCAGATGAGTTCTCAACTTCATGCTGCAGTCATGACCTGCAGAATGAAGGCAGGACTTGGGGTGAGAAACCCACGGCCTCTCCAGTAACTGAAACAGAGACTATGGAACATCAAATGATGGCAGAGACAAGGGGGAGGTTGCCGCTACCTGACAGGAACCCCAGGAGAAAGAGTTTCGGCGTTTTGGATATCTCGGTGGAGGTAGAGGACTAATGGTCTGGAAGCGACAGTGAGATGTGAGAGGACACCAGTCCTGTTTCCCAGTCCTGACATGAAGGACAGTTGGTGATGAACGGCCTCCATTTGAGAGGCATCTTGAAAGCAGGGTCTTGCCAGGGGACGGGGGTGGGGGGCGGGAGCAGTTTTCTATTGAAGCATGAAGGATAGAGGAATGTCAGTTGTGGAGCTAGGGGGTGTAATTGTGTGTCTATCCTATTCCGGAAGCTCCAGAGAATGTGATACAAGGATCAGAAGGGAGGACTCTAGTAAAAGCTTAGATCAGAATAACACGAAGTATGAGGCTATAGAGGAAGACAATGAATGGAGGAAGCATTAGTCTTAGGCGGTAAGCCAGGTGGGGAATGGTGGGTTACGCTGGACATTTGATTGCCCAGAAAACTAGTCCCAACATTCCCTCTGTGGCTAGAAGGAGGCATTCAGGGATTTACAAAGTTCTCCTAGATGCACTTTCAAGCCACGGGGAAAAGAGGAACCCTGAGCTCTTGAAAAAGAAGTGAACTTATGGTTTGTATTGACTGTGATGGGCCCAAGGAGGTTCTGGGCATCAGTAACTTGTACTTGCCCCTAGAGAGTTAGGGGCTCCCAACCCAGACAGCCTTAGCTGGGAGGAGTGCTGGGAGTAGGCTCTTTGAGAAGCAGCAGTACCCAGAAGAATTCAGCGTACCACCAGCTCAGCTTCTCCTTTGGGAACTCCAAGCCCAGCAGTACTACTGTTCTAGCTTCTGTGTGCAGTCTAGAGGCAGAGATAGGGTCTGTAGCTAACACTTTTTAAGTGTCCTTTATACTGTGTCTGCAGAGGTCAACTGTGAGCCCAGGCAACTAGCTGTAACAGGAAGGCTCATCAAATATACCAGTTTTCTGGATGAAATGGAGATATAATAAATCTGAAAAATGGAAAGAAATTTACCCCTGACCAACCAAATGGGATACTCTTTAATAATGGAGAACTAAAAATGGATACTAAAAGGTAAATGATTTTTTATAACTATTTCTAATTACACATTGGAAATGCAAGCAATCTCTTTGTAAAGTATAAACCAAACAACATCCAGAATTTAATCTCAATTCTAACTCAGTTCATGGAGAAAAAGAGGCCCAGAAATCAGCAAGAAAAAAAAGACTTCACTCAAGCCCTCTTTTATCTAATCAGATTTGGCTCTCAGAAAGCAATGGAGAACACGGACAGAAAGAGATCACTTAGACACCGTTGTGTAGTGATTTCTTATTAACATTTAACTTAAGAAAGAGACCATTCTTAGAATTTGAGAATTTGCTAGAAAATAAAATATCTCTTTTTCCCTGAAACTGACCTTGCTGCCCAGTAGCCTCCAAGCCTTCCTGGAATTTTTATTTAGAATTCCAGAGAGTTCAGTAGAGATTTTTAAAGGCAACCCCATCTTCCACTAACATGATGTGCAGAGGCCTTCTTCCTCCCAGAATTACAGGATCTATAATCCAATATTCTTTTAGAAATGAAGAGGTTATGTGGCAATTCTACTATCAACAAGCACCAATTTCAACTGAAATGTAATTTTGAAATCAAGACCCAAGTCAGTAAACATTACACTGAAGCACACGATGTATTGAAGTTATACTAGGACACTGGTTAGTCCAAGAAAGCGTTGGTAGAAAAATAGAGGATGGCTTGGTTTAAGTGGTCACTACAACTTCTCAGAGACTCACCCAAAGAATGCAATATTGGGGGTGTTACTCTTCTCTTCCCCTCAAACTTCCACCTCTCCTATGATTAACCAGTATGAAGCCACTGATTTCTAGTGGTGATCAGTGGAGAAACAGCATAGAAGAGTGGTTACGGGAAGATGGCCTGAACTGGAATTCTGGCTTGGCCACTTAGTAGCTGTTTATCCCTTGAAGGGTTTCTCAGTCTCTTTGTGTCCCTGTTACATCAATGAGGCAATAATAGCACTGCTCATGGGGTTCTTAAAAGGATCAAAGGAGTTGGAACAGTGTGGCCACATAGTAGCAGCTTAATAAGTTTTTAAATTGCTAAATGGTCACATGATCAGGAAACATGAAAACACACTCTCCTGACTTTTCTCACCTTGCTCAGAATTCAAGGAGGGTTACTCTAGGCAATACTGTCCATATATATTTCAGTTTTTGCTTCCATGGTAGCTGTTGCAAGATTGCTGTCATAACTTTGGAGGTCATGTTCCCAGACACAGTGTTCCCTGAAACTACCTCATTCACCAATTCAAGCCCAGAATATATCCACACTTCTGGCAGGTAATAGGTCCTCCAAGAATGATTGTTCACAAAATGAACCTTTGATGAAATAGTTATAGAAGACTTAAGGCTATCAAAAGGAGAGATAATGCAAAAAATGGAAATATCCAGGAGCAGCCAATCAAAGAGTGGGCAGAATGGCCTGTAAACCAACACCTGGGAAGTGGAACTCCAGTTCATCTTTCCAGTATCTTCTACCCAATCATGGTCCCTCCACCATCATTTGTCCATGCTGGTAAAGAATAATAACTAACCTGCTTAAAATAAAGTCATGGAAGTTACTAGGGGGACTTCTCTGGCAGTCTACTGATTAAGACTCCATGCTCGGCACTAAGGGTAAAGAACCTGCCTCCCAGTGCAAAAGACATAAGGGATATGGGTTCAATGCCTAGGTCGGGAAGATTCCCTGGAGGTCATAGCATGGCATGGCAACCCACTCCAATATTCTTGCCTGGATATTCTCATAGACTGAGAATCCTGGCGGGCTACAGTCTACAGGGTCACAAAGAGTCATACACAACTGAAGGAACTTAGCATGCACACACTTTTCCACTGCAAGGGGTGCAGTTTTTGGTCCCTGGTTGGGTAGCTAAAGATCTCACATGCTGAACAGCATGGCCAAAAGATTTTTTTTTTTTTTAAGTTACTAGGAATAAATGAGACAAACTTCCAACATCTTCATGAGATGGGAGCAAAAGCACATTTGGAAGAGTCCCAAACAAGGCAGACAGCAACTGCCAAGGGGAATGACGCTCTCTCTGTCTTAAAGAGGACTCTCTGCCTTAAAGAGGACTCTCTGCCTTCATTGGCAGAGGTGCTCTTCACAAAGCTCCAGGAAGAATTCCTTCCCCTATTCTCCAGTTCTCGCCTCATGCTCTTCCCTGATTTCTTCTCCACTTCCTAAAATTTGTTTGTGTGTGGTCATATTTCAGACCTTTTTAAATTGAAGTCTAGTTGATTTATAATTTTTTTTAGTTTCAGGTGTATCCTAATTTGTTTAAATGCCTTTTTTTTTTTATCTTAAGAACTTTTGCATTTCAATACTGCAAATATTCATTTCCCAATCACATAGAAAATACATAAAAGGAGAATAACCATCAGAGGCTTGCACAACTTATGGAAAGGAAAATGACAAAGAATTACTTCTTAAACCAGATCTAATGGGACTCCAGGGGTTGTTCACCATCTTGGGTTCAATAAACTATGTTGACTTAGGGAATCATAAGAGCTTATCAAAACATAATCAGAAATAACAATTTAGGCATAGGAACAGTAGAAAACTTACCTTTTCCTCATCCAGGAAACTGAGAACTTTTTCTCTTCTTATATCTATTTTATGATAGCTGGCACAGATCAATTAAGGTTGCAATAAAACTGCTGCTGCTGCTAAGTCACTTCAGTCGTGTCTGACTCTGTGAGACCCCATAGATGGCAGCCCACCAGGCTCCCCCGTCCCTGGGATTCTCCAGGCAAGAACACTAGAGTGGGTTGCCATTTCCTTCTCCAGTGCATGAAGGTGAAAAGTGAACGAGAAGTTGCTCAGTCGTGTCCGACTCTTAGCGACCCCATGGACTGCAGCCTACCAGGCTCCTCCGTCCATGGGATTTTCCAGGCAAGAGTACTGGAGTGGGGTGCCATTGCCTTCTCCAGCAATAAAACTAAAATCTCATTATTTAAAAACTGCTTCAGGGGGACTTCCCTGGCAGTCCAGTAGTTAAGACTTTGCCTTCCAATACAGGGGTGAGTGTTCGATCTCTGGTTGGAGACCTAAAACCCCATGTGCCTCATGGCCGAAAAAAACAAAACATAAAAAAAAAAGAAATAATATTATAACAAATTCAATAAAGACTTTAATAATGGTCCACATCAAAAGAAAAACAACTTTAAAAACAAAACAAAAACCTCCTCATGGACTTCCCTGGTGGTCCAGTGGTTAAGACTGGACTCCAGGCTCCCAATGCAGGGGGCCTGGGTTCAGTCCTGGTCGGGGAACTAGATCCTGCATTCTACAACGAAGAGTGCATATGCCACAACGAAGATCCAAGGCAGCCAGGGGAAAAACTAAAACCTCCCCAAAGATCCTAAGGCTCTATTTACACTTTTCATGAACTCATAGAAATCACTGTAGTTCGACTGCTATCTTAAAAGTGCTCATGAAACGTCTCATCTTTCCCAATTCGGATGGCATAGTTATTTTTATCTCACGTCATTATTATTTGCAACTCACTGTTTCTTCCTTTGAACACTCTTTTTTTGCATCATATTCTCTTGATTTTGTTCCCTGCATCTACTAGCCATTCCTTTGTAGAGTGACCATCCCTATTTGTTTAGGAGCCTCCTAACTTTAAGGGGCTTCCCTGATAGCTCAGTTGGTAAAGAATATGGGAGACCCTGGTTTGATTCCTGGATCAGGAAGATCCACTGGAGAAGGGAAAGGCTGCCCACTCCAGTATTCTGGGCTGGAGAATTCCATGGACTATATACTCTATGGGATCACAAAGAGTCGGGCACTTTCACTTTCTCCTAGTTTTAGCACTGAAAATGCCACATTATCAAAAAAGCCCCTCACACCAGAGCAAACTGGGATGATTGATCACCCTAGTCTTGAGTCTCCTTCGAAGTCTGCAAGTCTTCCACTCACTACTAAACCGCCAGTCTCCCAAGGGTGCCATCCTTAGCTTCTGACCCTTTCACCTATGAAGCCTCATTGGTGACCTCATTCAACTCAAGGCTTTAAAAACTACTGATACATTTGGATGGTGGTTACCAAATCCATACCTTCTTCAAACCCAAACTGCCCATATAGCCTAATGTATCAAAACAGAACACATCTTCTCCATAAAATTGACTTCTTATTTGCCATCTTGGTAAATGACCAAGGTGTCCATCTACCTAGTCATCCAAAGCAAAACAAATCTGGAAGCCTCTGATAATTCCTCTTTCTCTCTCACCCCTACTGATTTTACCTTCTAGATATTTATCCCCTGTCCTTCTCCTTTTCCCATTTAAAGCTTTTGCTCAGGCTTCCTAATTCCCCATCTGAAATATTACAATCCAGTCTGTCAATACAATAGTCTTTCTAAAATACTAAGCTAACTAACCTTTTTGCAGTCATTTAATGGTCTCCCCTGTGACTTTTCAAAGAAAAATCCAACTCTTTTTTTTTTTTTTTAATATTTATGTATTTGGCTGTGCCAGGTCTTAGCTGCAGCATGTGGGACCTAGTTCCTGACCAGGGATTAAACCCAGGCCCTCTCCATTTGGAGAATGGAGTTTAGCCACTGGGCCACCAGGAAAGTCCCCAAATCTCAACTCTTTAGACCACTAAGGTCTTCATACTGTGAACTCTGCCAATCTCTACAGTCTTTTCACAATTACTGTCCCGTTCTCCCTCTTGCCTCCCCCTCACACAGTCTTGAGTGATGCTTGCTGGTTTCTGAAGACAGCGTGTCATTTCTCACCTATGAGCCCTCCCACCTACATTTTCCTCCAGTGGGAATGCTCATTCTCCACCTTACCCTTTCTGGACCAATTAAAACAATTCTGTTTGATTGGCTGCCCTCCATCAGACAACTATCGCACCCTCTACCATGGCACTTACAATTCAGCATTCTCACCATTGGCAATGTGTATGTTGCACTGACTGGACTTTGAGCAATTTAGGAATATAGTTTGCACGTTATTTGCTGTTATACAACCCAACACCTAAAACAACTGTGCTCAATAAAAGTTTATCAATGAACAGGCAAATGATTTAATACCCAGAAACAAGATGACCTGGCTTTAATGGCTTCATGAGCTTTATTCCTTTAATTTGGTGCTTCCATATTTGTCCACATTTCAGAAGTCAAAGAACTTTCTGGAACTGTAAGAAGGAGACCAAGTTTCCCACCAATGAGAAACAGTTAAGTGCCAGAACTTAGGTGAAAATATCTATGAATTTATAAATGGGTTGTGAGGATTTTTACAAGAGCTTAGTCAGTAAATAGTAAAACAACAAAGCAATCACTGTATGACTGTGTGTGCTTACTCACTCAGTCATGTCTTACTCTTTGTAGCCCCATGGACTGTAGCCCACCAGGCTCCTCTGTCCATGTGATTCTCCAGGCAAGAATACTGGAGTGGGTAACCATTCCCCTCTCCAGGGGATCTTCCCAACCTGGGATCGAATCCAGGTATCCTGCATTGCAGGTAGATTCTTTACCATCTGAGCCACAAGGGAAGACCTGTATGACAGTAGGGCCTGCCAAAAAGCCACAACAAGCCCAACTTGAAAGTCTAACCATGTTCAAAGGGCAATGGTCCCACTGGAGTGCTCAGGACATTGTATGATTATACTTAGGGCACCCAGCTCCGCTTTCTAGTTTTGTCTCTCTCTCTCTGTCTGTCTCTCTGCCTTTTCACCTCTCAAGCCTCTCCCATTTGTCAGATACCCTGAAAACTAGTTTTGCCCACTGACTAGTTGTCTGTTAATTCTGGTCGTGGCTGTGATGCAGTCATTAGTTCTATTTGGGAAGCTCAGCTCTACAAACTCTCCCTTTACCTGGAAACTTCTGTAGTTTCTATATGTGTGTGTGCGTGCTAAATCGTTTCAGTTGTGTCCGACTCTGTGCGACACTATGGACTATAGCCCGCAAGGCTCCTCCATCCATGGGATTCTCCAGGCAAGAATACTGGCATGGGTTGCCCTGCCTTCCTCCAGGGGATCTTCCCAACCCAGGGATCAAACCCGCGTCTCCTGCATTGGCAGACGGATTCTTTAACACTACCACTACCTGGGAAGTCTTATTACCAACTGGGCCTAGTTTTCATGATTATATGATAGTGCATTATCTCTTTTACAAAATGTGTTTCATAAATACAGATTTCCCTCACAGAGAATTTCTTGTATATTTTCTTTGCTTTGCTGCTCTCTGGTCTGTTTTGGATTCTCAGATAGGTAGCTTGGCTAAACCTCATCCCATGGCCACCCTCCTTCCATCAACTGCTGAGAACTCCAAGTAATGAGGCCTTCCTTATAGCAGATGATGCATTCCAAATATCCCCTTGTCAGTTCTTACGTTCCTATGGTAACAAAAATATCTTAATTTCTTTCTCTTTGTTTTATCTTTTAGGAGGTTTGGGGGTGAATCATAATCAACATGAGTTCACTCTTTTCCCTTTAACAGGGCACCTTTTTGATTTAAGCTTTGCTCCAGAAAAATAGAGAATAAGAGCTGGTAGGGATTGGGAGGCAGGCCTGGCAAGGACCCCTGTATAAGAAAATGGGGTCAGGAAGGGAAGTGTGATGGATGGAGAGCCCTGGAGAAGACTGGCCATCTTGGTCACAGTTGTCTATTGGGGTATGCAGAAAGTGGCAGGGTGATCAACACCTCCTGCTTCACCCAGATCTGTCTTCATTTCAAAATGGAAAGTCACACATTCTGGGAATCCCCTCAGTGTCAAGAAGACCAAGATGATTCATAGCTAACTTTTCTATTTACTTGAGCCTTTTGAAATTGCCTTCTTGGAGGGAGTGGAATAAAAAAGGGGGTAGAATGACATATAATTATTATGGTTCTACCTCATACTTCAGGGCTTCCCTGGTGGCTCAGGGGCAAAGAATCCGCCTAAAATGCCAGAGACGCAGGTTCGACCCCCTGTGTTGTGAAGATCCCCTGGAGAAGGAAGTGGCAGCCCACTCCAGTGTTCTTGCCTAGGAAATCCCATGGACAGAGGAGCCTGGTGGGCTACAGTCTGTGGGGTCACAAGAGTTGGACACGACTTAGCAACTAAACAAGAGCATCACCTCATGCCTCATATTGCAATTTGGAGGACAAATACAACTGTAACCATGAGAATACTTGGTAAACAGTAGAGAGCTTATAAATAGAATCATCATTATTATTATAAATGACCCTTTATTGTCAATAGCTTCCCTTGTGGTTCAGCTGGTAAAGAATCTGCCCTCAATGCAGGAGACCTGGGTTCGATCCCTGGGTTGGGAAGATTCCCTGGAGAAGGGCAAGGCTACCCACTCTAGTATTCTGGCCGAGAGAATTCCATAGACTGTATAGTCCATGGGGTCGCAAAGAATCGGACACAACTGAGCGACTTTCACTCACTTCACATTGTCAATAGCAAAGTACATACAGGGTTAGAGTTACCGAAGTCCTCACTCAGCGTAGAACTCTGGTTTTGTAATGTTTTTTTTAAACTTCCAAGGAAATGACTACTCTTTTAAATTCTCTCATGTAAAATCCTGCTCAGGATTAACAATCCTTCTGACATCTACCAAAGAGTCAGATAGCAAACCAATAAAACCAAACAGCTTTGACATCTGGTTTGCTCTTAAGACAAGAACACATCTCTAAAATCACAATTTAGGTACATATCACAATGGAAATAAATAAACACATTCAGCAAAAACTAGTGAAACCAGAAACAAACCACAGAAATGACGCTAGTGAGGTCACTGGGAAATATTTGGGGGACATAGAAAGAAATGAGGCCATATTAACTTGGTGCCCACTCAGAAATACTTGTGTAATTAATTGGGTGGGAAATGTAATGATATGCTTCAGTCCCATTCACACCTCAGAGACAGGCAGAAACATAGGGAACAGAGCTCCACTCCTTAAAAAACACAGGAAGAGAGGGAAATGAAGGCACTACAGAAAGGACACAATCTGTCTTCGGGGCCAAACATGAGCTCAGACGGCAAGAGCAATTTAGAGCTATTGAAACGGGCCCCTTTGGCCAAAAGCAGCTCTGTGAACCTTCTCTGACTTTAAAGAACACTCACAGGCAATCTGTAACAAGTACACAGCCTCTAGGAAACCGGAGTGCTTCAAACACCTACACTGATTTTACAAAAATGACATAAACAAAAACTACCAACAGAAGCCCAGGCCCCAGAGGGTTATTGCCAGCCACACCATAATGAGAAGGTAACCTACACACCCACCGTCTCTATGTGGAGAAAAGGACTGACCCTGAGCCTGGGCCTTATTTTGGCTATTTGAATTACATTTACGTGGACTGATGTGTTAATTTGCAAATAATGCCTTTGTTCCCTTTGCAACACTGAAAATTGTCATCACCTTTAGGAAGAGCAACTTTTCTCAACCTCTGACAGAGCAGCAAACTGTTTCATACACACGCAGCCTTCGGCTAACTTTGGGAGTTGGTACTGCTGCCAAAACCCTTTCAAAACATGGAAAATGAGGTCAAGAGCCAGGCCAATGAGTCAGTGAGTGGGGACACCTGCTCCTCCCTCTCCACCACTTGTCTGCCTGTGGCAGTACCCTAGCAAGTCCCCTGCAACTGGACCTGGGCTAAGGACTGTCCACAGAGTGAGGCAGACAATTGCAATCACCCTATGCCCCAACCTCACACGGGCACATGCACGCAAACACACACCACCAGAACTGTCCACACTGCTGGGGTCTAACTAAGAGGCAGAGAAGGACTTCATCTGGGAGCTAGGACACAGCATCAGCCCAACGGATTGGCAGCTAATCCAGTGGCAAGCTATACAGGGAAGAAGAGTGAGAATTCATCACAAAATTGACCCTCACTGAAATCCAGTGACCTGTGTGTGTGTGTGTGTGTGTGTGTGTGTGTGTGATCAGTCACTTTAGTCATATCTGACAGAATTCCAGTTGAGCTATTTCAAATCCTGAAAGATGATGCTGTGAAAGTGCTGCACTCAATATGCCAGCAAATTTGGAAAATTCAGCAGTGGCCACAGGACTGGAAAAGGTCAGTTTTCATTCCAATCCCAAAGAAAGGCAATGCCAAGGAATGCTCAGACTACCACACCATTGTACTCATCTCACATGCTAGTAAAGTAATGCTCAGAATTCTCTAAGCCAGGCTTCAACAATACATGAACCATGAACTTCCAGATGTTCAAGTTAGTTTTAGAAAAGACAGAGGAACCAGAGATCAAATTGCCAACATCCATTGGATTATTGAAAAAGCAAGAAAGTTCCAGAAAAAACATCTGTTTTTGCTTTATTGACTATGTCAAAGCCTTTGACTGTGTGGATCACAATAAACAGTGGAAAATTCTGAAAGAGATGGCAATACCAGACCACCCAACTTGCCTCTTCAGAAATCTGTATGCAGGTCAGGAAGCAACAGTTAAAACTGGACATGGAACAACAGACTGGTTCCAAATAGGAAAAGGAGTACATCAAGGCTGTGTATTGTCACCCTGCTTATTTAACTTCTATGCAGAGTACATCATGAGAAACTCTGGACTGGAAGAAACACAAGCTGGAATCAGGATTGCTGGGAGAAATATCAATAACCTCANATGTAATAACAGACTGGCTCCAAATAAGGAAAGAAGTACGTCAAGGCTGTATATTGTCACCCTGCTTATTTAACTTATATGCAGACTACATTATGAGAAATGCTGGGCTGGATGAAGCACAAGCTGAAATCAAGATTCCTGGGAGAAATATCAATAACCTCAGATATGCAGATGATACCACCCTTATAGCAGAAAGTGAAGAACTAAAGAGCCTCTTGATGAAAGTGAAAGAGGAAAGCGAAAAAGTTGGCTTAAAGCTCAACATTCAGAAAATGAAGATCATGGCATCTGGTCCCATCACTTCATGGGAAATAGATGGGGAAACAGTGGAAACAGTGTCAGACTTTATTTTGGGGGGCTCCAAAATCACTGCAGATGGTGATTGCAGCCATGAAATCAAAAGATGCTACTCCTTGGAGGGAAAGTTATGACCAACCTAGATAGCATATTAAAAAGCAGAGACATTACTTTGCCAACAAATTTCTGTCTAGTCAAGGCCATGGTTTTTCCCATAGTCATGTATGGATGTGAGAATTGGACTATAAAGAAAGCTGAGCACAGAAGAATTGATGCTTTTGAACTGTGGTGTTGAAGAAGACTCCTGAGAGGCCCTTGGACTGCAAGGAGATACAATCAGTCTCTCTTAAAGGAAATCAGTCCTGATTGTTCATTGGAAGGACTGATGTTGAAATGGAAACCCCAATAGTTTGGCCACCTGATGCAAAGAACTGACTCTTTGGAAAAGACCCTGATGCTGGGAAAGATTGAAGATGGGAGGAGAAGGGGACAACAGAGGATGAGATGGTTGGATGACATCACTGACTCAATGGACATGAGTTTGGGTAAACTCCAAGAGTTGATGATGGACAGGGAGGCCTGGCGTGCAGTCTATGGGGTCACAAAAAGTTAGACACGACTGAGTGACTGAACTGAGCTAAATACTTGAGATAGAATGCTTAAAATCACATTTCATTCTTTACTTAACCCACTATCCTCATTTTTAACTTATTTCATACATTCTGTTCTATAGAAATTTTGTATACCCTCTGGTCTTTTTAAAAAATATAGTGGTCACTATCTTGGTTCAAACTACTCTTTACCTCTCACTTTAACAAGAGTACTAGTCTTCTAACTATCCCATATCACACTTCTCAGTCCCTTTATCTCTTGGTCCATCACACAAGCTGTGAGATCCAACTTCCTCAAGATCTACCTGAGTTTTGCATTCCCTTTTATGAAAAATTGAAGGGTTCTCCATTGCCTAGTAATGTACTGGGCTGGCCAAAAAGGTTATTTGGGTTTTTCTTTAAGATGTTATGGGGAGAGGAGATCAGAGCATTCAGGGTCGAATGGCCGCAGACTAGATGTTATGGGGAGAACAAATGTTTTGCCAACCCAGTAGGTCAACACTCGTAAGTTTAATGTTTCATGTCCTCTGTATTCTGGCCACACACTGCCTTCAAAAATAAGGTCTACATTTATATAATTCTATAGCATTTGAGAAGCATTTTGTACATATTATCTTATTTAATCTACTACTCATAAGGTGTCTCATGAGGTAGATATTATAACAACATAAAAGCCCCATGTTATTAATAAATCATAAAAGCCCTACAGATGGGGAAACTAAAAATTAAAGAGATTTGAATTTTTCTTAAGTTACCTAACACTATCTGAGCCAGAACATAGGCAGATTTGATGAGAGGATTTTGACCTAACAGTGCAATCCACACACTTTATTCTTGCAAATAACAATGATATCTCTCATTATTCTCCTTTGTGAAGCACAAATGTAGACTATTAGAAACCGTGGAAAGAAGTTGATTAAAAGGAATTAAGAGTCAGTAAAGCTGGGTTTAAGTTTGGACTCTGTATTAATTTCCTAAGTCCATTAACCACTGCATGCTTTATTATATTTGTCTGCAAGACGGTCTTATAATTCCTGAAACGCATTTGCTTCACAAAGAAATAATGAAGAGTAATGGAATTACAGCCATTTTAAGTATTTAATTCTAAAGCATGTAGTTATCTTCTTTCATATGAAGCATCAAAGCTTTTTATAATCATTAGGCATCTGCGTTATCCCGATTTCTACAGATAGGCAAGTGTAAAGTCAAGTACTTTCTTTAAGGTCAGATACAATGACATTCACTGTTGGATAAAGACTCAGAAACCTCAGCCCACACACCCAGGTAACATTTTTATTTCAAAGTAATCTATAGAACAGCTTTACTTGAGAGAAAAAGGACAGCTTCATAATATCAGCTCACAATTTATGTTCTTAAATAACGCAACCATATATTTCACATGGGTAAAGAAGACGCAGAGTCAATGCCTCCAAACATCAAAATATAATTTTTAAAAGCAATTATAATAAATCTTTGGATTTCTAATGTAATTAAATCTTTTAGCACTCAAATCTATGTTCCTCTCAATTCACTGTTTTCAAAAAGAGAGAGAGAAATGGGGAAAGTAAAGGAAAAATAAAAGAAAGAAATTAAAAGAAAGAAAACGCTTTTAAGAACTGGATGGTGAACAATCGCCATGGTAACACACAATGCACCATCATCACTGCTCATCACTAGAATGGGGAAGGCGGTTGCATTCTCAGCTTTGTGGTCGACAGAGCCAAGCAAAGGAATTTTGAAGAAGCAGTGAAAGGCACTACAGCTACTCCTTTCAGGATCAGCTGATCACGTTCTAGTTAAACACTATAAAACCTTTCTCAGCTCAGGAAAAAAGGCTCCGGAAAGTAACTCCCCAGCTGTTTTCTGCTGATAACTTGAGAGAAGGAGAAGAAACCTGTACCTATGTCCTCTAGGAATTTCTGACGACCAGCCCACACAACGCTGAATACAGAACTTAAAAAATCACTTTCGGTTCACAAATATTCGAAAGGATTTTATTTCTTTGTGTAAAAAGATATATCCTTTACGAAGACTCAAAGTGTCCTGTTGTTAGTCACAATCTGAAAAAAAAAAAAAACGGAACAAGAAGGGAAGCAAACTTAAAAGGATTCAATGATAAATTTCACACAGAGCTAGTATAATCCAAAGAGGAGGAATATAGATGATTCATTGATTTACCTGTTTGCATGCGACTTATCAGGGCTTCCCCGGTGACTCAGTAGTAAAGAATCTGCCTGCCATTGTAGGAGGTGCAGGTTCAATCCCAGAGTTTAGAAGAGCCCCTGGGGAAGGAAATGGCAACCCACTCCAGTATTTAACATGTATAGGTTTTATTTACCTCCGTCGAAAATGTAAAGTAAAAGTCAGATCATGACTCCAGTATTTTTTTAATCTTTGAATCTAAGTTTAATTTAATGAATTTCTAATCAAGACATATGGAGTTGTGGAAGAATGATTCTTTTTCCCACCTGGTGCCACATAGTTTACTTCTCATCTATTAGGTCATCCACCACCATTTTGAGCCAGATACATGTCAAAGTATTTTTTCTGGTTATTGAAAAACAGGAATATTAATTCAACAAACTATTCGAGCCATTGAAAGAGCTCATGGGAAGTTTTAAAATTTGATCTAAAAATTAGAGGAAATAAATTCTGCTTCTAAAGAATGGCATTATTCTTCCGTTGTGAAAACTAGTTCATTGCCCAATTCCAGATATGAGTCTGCCAACATTTATAGTGAAAATGCATATTCTTTAAAATGAGACATGTTGTGATAGAAACATTATTCCAGTTTGACACAATAGCTAACAAAACTTCAGTCCAACTGTGACATTCTTTACAACAGCTGAAAGAAAATATGTTTGCATTCAAAATAGTCTCTTTGTTGTTCATAGTGACAACATAGGTTCAGAATGGATTTTCTATTACTACATTTTATTTCATGCTTTTTTTTTTTTTACTAAGAGAAGTCAGAGCCCTGAATATAAATTTTAGCTTTTGGTACACGGGTTTCTTCTGTCTGGTAATATGGAATCATTCTTCAGACATAAGCAATATCCACCAGAAAGACATAGTTAGGAGTAGATGTTTCATAATGTTTGACAGTTACATTGTACTGCTTAATCTTACTTGATAAAACGTAAACTTGTTAGAGCAGTTAATTTGAGCTTTTCATGGGTTTAAACACTTATCATAATTAGTTTATTAAATGGGACATTTTTAGTTAATGTGTTTAGATCTTGACTGTTATTAATACACATGATTTTTCTTAATTTATAAAATTATTATGGAATATTGTCAATAGACATATTGGGAAAAATACTGGAAAAGTAGTAGAATTTTTTCTAATTTTAGGACATGCTTTTAAATGTGAGCTAAACTGCTAAGAGTTAAGAAATTTGAAATTATATAATGGGTGTCAACAGAGCTATTAGGTAGTGTTTTTTTAAAAAAGAAAATCAATAGATTAAAAATCCATCTACACAGACAGGCCATCAGCAGGATTAATGTGGTGAAATGTCCTTCTGGCAAGAAATCAACAGCTGGGTGAACAAAGATAGGTCCTTGGGTAACTCAATGTCACTGCAAAGATGCTGAGATGTGCAGATGTCTCTAGCATTATGGAATTGTGTGTGTGTGTTTTTTTAATTCCAATTGCCATGTATTCTCAACTTACTGGGGGTCAGCACAGAGGAAAATGCTTAGACACTATAGTTTTTATAAAAGATTGAAGCAGGAAGAGTAAAAAAGAGCTGGTGAGTTTAGCTGGTAGAATAAGTAGGTAGAATGATAAATACAAAGGCAATTTTTATTTCTGACAGTGATAAATCACACATGGGGTAGGTTCTGTCCAGAATTACTGCTATGCCTGAACCAGTGACCCATTTGCTGTCTACCTATAGGAATAAAGATCACTTACTCTTCCTTCATCTCCTTTCCCCAGGTTACCTTTCTGAAAGTTTAAACTCCAACAACCACTCATGGTCTACTGAATTCCCTTATGCTTTCCCAAGTCTAAATCATCTCACAGTTGGTCTGGGAAGTGGTCAGCAGTGTTGATCAAACTAACTCCAATAGCCTTCATTGCAACAGGTCCAGCTCTTTAAAGGGAGGAAGTGAGAAACAGGCAAGAGAAAGGAAAGCTTGCTCTTCTAATGTGTCACAATGTGTTCTATCTATGATGGCAAGCTCTTGAGCCTTAGGCATGAAAACCTCTGATCTTTAATGGAATCCACAGTGGCTACATCCTTGGCTACAGTAATGACATTGTTTAGAGCACTGATCCATCCACTTTTCCTTCGTCATCACTCTGCCCAACTCTGTCAAGATCTTAATCGCTATTCAGCCAAACTCATTTTCCAGCTTACAACAGTAGAAAAACAAAATTCCCTTATTGTGGGAGGGAGGGCCATTAGAGACAAGGGCTCATTTTTATATTCAGCTAAAAGGGCACCCTGCAGTGTACTTCTCAAGGAAGATGCATAGAACCGGTCTTTTGTTCACTGACAGTATGGAAACTTTAAAGATGGTGGAGAAAGAGTGAGTGGCCTTGCGGAGGGAGGAGAGGCATTAGTGCAGAGGGCTTAGAAGGAGGGGCTTTGAAGATTGGCAGATCTGGACTCCGGTTTCACATATCTGTGCTCTTGGGCATGTTACCTAACTCAATCTATAAGATGAAGAGAATGGACTCCAACTCACTGAAAGATTTTATTAAATGAATATAAAGTGTTTGGCCTTGTTTCTGACAGCTATTGCCAATCAAAGGAGATCTAAAAGAAGTATAGTGCTCTAGCAAGTGTTCAGTAAAAGCATTTCCATTGGAAATGGATGTTGAGTGAGTTATCATTAATTAGCTAGGCATTTTCCTCTCTGAAATATGTATATCTTTGTTGAGTATATGGAATATGGGCTTCGTCAGATCAGAGCAGACGATGTAATTCAGGTCAGCTGAATTTCACTGCTTGTCATTTCCAATCACACTTCATAGGAGGTGCCCGGAGAAGAGCCTTGTCCCCGGGCAGCATACAACTCTGAGATCACTGAGCTGCCAAGCCCTGCGACCTTGTTCACGCAGCCTGACTCTGCCTTAAAGACAGATTACTTGATACTTGTAGAACTGATGCCTGGATTTAATGTTACAAACTACAAGAGCCTTTGTGCCACCATCAACTAAATTTATGTGTCCTGCCCTTTTCCTCCAGACATTTTAAAAAGGGAATGTATAGCTAAGAAAAAGAGACCAGACTAAATTTAAACTCTAATCATGATCTCCATACAGTCTGCTTCTATATCTACTGTTATCTTTTACATTTGTTTCTGATACAGTAATACAATTTTTCTCCTTTGCACCTTTGAAAAATTATGGAAACAAATGCTTATTCACTTGTGTGCACCATCAAATCCCTTTCCATGTGGTCTGCACAGGACCCAGACTGCTGACAGCCTCTGTGTACAGACCGTGGTGTGTTTATTTTGACATTCTCTTAAGTGCCAAGAGAAACAGCAGGGTGAATACTACATTTCTCCTTCCCTTCCCACTCTCCCACGCCCAAAAGTCAGCTCTAAATTTTTCATGATAACATCTCCATCAGCTTAGAATGTTTTTTTGTGTGTGTGCATTTTTTTTTAAAAAAAACAAGATTTAATCTTTTTTCTCATTTAATGTTTCTATTTTGAAATCTAAGTTTCCTACCTCATCACTCCTCAAGAGCAGGAAGTCTCCCCCAAACCCCTCTTGGAACAAAAATCCAATGATTCAGCTTGGAACAAAAATCCAACGACTGTGCTATATTTATTATTAGTCCTTAATGTGTTTTAAGTGTTAATAAAATGGGAAATCCCCTCAGCCATCTCTAAATCTAGTATTTCTGACAAGTTTCTTGGGATCACCAGCTTTGGAAGGCCAAATTTGGAAAAACTTAAGATCTCAAATTATTGATTCTTTCAACAGCAGATATATATGGTCCCATTATTTATAAATAAGCTTAAAATGAAACAGATCGAGGGGTTAAAAAGTAGAAAGCAGGAAAGGTATGTGACCGAGTTAAGACCAAAACACAAAGCTAAGTAAGTTGTCCAGAATGTAGCTCATTAACCAGGGTGCTCTGATGCCTCCATAGTCCTGTATTCACTAAGGATTGTATTTAATGCATTTCTCACTTTATTTGTTTTGGCCAAAACAACCATTCACTGAGAATCTCAGAAATTAAAAGCAAAAGCTTATTTTTTCCCATTGTGAAGGAGAGATTATCATTCCTCTTCATATTTTATTTCTTTCTCCTTTAATCAACTTATTTTACATATCTCTGGGAATACAACTACCATTGCTTTGGGAACAGTATTTTGCATTTTAATAAGCCTTATTTTAATATGTTAGTTGAGCAGTGTTATAAATAGACTTTTTATTCTAGAGGTAAGTGTATAAACTATGATTACCTGGAAAAAAAAATACAACAACAACCAGAAAGAGGTGGTACAGATAACATTTCAAAAAAGGAGCCTGTGGCAAAGTGTACACTGGTACAACAATTCACTTCTATAAGAGAGGGTTGTAAAACAGGACCAAAGGAAACCCTGCAATCACAGACTCCTGAGACAACATTTGTCATGACTGTGTGGCTAAAGAGTGACATTATCTGGAAAAATCCCCTCACCCTAGTTGTCTTCTAAGCTGTGAAGTTTCTGTCCTAGTGTATGAACTGACAGCCCCTCCTCTTGGATATGATGATTGTAATGAAAGAAATGGCTTTTCCATAAATAGCTTTGCATTCAGAGAACCTCCTATATATGATTCAAAGAAATTTGGTCCCTCATGGAAGATAGTTTAATAACCATGGAATCTACACAATTTTTCCTATCAAAGAGCACAAAACATAGGGCCCATGTCAGGCAAAAGCAATGGAGGGAATATAAGTGGTCAGTTATGTCTCTTAGCTCTTTGAGAAAGGTCCAAAATATGAAGGAATGAATATTTAGAGGCTCCTGAGCTTCAGAAGAGGCAAGCAAATCTTAATTACTGAATGGCAGAGAAATACGAGATAATATTCTGCTAAAACAATTCTCAAGATCAGTGACAGATCCAAAGAAAAAAGTGGCCAAACTTCATTGCATTTGCCTATATTATCATGTGCCTAAATCTGTACTATTGTAGAAAAACTGACTTTCACAGGACAGGGGAGTTTGTGTGTAAAAAGAACGGTGTGCCCAGAGGGCAGAGATAGTTGGCAAAGTCCAGGCCAACTTTTTGATCATGAGTGCAAGTAATGGGTGGCTAAATATTGGAGAGTAGAAATACAAGAATGTGTGTGTGCCTGCTTAATCACCTAGTTGTGTCTGACTTTTTGGGACTCCATGGACTGTAGCCCACCAGGTTGCTCTGTCCAGGAGTTCTCCAGCAAGAATATTTGAGCAAGTTGCCATTTCCTACTCCAGGGGATCTTCCCAACCCAGTGAACGAACTCGTGTCTCCTGCATTGGCAGGAGGATTCGTTACCACTGTGCCACCTGGGGAACAATAGAAACAATACTCAAAGCAATAAACTAAGGACCATATACCATATAGACTAAATTGGGTAAAATAATTATAGGCCACAGGCCAAATATAGGCTCTGCCTCTTGTGTAAGTAAAGTTATACTGAAGATCAACAAGGTTCATTTGTTTCTGTGTTGTCCATGGTTGCATTCACATCGTAACAGCAGAGCTGGACCACAAGGCCTGCTGCTGCTGCTGCTGCTAAGTTGCTTCAGTCGTGTCCAACTCTGTGTGACCCCACATACAGCAGCCCACCAGGCTCCCCCATCCCTAGGATTCTCCAGGCAAGAACACTGGAGTGGGTTGCCATTTCCTTCTCCAATGCATGAAAGTGAAAAGTAAAAGTGAAGTCGCTCAGTCATGTCTGACTCTTAGCAACCCCATGGACTGCAGCCCACCAGGCTCCTCTGTCCATGGGACTTTCCCAGGCAAGAGTACTGGAGCGGGATGCCATTGCCTTCTCTAGACCACAAGGCCTACAAAGGCTAAAATGTTTACTGTCTGACGTTTTATGGAAAAAGTTACTGATCCCTAAACTAAATAAAAATGGGGATAAATGGGTAAGGCTGACAAAGAAAGTGATGAGTTACTCCATCCAGAGCCATAAAACAAAGGAAAAAAATAATACCATGTCTAATCAGGAGAATACAGAAAGCATGGAGGGGAATCATCAGATGGTAAACATGATTCCCCCAACAGCCATGCCAAGATTACCGGGCTGCACTCTCAGAGGTCTGAACAAACACATTGCAGGATGAAAAGAAAAGGCTGTTCCCCAGGAAGCCACAGACTACAAACACACAGTCATTTCACAAACTTCTCTTGAGTCCTTATTGTTCTAGACCCTGGACTAAGAAGGCATTGGGGATCTGAACGGCTGTGACAGATTTCTGCTTCTGCAGAGCTGGGTGGATAGTTGCAGAGTGGATTCAAATGGAATATGGACCTGGCCAGGCCAATGCTCCAACATTTTAAGAATTAGTGCAAAGAGCATGCTTCTTGTTTCAGACAAATGTCTTCATTCTCACCACTGTCAGCAACCTAGTACTGGCTCAGCAAGCTTTTCACCGCAAGGGGCATCACTCAAACAAGAGATCTACATTTTCTTTTCTATATATATATAGTCAGAAAGTGTCAAAGAAGTGGTCTGAAACAGAATAGATTTTCTTTTTTCTTATTGGAGTATAGTTGCTTTACAATGTTGTGTTAGTTTCTGCTGTACAATGAAATGAATCAGCTATATGTATATACGTATTGCCCCCCTCTTGGACTTTGCTCCCCACCACCCACATCTCATTCTACCCTTCTAGGTCACCACAGAGCACCAAGCTGATCTCCCTGCTCATGCAACAGGTTCCCACTAGCTATCCACTTTACTCATGGCAGTGTACATATGTCAAATCCAGTCTCCCAGTTCATCCCACCCACCTCCCCCTACCCTATCCACCTGTCCATTTGCTGCATATGTGTCTGTATGCCTGCCCTGCAAGTAGGTTCATCGGTACCATTTTTCTAGAGTCCACATTTACTGAGTGCTTATTAAATAACTGACTTTTCAATTGAAGTCACTAATTTTATTCTCATCCTTATAATAGAGTTCTCTGAAAGATCTTTGGCTCTGTGAGAAAGAAGTATCTATTGCCTTGTGTTTTCTTCACCCTCTAATACAGAGAGAAATAATGAGTGGTTGGAAGACATAAGATGGGGAGGGAATGACAAAGCTTTGAGATATTTGTAAACTCACTACTGGGCTGAAAAGTCACTTTTTAAATCACGGACTTCCTTTGATACTTCACGTACTAGAGCTACTTTATTATTAGGCTTTAACTGCAGTTCAGCCAGCAGAATCACTAGGTTCTGGAATAGACCTGTGCTGTTTTCCCACTAATGGTGGAAGTATCAACTCATGCTATTGCAAGAATAACTTTCCCCTCAAATTCCATTTTCATGGACTACTTCCCTGAAAACAATTAATGGCTCTGTGATACTTATTACATTAAATGTCATAACCTCAGTGTCACAGAATACAGTCTGCACTAATCTGTCTTGTCCTGTCCTCCAATTTTGTCTCATCCTATATACCCCTGTGCCTTGTTCAAGCCAATGGCCAGGCATAGCCTGAAGAGAGAACTTTGTCTCTTGACCTTTGCACTCTCCTATGTGCTTCCCAGCTTTTCTTCTGAGGGCCCTTCACTCCTTTAGAATCTGGCTTAACACTAGGTTCTTTCAAGAGCTTTGTCATACTCTGCAAATTTCATCTCTCAAAATGCCCCTGATTTTCTTCTCTTTTCTACTTGAGGACTTACTAATGTGTGTGTGTGTGTGTGTGTGTGTGTTTGTGTGCATGTTCAGTCCTGTCCACCTCTTTGCAACCTCATGGATCATAGCATGATGGGGTCCTCTGTCCTTGGGATTTTTTTCATGCAAGAATACCAGACTGGGTTGCCATTTCCTCCTCCAGGGGATCTTCCCAACCCAGGGATAGAACCCACATCTCCTGCATCTGCGTTGGCAGGCAGATTCTTTACCACTGCACCAGCTGGGAAGAAAATATATTTTCTATATTATATATTATAATACATTAGTAATTATATACAATAATACATTAGTAATTTTATGGACTTATGAACTACAGGGATAGAGGAGGAGAGGGTGAGTGTATGGAAAGAATACATGGAAACTTATATTACCATATGTAAAATAGATAGTCAATGGGAATTTGCTGTATGTCTCGGGGAACTCAAACAGGGACTCTATATCAACCTAGAGGGGTGGGATGGGGAGGGAGATAGGATGGAGGTTCAAGAGAGAGAGGACATGTGTACACCTATAGCTGATGTTTGACAAAAAGCAACAAAGTCTGTAAAAAAATTAACCTTCAATTAAAAACTAAATAATTTTTTAAAATAAAAAATAATACATTGCTAATTTTATAAAATTAGCAGTATATTATTATATATAATTACTAATGTACTATTATATATACATATGTATACATATACACATACATAAGCTGTCCTGTTGCTAAGTAACTTCAGTCCTGTCTGACTGTTTGAGACTCTATGAACTGTATCCCACCAGGCTCCTCTGTCCTTGGGATTCTCCAGGCAGGACTACTGGAGTGGGTTACATGCCCTCTTCCAAGTGATCTTCCTGACCCAGAGATTAAACCTGTGATTCTTATATTTCCCGCATTGGCAGGAGGGTTCTTTACCACTAGCTAATGCGTATTAGCATATGTATGGGATGCCCCATTGTTGTTGTTCAGTCACTCAGTCATGTCCAGCTCTTTGTGACCTCATGGACTGCTGCAGCACACCAGGATTCCCTGTCCTTCACCATCCCCCAGAACCTGCTCAAACTCATATCCTTTGAGTTAGTGATGCCATCCAACCATCTCATCCTCTGTCATCCCCTTCTCCTCTTGCCTTCAATCTTTCCCAGCATCAGGGTCATTTCCAATTAGCCAGTTCTTTGCATCAGGTGGCCAAAGTATTGGAGTTTCAGTTTCAGCATCAGTCCTTCCAATGAATGTTCAGGATTGATTTCCTTTAGGATTGACTGGTTTGATCTCCTTGCAGTCCAAGGGACTCTCAAGAGTCTTTTCCAACATGACAGTTCAAA
The DNA here is from genome assembly GCA_006410615.1 of Neotragus moschatus. Taxonomy (NCBI): domain Eukaryota; kingdom Metazoa; phylum Chordata; class Mammalia; order Artiodactyla; family Bovidae; genus Neotragus; species Neotragus moschatus. Next base: position 55,198 of record SJYA01001512.1, read on the forward strand.
AGCATTAATTCTTCGGTGCTAAGCACTCCTGATGGTCCAACTCTCACATCCATACATGACTACTGGAAAAACCATGCCTTTCACTAGACGGAACTTTATCAACAAAGTAATTGTGTCTGCTTTTTAATATGCTGTCTAGGTTGGTCATAGCTTTTCTTCCAAGGAGCAAGCGTCTTTTAATTTCATGGCTGCAATCACCTTCTGCAGTGATTTTAGAGCTCAAGAAAATCAAGTCTTCACTGTTTCCATTGTTTCTCTGTCTATATGCCATAAAGTGATGGGACCACATGCCATGATCTTTGTTTTTTGAATGTTAATTTTTAAGCCAAGTTTTTCACTCTTCTCTTTCACTTTCAAGAGGCTCTTTAGTTCCTCTTCACTTTCTGCCATAATGGTGGTATCATATGCATATCTGAGGCTAATGATAATTCTCCCAGCAATCTTGATTCCAGCTTATGCTTCATCCACTCCAACATTTCGCATGATGTACTCTGCATATAAGTTAAATTAGCAGGGGAAATTAGCCTTGGTGTACTCCTTTCCCGATTTGGAACCAGTCTGTTGTTCCATGTCCAGTTCTAACTGCTGCTTCTTGACCTGCATACAGGTTTCTCAGGAGGCAGGTAAGGTGGTCTAGGAAGCTCCATAATATATAAAAAATATACTATGTATTCACGCCTACTGTATATATTTATATTATACATATTAATGTATATATTATACATATAATATAATTATCTTACTCTCCCCAAACAGTTTGCAATATCTAAAGAGCAAGAGCCCTAACACTCATAATCCCCACCCATCAGCTGGTACCCAGGACAAACGCCTGCAAATCCCAGCCTGATTGACCGGCAGACAGGACAGCCCTTATTGTGTCATGTCTCCATTCCCGCTTCTCCTGAGTGTATTTGCTGTCTGTGCCTCATTGTCGTGTCTACTTAATGTTCTGTTGTGCTCTCTCGAGGTCCTAACACACTGCTGAAAATAAGACATGGCTATAAAATCATCATCATAGGAGCACTTAGGCATTTTGCTGCAGGAATTGTGATTTAAACAATTTTTTGAGCTCATATGTGCTGTTTTGTCTCATCATCTATCATGTTTGATAGTAAGCCATTGCCTCTGCCTTTTCCCAATTTGCACAAGAGCTCAGGAAGATATTCTGAGCCCAATAGAGATATTCAGGGTCTTGAAATAAATAGGTTCCATCAATATTGGTGATTGCAGACTAATTCAGATGTGTTTTCCTGCAAAATATAGCAGGCTTTGTTTGAGCCTCATGTCAGATTATCCACGTTAGTGTTGATCTGCGGCAGAAACGGGAACTGGCTTCTCAAAATATCTTTTAGCTATTACCTATAAATGCTTGAAAGAATTCACAAATGCAGATACCTTGTTATGCATACTGCTTTCCGAAACTGCCTCTGAGACGCCAGATGGCACAGTGAGAGCTGTACAAGTGACAGATGATAAAGTGTATCAAGCCACATAAATTAACCTCATCATGGCCATAGTATCAGATGCCACAGGGAAAATCAGGAGGACTGGGGAGCAATGGCACTATATTACCCATAGGGATGAATTTACAATCAATCTGAGGTCTCTCATGTGAGGATACAGGAACCCCAGATGGCCTGTGAATTCTGAACATTTGTATATGCAGGAGTTGTTTAATTTTTCTGGAAATGAACTGACACTTTGGTCAGGAAGAAGGCTTTAGCCAGCACCAAAACCATGCTTCCCTCAGCTCAGACAGCCTCTGAATATCATTAGAGGGAATACCCCCAGGCTTCCCCCGCCAGCATGCCAGGACAGTTCCAGGCCAAAAGGGTTTGGGAGGGAACTGTTTCCTGGATGTGCTTCAACCCCAAGCTAATGAGGCCATTCTTTGTAATAATACTGAGCTTTGTGAAGACACCAAGGGACATTCTAGGAGACAGAACAACTGCCCACAAATGAGTTATGAGAGTATGAAAGCATTCAGAACCAACTGGAGCAAGTACAGACAGAATTCCGGAAAGGATCATCTTACTCAGGCTTGTAAACCAAGATTTAGATCTCTACTGACATCACTGCTTCTAGAAGGTGACCTGCTTTCCTCTGCAGTTCTGTAAAGAAGCAACTACTCAAAATCAGGCTTGAAGTGGGAGTACAGAACAGTTCTTTAAAATGGACTGGCTGGATAGCAAAAGAGAAATAGAGATAAATTAAGAAAGCATGGGCCTTCCCTGGTAACTCAGCTTGAAGAATCTGTCTGCAATACAGGAGACCTGTGTTCAATCCCTGGGTTTGGAAGATGCCCTGGAGGAGGGCATGGCACTCGAGTATTCTTGCCTGGAGAATCCCATGGACAGAGGAGCCTGGCAGCCTACAGTCCATGGGGTCACAAAGAGCCAGACATGACTAAGCAACTAAGCACAGCACAAGAAAGTATGACGGGTAAAATGTTCACAGGAGTCAGTGCAGAGATGGCCTGAAAGAAGATCAGAGCATGTGATGTTAAATCAGGGGATCCAGACAGCCTGCATGTGGAAGGAGGTCTGTGTAGGGGGGAGGGCAGCAGCAATTGAGACCTTGGCAGCACACAACAGTCTTTAGATACTAACTACCAGAATAATCCCCAATGGCTTGGCAGGTAAAGAATCCACCTACAATACAGGAGACACAGGAGATGCTAGTTCAATCCATGGAGAAGGAAATGGCAGCCCACTCCAGTATTCTTGCCCGGGAAATTCCATGGACAGAGGAGCCTGGCAGGCTACAGTCCAAAGGGGAGCAAAGAGTTGGACACAACTGAGCGAGTAACACACAAGCACAAGTAGAGAGCCAGATCCAGGGAATCACACAAGGAGAGCAGCAGAGTGGTAAGGATACTGGGATTGCAGAAAAACATTGATGTCAGAAGCAGAGAGGAAGACCGAGAGAACAATTGCATGATCCAGGCACACAGTAGGGTGACAGCTTGAGATTAAGGCAGGATCTTTGTAGCCAGAGTCCAGGACTTCAGAGGAAGCTGTGCTTCAGGCCAGAACTGGCCCTGGGGTCTTGAGCTAAGGCTGAGCCTACAAGCGAGAATTTAACAGAATTTGTCAGGAAAGACTTCTTTAACCATTCATATTTACTTTCAGTTCAGTTCAGTTCAGTCGCTCAGTAGTGTCTGACTCTTTGCAACCCCATGAATTGCAGCATGCCAGGTCTCCCTGTCTATCACAAACTCCCGGAGTTCACTCAAACTCATGTCCATTGAGTCAGTGATGCCATCCAGCCATTTCATCCTCTGTTGTCCCCTCCTCCTCCTGCCCCCAATCTCTCCCAGCATAAGAGTCTTTTCCAGTGAGTCAACTCTTCACATAGGGTGGCCAAAGTATTAGAGTATCAGCTTTAGCATCAGTCCTTCCAAAGAACACCCAAAACTGATCTCCTTTAGGATGTACTGGTTCAATCTCCTNTGTCCCCTCCTCCTCCTGCCCCCAATCTCTCCCAGCATAAGAGTCTTTTCCAGTGAGTCAACTCTTCACATAGGGTGGCCAAAGTATTAGAGTATCAGCTTTAGCATCAGTCCTTCCAAAGAACACCCAAAACTGATCTCCTTTAGGATGTACTGGTTCAATCTCCTTGCAGTCCAAGGGACTCTCAAGAATCTTCTCCAACACCACAGTTCAAAAGCATCAATTCTTCGGCACTCAGCCTTCTTCATAGTCCAACTCTCACAGCCATACATGACCACAGGAAAAACCATAGCCTTGACTAGACAGACCTTTGCTGGCAANCCACTCTTATGGCAGCAAGTGAAGAACTAAAGAGTCTCCTGATGAAAGTGAAAGAGGAGAGTGAAAATGTTGGCTTAAAGCTCAACATTCAGAAAACAAAGATCATGGCATCTGGTCCCATCATTTCATGGCATATAGATGGGGAAACAATGGAAACAGTGGCAGACTTTATTTTGGGGGGCTCCAAAATCACTGCAGATGGTGATTACAGCCATGAAATTCAAAGACACTTACTCGTTGGAAGGAAAGTCATGACCAACGTAGACAGCATATTAAAAAGCAGAAACACACACAAAAAAATAAAAAATAAAAAAAATAAAAATAAAAAGCAGAAACATTACTTTGCTAACAAAGGTTTATCTTGTCAAGGCTATGGTTTTTCCAGTAGTCATGAATGGATATGAGAGTTGGATTATAAAGAAAGCTGAGTGCCGAAGAATTGATGCTTTTGAACTGTGGTGTTGGAAAAGATTCTTGAGAGTCCCTTGGACTGCAAGGAGATCCAACCAGTCCATCCTAAAGGAAATCAGCCCTGGATATTCTTTGGAAGGACTGATGTTGAAGCTGAAACTCCGATACTTTGGCCACCTGATGCAAAGAACTGACTCATCTGAAAAGACCCTAATGCTGGAAAAGATTGAAGGCAGGAGGAGAAGAGGCCAACAGAGGATGAGATGGTTGGATGGTATCACCAATTCAATGGACATGAATTTGGGTAAATCCCGGGAGTTGGTGATGGACAGGGAGGCCTGGCGTGCTGCAGTCCATGGGGTCACAAAGAGTCTGACTTGGCCAAGCGACTGAACTGAACTGACTCTGCAAGTCTACGGATGTAGCCTGCCAGGCTCCTAGCTACTTAAATTGAAAGGTCCTAATGTATGAAAGTGTCTCAGGCCTTACTGAGGTTCTCAGAGAGCCTGCCCAGAATTGCAGGAACAGCATGATGACGGCAGTGATGATAGTAGCTAACATTTGTTAAGCACTTCTCAACATACTGTTTTAAGAGCTCTGTATGAATTCATTCACAACAGCCCTGTGAATTGAGTGCTATGGTTTTTTCTAGTGTGAGAAAACCAAAGATAAACTAAAGGGTTAAATCTTTGTCAGGGGCAGTGAAGTAAGGCCAGCTGGCTCCAGAGCCTGACAGTGTTGGACGGCCCTTCAGAAGCTCCCTGAAGAGTCCCCTTGCTTGAAGTCTCCAAAGCAGGCAAGTCTTTACATTGCCAGCCAGCTCTGGTCATGAACTTCCTCAGTGTGAATGGGGGTACTGTTACTACGCGTTTTTTGTCAGCAGTTGCACTTCCAAAAATTAAATCTGCAGATGTGCATATAGACATTTTTTGGTGCAAGGTTGTAGTCTGTATAGGAAATAACTCAAATTTCCATCAAGAGATAACTAGCTAAATACAGGATTAACCACGCAGGTCTCTAGTCTATAAAACTGGCTCCTCTGCTCTGCCCCTTTGCCCTCTGCAGGCTTAGACAGTCGGTAGTAGCTTGGTAGGAGTAAACCATGCCCTTTTCTCTAAGTGAAGGCAGCCTTAGGGTAGGATCCTTGCACAAACCACACACTGTATGCAGCAGCCCTATGGCTAGGACACAATAAACTAGAAAGAGGTGCATTTACATCCATGCATAAAGTATATGTAGAGTACCTCTGGAAGGACCCGATGACCGTTGCTTCTGAATAGAGAGCCTGGAGAGCTGGGGCCTGGGGAATGTGCTTTTCACTTGTAAATCTTTTGATCAGGTTTACATTTTTACATATACATGTGAACCAAGCATACCTCTAAAAAGCTGAAATTTAAAATTTAAACAACCCAGTGAAAATTAAATATTCATTATTGGTTAATCAGAAATGAAAGAAAAACAATCTAAGTGTCCAACAACTAGAGCAATGAGTAAGTGCACGAGAGGATACATCTTCATGGATATATTGTACAATCATTAAAAACTGGGGACATAGAAGACAGAGAAAGGGGAAATATTTAGATGATGATGTTAATGAAAGACAAAATACCATATGTGCAATATGATTGCAAATCACAATAATGTAAAAAAAAAAAAGTGTCTTCTCTTAGAAGCAAGCATGAGGATTTCTTCTGAAGGTAGGATGAGGAACTTATCTTTGTTGGAAAGATTGTTCAATAAGCCCTTTGGTGCAGAAGCTAAACTCATAGAGCTTCTCTTCCAAATCCCCAGGGAAGGTGTCAGTAATTTCTACTTTGCTCCCAACAGCACTAAAATAAACAGATTCTTTTCACAAAGACCACATAGAAAGACAGGAGACAGCCAACCCTAGGTTATCTCACAGCACAAAAAAAAAGGAAAGAAGGGTCAAACTAAATTATGGTAAATTCTAAGTAGTCATATTAGCAAGGGCTTCCCAAATTTGTTTTATTTCCTGAATATAATATGATTTTGTTACCTCTATACTTTTTAAAAAAGTCAATGTTTAATTGTCCATGTAAAGCAGAGATATTACTTTGCCAACAAAGGTCCGTCTAATCAAGGCTATGGTTTTTCCAGTGGTCATGTATGGATGTGAGAGATGGACTGTGAAGAAAGCTGAGCACCAAAGAATTGATGCTTTTGAACTGTGATGTTGGAGAAGACTCCTGAGAGTCCCTTGGACTACAAGAAGATCCAATCAGTCCATCCTAAAGGAGATCAGTCCTGGGTGTTCTTTGGAAGGACTGATGCTGAGGCTGAAACTCCAATACTTTGGCCACCTCATGAGAAGAGTTGACTCATTGGAAAAGACCCTGATGCTGGGAGGGATTGGGGGCAGGAGGAGAAGGGGACAACAGAGGATGAGATGGCTGGATGGCATCACCAACTCGATGCACATGAGTCTAGGTGAACTCCTCTGGGAGTTGGTGATGGACAGGGAGGCCTGGCGTACTGCGATTCGTGGGGTCGCAAAGGGTTGGACACGACTAAGCGACTAAACTGAACTGAACTGAAAGAAGCAATGAGAAGCGACTCCATTCCAGCTATGGAAGTCAGTTGGAAATCTTGCAGAAGAGATTCAGAGGAAGGCTTAGCAATGAACCCTCTGTCTTTCTCAGATCCTCAGGCTTTTGGTTCTGGCTGCCTTTGTGTTCAAAAGGGAGTCTGAGCTGTGGAGAGTGGAGGAAAGTTTGGGAAGTAGGAGAGAGAAAAAGGACCTTAAAAGCAGAAACAACTGATGTTTTTCTCTAAGTTTTTGAAAACATCTAAACAGAGAACTGCATCTCAGATGGATAACCAATGCTCACAGAGAAACTGAGGATCAGTCCAGGGAAAACAAGAGGATTCCCTGATTATAATCTGTTTAATAACCTTTATAACCAGATAGTCTTGAGGCTGAAGTCTATACTAAGCACAAGATATGGTCACAGTTGACATTTAAGTAGATGGGTGTTATTTTAGAAACTGCATTTTTCATCCTTTTACCTCTGGTATTCTGTTCAGCCCACAGAATACGGGATTTGCAGTCAACAATCCAGTCCCTAAAAGGGATAGTTAGGGAGTTTGAGATCGCCATGTCCATGCTGTTGTATTTAAAATGGATAATCAACAAGATTATCCATAGCAGGGAACTCTGCTCAATGTTATGTGGCAGCCTGGATGGGAGGGGTGTTTGGGGGAGAATGGATACGTGTGTATATATGGCTGAGTCTCTTTGTTGTGCACTTGAAGCTGTCACAACATTGTTTATATATTATTGGCTATCCTCCAATATAAAATAAAAAGTTTTTAAGAATCCAGCTCCCAGCCTCCTACTGGAACATATAACTTCCCACATTACTTAAGCCTTCAAGCCTCAGAATCACCATCAATAAAATGGGAATGATAACAATAACTACCCTTTCAAAGGGTAATTCAAACTACCTAATTCAAACTCATTTTGAACTTTAAAAAAGATAATAGATATGAAAAATGTTCCATGACATTACATTATCCCACATGAGCAAGGCTTATGCTGTTTCTGAAAATACAGAGAACTTCCCCCAAGTAATACAAATGACTAAGACTTAATTTTGACATATCACATAATTTAAAGCATTAGCAATTTACTTATTGTTAGTAAACTTGAAACTATATATTGCCTTCTCATTTTTATTTCGATATGTATTTTTAAATAGAACCTAGTTTAAAGGAAAATGGGCTGCTTCTACATAAATTTATTTGCATGCTAAGTCGCTTCAGTCATGTCTGACTCTTTGTGACCTCTTGGACTTTGCCTGCCAGGCTCCTCTGTCCAAGGGATTCTCCAGGCAAGAACACTGGAGTGGGTTACCATTCCCTTTTCCAGGGGGTCTTCCCATCCCAGGGATCGAACCCAGGTCCCCTGCATTGCAGGCAGATTCTTTACCATCTGAACCACCAGGAAAGTCCCTCAAGTTTCCTTAAAGAGTGAAAAATAAAATTAATAGACCTTTGAAAGGAAGATTATCTAAAGAAGAAGATAATGTTACTTTCTTGAAGTCACTTTTCAAACACCAGTGCTATAGGCTGCAGACTGCCTTTAATGAAAAAAATCAATGATATGTCCCTGAAAATTCCACGTAGCTTAATCAGAATATTTCATCTTGTTCTTAAGCTGAATTTTCTAAGTAAAAATTTTCTCACCTTTCTTTTTCATTATACTGAATGTAAATCATTCATTATATTAAATGAGAAAGTTCTGTGTCATTATCAAGACTGTTATTACTATAAATAAACTCACGAATCCATTGGAAATGGATCCTCTAAATGAAATATAACTCAGTGTTCAAATCACATCACAGAGCCATCAGGTATGGTCACAGTTGACATTTAAGTAGATAGGTGTTATTTTAGAAACTGCCTTTTTCGTCCTTTTACCTCTGGTATTCTGTTCAGCCCACAGAATATGGGATTTGCAGTCAACAATCAGCCCCTAAAAGGGATAGTTAGGGAGTCTGAGATCGCCATGTCCATGCTGTTGTATTTAAAATGGATAATCAACAAGGCTATCCATAGCAGGGAACTCTGCTCAATGTTGTGTGGCAGCCTGGATGGGAGGGCCCTTATTAAGGGAGGTTCTGACCCAGATCCCACAGCCTCACAGTTTTTGACTCCAGGTAAAACAGCTCTCAGGGTTAGAAGCCTCTTCGTAACTCAGAGCTTCCATCTGCTTTCCTTTAACTGCTGCTTGTGAGCTTGGCGCTTCCATCTGGAACAACACATAAGATGGGCCCCTCTCCATAAGGGGCTTCCCTGGTGGCTCAGATGGTAAAGAATCTATTTACCTGCAATCCAAAAGACCCAAGTTCGATCCTTGGTCAGGAAGATCTCCTAGAGAAAAGAATGGCTACCCACTCCAGTATCTTGCCTGGAGAATCCTAAGGACAGAGGACCCTGGCAGGCTACAGTCCATGGGGTTGCAGAGTCCCAACACGATTGAGCCACTAACACTTTCACTTACACTCTCCACATGAAGCGATCTATCATGCTATCAGTCTCCTCTTCCAAATTAAGTGCATCAGATTGGATAAACTCCTCTTTCTAAAATAGGGCATCTGTTCACTAACCACCCTGGTCCAACTTCTCTGGACTAATGGCAACAACAGTCTCTAATGGATATGTTATTCCAAGTATCCCCTAAAATGTTCAATATACAGTAGAATCAGTAGATATTACTTCTACTACTGTAACTTAAATGTACATACAGTTTATTTATTTATTTGGGAGGAAATGTTTGTTTAGGGATATTCATTTCATTCCAGGTACATTTTGAGTTTGTTCCCCTTATAGCTGGAAATGTTATGATTATGTGAATAAATTTTGCTTTAATTTTCTTCAGAAAACATCTTAGTATTTTATTAAAATTCACCATCCCTAACATCCCTTTATGTCAAAGAAAAAAGAATCACGTGCAGCTAAGTTCTAAGTGATCTCAAAAACTAAATTGCAAATGTCTACAGAGAGCAGTATATTTCTGGAAAATGCTATGCGGTCAAAGCTAGAATGTTTTTTTGATCTTCAAAACATATTAGCTAAGTATCTTGAAAATAGATTAACTGGGTTCTGTACCAATCAGGTAGATCTTAGTAACTGTTTTAGGTAACTTTTCAATAAGTATAAGTTAGGTTAAATAAGAGTTGCAGTTAGGATGAACTTTAAGGTGTTTTATTACATCTCAAGGACCTAGCATGGTACCTGGAAAATCAGACCTTGTTCTGTTTGCCACGGATACACCTGTGAGTAAAGCAATTCCTTACTGACATGCCACTTACATCTGCACACACACTTGTAAGTATGTGTATTCATGAATTATTAAAACCAAAAATACAGAAATCAATGCCCCCCCGCCACTTACCACCAAAAGAATAAACCAGTATGGTATAGGTATAACTAGGAAATAGAAATGTTTCATGGTTCACTGTCCTTAAGGGATCAGTGGGGTTCTATGAATTAATTGGGCAAGAGAAAATATTTCAGGTTTTTGAATAGAATAAGTACAAGCAAATAAGTGTCATATTGGACTTGTCTAACGAACCAAAGACTGTCAACATACTTAGACATTTGTTCTTCTATGATAAGGGATAATATATTAGTGATATAACCTTTAAAATAAAAAACATTTTTGTTTTAGAGTTTTTCCAAAGTCTTCATTCATGGAGAAGGAACTTGAGGCCAAAAGATGTTAAAAGACTTGGCTAATATTTTTCTAACTTGTTTTATAGAAGTATAGCTGATGTACAAAGTTGTGTTGGTTTCTACTGTACAGCCTAGTGATTCAGATTATACATTCATACACATTCTTTCTCATACTCTTTTCCATTATGATTTATCACAGGATGTCTATTGGAGTTTCCCTGATAGCTCAGCTGGTAAAGAATCCACCTGCAGTGCAGGAGACCTGGGTTCGATCCCTGGGTTGGGAAGATCCCCTGGAGAAGGGAAAGGCTGCCCACTCCAGTATTCTGGCCTGGAGAACTCCATGGACTGTATCCATGGGGTTGGAAACAGTCGGATACGACTGAACAACTTTCACTTTCACAGGATCTAGAATATAATTCCCTGTGCTATATACTGTAGGACCTTCTTGTTTATCCAGTCTACATGTAATAGTTTGCATCTGCTAATCCCAAACTCCCAATCCACATTTCCCTTATCTCCCTTCCCCCCTTCCCCCCCACCCCCCGGCAAACACGAGTCTGTTCTCTATGTCTGCAAGTCTGTTTCTGTTTCGTAGACAAGTTTCTTGTTTAGATTCCATGTATAAGTGATATGATATGGTATTTAAGACTTGGCTCATATGAACTGATACACTGGAGTCACTGCAGTGACTAGCTCTCCAGCCTCCCAGCGTCCACTCTGCTGTTTCTATTCATCACAACTGCCCCTGTTGTATCAGGACAGAGGAAAGGGAGAAGGAAAGAGGACCACCGTAACAGAATGCACAGTCCATTTTAATATGCTTTCCTCAAACTCTAGTTCTGAAATTAAGTTGAAAAAGGCTAAAGTTGGAATTCTTACAAAGTCAAGCTTGTAGTAAAAACTATGAAACTGGAAATTCCCTGGTGGTCCAGTGGTTAGGATTCCAAGCTTCCACTGCAGGGCACCTAGGTTCTATCCCTGGTAACACAGCTAAGATCCCGCAATCTGAGTGGCCAAAATAAATTTAAAAATAAAAACTATGAAATTAATACTCAACACAGCATATAGTACGTGAAATGCTCAAAGACTGGTTGACTTGGACAAAATAATGTTGTTTTTTTCACGTCCAGCTGACTATCATCAATGTCAGCAGTTTATGAGATGAGGGATTCCTGGTCATAGACAGATTTCATTAAAGGAAAAGAAATCAATTTTTGTGATATCTTACCCTCCATCTACTTTTTTAATGACTCAATTTGGTCAGAATATGCAGTTTGAGTTGAAAATAACAGATAAGTATAAAATTCCCATGTATATCTTAAAGAAATAAAGGTAAATAGATGTATCTATGATGTAACACTCCGGTTATTGCTAATTAGCCACTCGGTCATGTCTGACGCTTTGTGACTCCACAGCCACCCGGCTCCTCTCTCCGTGGATTCTCCAGCTAAGAATTCTGGAACAGGTTGCCATTTCCTTCTTCATATCTTCCTGGCCCACAGATTGAACCAGTGTCTCCTGCACTGGCAGGCAATTCTTTACCACTGAGCTGCGGAGGAAGCCCATAACACTCCAGCAGCTTTTGTCAAATCTAACCTGCGTTTGACATAAGGAGACGAGAATATATTCTCTTCATCCAAAATTTTACTCTATCATTTGCTAAAACTAACATTTTAAATCTTAGATCCAAATAGCTATTCAGGCAATACCAATCACAGAACACATGGATGATGGGAAAGCCCTATGATGGATACACAGACACTTCTATCAGAAATTCTGTACTGAAAACATATTAAGTGAGTTTTTTGCTTCCAAATTCATCCCTGATAATGCAGCTGATGTAGCCACTGCTCAAAAATATTTTTGGAACCAGTCTTCAGGAAACGCCTTCCGAAGCCGATTACAACAATCCTTACAAGAAAATCACTTGAGTTACCTGCAAGTCCAACATCATTTGTGACCCATTGTGATATCATTCAGCTTGATCAACCATTCATTCATCAGACTTGGCACTTATTTCCCGAAATCAGATTCATCCTCAGAGGAGAAATAGATACTCTTGCTGGAAGTGGTTTTCCAAAGACTCTGAAGCAATTCTTAGGCAGGCTCTTCTGTGGTACCTCATGGGACACAGAGCTAGCAGAAAGTGAGAGGGAGTCCGGGTGAGGCAGAGATCTGCCCACCAAGGTCTACACATGGTCAGAGGTGTCAACCAAATGCCCAAGGCTGGTGGTTCTGAGAGGACCAAAGACCTTGTCATCCCGTCGCTGGTTCAGGCAGTCAGCCGTTCCAGCTCGATCTATTGGTCAAGAAACCCTGGCCTGAGATCTCGCCCTTCAAACATGGGCCACAAAGACCGAGGGCAGCTGCTCCTGGCTTTAGCAGCCCTAGTTTAAACCCCAGTTCATAACTCTTCTAGCTACTTGAATTCAAGCAATTAACTTGCATTATTTTTTATACTTTTGGATAAAGTCTGTTATTGAATAACAGATGCTGTTTTAACTAAATAAATTTATAGCAAGTCATTTTCTATCTCATTTGTCAAAGAAAAGCATGGAGTCTAATAGTTACACACATAGGCTTGGAGATCAGACAAGCTCGGGTTCGAGTCCAGCCTTTTCAGTTGGTAGCAATTCTCTGAGCTCCATTTTTGTCTGTAAAATGAGGATAAAAATATCTCTCTCGAAGGGCTGTCATTAAATGAGACAACCTCTATCCTAAACATCCTTCTTAATACATCAAAGTGCTCACTAATCACTGCTGTGACTGCACTTTGGATATAGGAGGAAATGAAACAAACAAGACCCAGCTGCTACCTTCAATTTGTTCAAAAGTGCCCAATGGGACTTCCCTGTGGTCCAGAAGTTAAGAATCCACCTGCCGATGCAGGGAACACAGGTTCAATCCCTGATCTAGGGAGATTCCACATGCCATAGGGCAACTGAGCCTGCACACCGAGAACCTGCACTCTGCAATAAGAGGGGCCACCACATTGAGAAGCATGTGTACCGCAACGAAGAGTGGCCCTCACTCATAGCAACTAGAGAGAGTCTGGGCACAGGAGCAGAGACCCGGTGAAGTCAAATACACAAATAATTTTTCAAAAGTGCCCAGTGGAGTTGGGGTGAAATAGACCTGGAAGCAACTAGAACTGCAACAAATAGGACAGCAAAGAGGAAAACCCAATTGGTGGGATGTGGTCATGTCCACTGGAGGGTTTAGGGGAGAGGGGTAATCAGATAAGGCTTCTGAGAAACATGTTCCCTAAACTGGGTCTTAAAGGATGAGTGGGATCCCTATGTGGCAGAAACAGCAAATGCCATAGCACAGAGTTATGCTAACTTGGCACTTTGGGGACCAGATGTTACCTATTGCCTTTGGAGGTCAGATGAGGCAGCAGTGGTATCCACTGGGAGGGGCTGGTTGGTCAGGAAAAAACTCAGGCTCTGGAACCCAGAGTTTGAACTCGAGCAGTTTACTAGTAGCATGAATGTGCTAGTGTACCTAACTTCTCTGCTCCTTAGTTTCCTCATCTGTAAAAAAGGAATATGACTTAACAGGTTAATACTCGTAAAATGTCTAGTTCAGAGACCAGACCAAACTAAGTTTTGGGGTTTTGCTATCGTGATTGATTATCATCATCTCTGACCACAGGCAGCAGGACCTTGGAGGACAGAAGCTATGGTCTAGTTCTCAGGGAAGAAGGGTTGGTGTGAGCAGACCAGCACAGGCTCCCTGGCTACCAGCTGTTTAGGAGGGCAAGGCTGAAAGCCTGACCGTGAAGCTGGGAACTCAAGGTCCTTAGTGGGGAGAACCAGACAGAGACCTAGTCAAAGGCTGAAACCATTTGGGACAGAGTACCTTCCTACTCAGGGGACCCTCTGGTGCCACACCATACTTCCATGCCCCAGCATATGGACCTGAAATCACTGATACTCCTCTCCAGATTAGCCTCTGACAAGGCTTCTCTCAACTGCAGGATGACACTGGGCTAATACAAAAGCCAGGGTTGGGGGGTGGGGTAGAAGGGGAGGGCAATCATTTAAACAATTATAATGTCTTTGGAAAAATGTTTTCAAGTGTAAATTATGGTATGAAGTGAAAATGTTAGTCACTCGGTTGGACTGTAGCACTCTGGGCACCTCTGTCCATGGGATTCTTCAGGCAGGAATTTTGGGGTGGGTTGTGATGCCCTTCTCCAGGGTATCTTCCCAACCCAGGGGGAAAAAAATTCCACCTTTTTTTTTTTTTTTTTTTTTTGGTGCCATCATGTGGGATCTTAGTTCCCTAACCAGGGATGGAACCCATGCCCCCTGCCCTGGAAGCTCAGAGTCTTAACCACTGGACAGCCAGGAAAGTCCAAAATTCCACCACTTTAATGTACCAATCTTTACTGGAATAAAAACAAAAACTATAATCCTATTATTCATAATTAGCCTTATGCTTCTCTCTAGTAGTCAAATAATAGCTGTACTTACACTGAAGAACTTATAAGAATCTCACTGATATCTTAAAGTTTAGCAATACTGTCTTCTGCTCTTATTGTTGAATTATATAGAAAATTTATTTTGTTGGGAAAAGAGCGGAATTACAAAAAGATACAAGCATCCAATGTTCAAAGCAGCATTATTTATAAGTGTTTAAATGTTAGTTACTCCATTGTGTCTGACTCTTTACAACTCCATGGACTTTGTAGCCCACCAGGCTCCTCTGTCCATGGAATTCTCCAGGCAAGAATACTGGAGTGAGTTGCTATCCCCTTCTCCAAGGGATATTCCCAATTCATGGATCAAACCCTGGGTCTCTAGCATTGCAGGCAGATTCTTTACCATCTGAGCACACAGTCTAGACATGGAAGCAACCTAAATATTTATCAATAGATGAATGGATAAAGAAAATGTGGCACACATATACAATGAAATATTACTCAGCCATTAAAAAGAATGAAATAATGCCACTTGCAGCAACATGGATGGACCTAGAGATTATATTAAGTGAAGTCAAAGAAAGACAAATATCATATGATGTCACTTATATGTGGAATCCTAAAAGAAAATACAAATGAAATTATTTACAAAATAGAAATAGACTCACAGACATTAAAAACAAGTTTATGGTTCAGTTCAGTTCAGTTCAGTTGCTCAGTCGTGTCTGACTCTTTGTGACCCCATGAATCGCAGCATGCCAGGCCTCCCTGTCCATCACCAGCTCCCGGAGTTCACTCAGACTCACGCCCGTCGAGTCAGTAATGCCATCCAGCCATCTCATCCTCCATTGTCCCCTTCTCCTCCTGCCCCCAATCCCTCCCAGCATCAGAGTCTTTTCCAGTGAGTCAACTCTTCACATGAGATGGCCAAAGTACTGGAGTTTCAGCTTCAGCATCATTCCTTCCAAAGAAATCCCAGGGCTGATTTCCTTCAGAATGGACTGGTTGGATCTCCTTGCAGTCCAAGGGACCCTCAAGAGTCTTCTTCAACACCACAGTTCAAAGGCATCAATTCTTCGGCGCTCAGCTTTCTTCACAGTCCAACTCTCACAGCCATACCCGACCACTGGAAAAACCATAGCCTTCACTAGATGGACCTTTGTTGGCAAAGTAATGTCTTTGCTTTTCAATATGCTATCTATGTTGGTCATAACTTTTCTACCAAAGGGGAAAAGAGAGAGGGAGGAATAAATTGGCTATTAGGGATTAACAGATATACACTACTGTATATTATATAGATAAACAAGAAGGATCTACTGTATAGCACAGGAAACTATATTCAACATATTCTAATAACCTATAATGGAAAAGAAACTGAAAAAGAATCTGATTCAGTTAATTGAACCACTTGCTGTACACCTGAAACTTTGTAAATCAGCTATATTTCAAATAAGAAAAAAAGTTGAATTAGTTTGATGATAAATCTCAGGTTGATAAAAGCCATGGTCATTTGTAATTCATGATTATGCTTTAAAGTAAGCTGTTTTTGCAAGCTATGAAAATCTGACTCTACTTTGTGACTTCTAAAGATTTGACATTCAAGTGGTATAACTAGTTAGCAGCTTCCCAGGTGGCTCTAGTGGTAAAGAATCCCCCTGCCAGTGCAAGAGACACAAGAGATGTGGGTTCGATCCCTGGGTCGGGAAAATCCCCTGGGGAAGGGCAGGGCAACCCATTCCAGTATTCTTGCCTGGAGAATCCCATGGACAGAAAAACCTGCTGGGCTACAGTTCGTAGGGTCGCAGAAAGTTGGATGTGACTGAAGCGACTTAGCGCGCACGCGGGTGCTCTCTAATGCTATACTTCCCTCTAGTGGCAAATATAGAAAACTGCGGTCTGAACTTCTTTTCCCTTTCAAGTTTTTTCTGCCAAGTTTTATACATCCTTGTAAACTGCCTTAAATACTTTCAGGAAAAAGGCAAAGTGTAAACAAATAAGTAAACAAATTTACAAGAAGGACAATGTTTCCAAGGGGTTAAAAATATGTATTTTATAAAAGCATGTGTGTGTGTGTGTGTGTGTGTGTGTGTGTGTGCAAACCCATCTGCCTGTGTTCAAATCCCATTCGGCCACTTACCAGCAGTGGAAATCTGGGGAAGTTCATTCGGCTCCCCACGTCTAGGTCCCCATCTGTGAAATTTGTCTTGTTATAAGGATTAGAGTCAATATTTGTTAAGCACTGTTAAGAACAGGAGCTGATATATCAATGCCATTCAAAATGAGAGCTATTTGCTCTCACCTGAATGGCAAATTACAGCCCACTCCCAAGTGCAGTGTAACAGTTCTCAGGGACCCACAGACCATTTCCCCCTAGTGTCCAGTCCAAAACCACATCTTCTTGATAAGAATATTTGGCAGAGTATAGAACAGAGTACAGAAAACCTGACGCGAAGAAGTGACTCACTGGAAGAGATCCTGGTGCTGGGAAAGATTGAAGGCAGGAGGAGAAGGGGCCGATAGAGGATGAGATGGTTGGATGGCATCACCGACTGAATGGACATGAGTTTGAGTAAACTCCAGGAGTTGGTGATGGACAGGGAGGCCTGGCATGCTGCAGTCCATGGGGTTGCAAAGAGTTGGACACTCCTGTGCGGCTGAACTGAACAGAAACTGAAATGGCAACCAAATTGAGCTGTGAAAGTAAAAGTCACTCAGTTGTGTCCAACTCTTTGCAACCCCGTCGACTATACAGTCCTGGAATTCTCCAGGCAAGAATACTGGAGTGGGTGGCCATTCCCTTCTCCAGGGGATCTTCCCAACCCAGAGGATTGAACCCAGGTCTCCCACATTGCAGGCATATTCTTTACCAGCTGAGCTACAAGAGAAATCCAAGAATACTGGAGTGGATAGCCTAGTCCTTCTCCAGGGGATCCTCAATTGAACTGGGGTCTTCTGCACTGCAGGCGGATTCTTTACCAGCTGAGCTATCAGGGAAGCCCAGTTGAGTTATGATTAACCAAACTGAGCCAAGTAAGTCAGAGGATGTTAATATTGTACATCAGACCCGAGGGCATGTCCCACTTCATTTTACAATCAAAGAGCTTGGGGCCCGAGAGGTAATAACTCAGTTCTCCCAACACATTTCCAGCACTTCTTCCACTGGTTCCCAAAGCCACACAGTGAAATAACTTCAATGTTTCTGAGTCCTTGAACACTAGTTATTTCTATGAAAAAAGGGCTAAGCTGTGAAAGGCCAACCAAAGGTTACCCACAAAGAAACCAAGGGCAGCAGCGTAGGTTCGAAGGGGGATATTTGGAGACAGAAAAGCATTCTCAACACCAAGTTTTAAAATGCAAACCCTTTCAAGAAAATCAGTAGAAGGAAGACAGAGTAATGGGTACTGGGAATTCTGGGCAGTCAATACTACTCAAGGCTAATGGCAGTGGAAGGCAGGCTGGACCCTGCAACATTTTTGGAGCCCATGTCTTCTGTGGATGACTACTCTGCTAATGGACTGCGATGCACCACTATGACAAACCTCTGTGGAAATGTCCCTGGTTGAAGGATGCTTTGCTCAAGATCATGCCACACTCCTCAATGTAGGGTCAATGTGAAGACATAGAGACCTGGCACCCTCAGAGCAATGGCAGACCACATGCATGTGTGCTAAGTCACTTCAGTCGTGTCTGATTCTTTGTGACCCGATGGACTGTAGACCACCAGGCTCCTCTGTCCATGGGATTCTCCAGGCAAGAATACTGGAATGGGTATAGCCATGCCCTTCTCCAGGGGATCTTCCCAACACAACCTGGGGATTGAACCCACGTCTCTTGTGTCTCCTGCACTGGCAGACAGGTTCTTTACCACTAGCACCACCTAGGGAGACTACTCCATAGGGCTACTCCAGCTTCAGAGCTCCTTCTAGAGTGCTCTGAGGCCCTTGCTGAGGCTACATTTCAGCCCAGCTTCTCCCTCACCCAGTCCTGCTTCCTTCCCTAGTGGGGGTATGATCCTGAGAACACAGTCAGAGAGATTTCCTCACATTAATCCCTATCTCACAGTCTGCCTCCCAGATGACCCAACCTGCAATAGCCCTTCTGTGGTTTTGTTTTTGATTTATTATGAATTTATTTTTTGTAT
Organism: Neotragus moschatus; assembly: GCA_006410615.1. NCBI lineage: Eukaryota > Metazoa > Chordata > Mammalia > Artiodactyla > Bovidae > Neotragus > Neotragus moschatus. Next base: position 74,150 of record SJYA01001512.1, read on the forward strand.
GTTTTGGCTTCACCATGCAGCCTGTGTTATCTTAGTCCCCTGACCAGGCCTCCTGCAATGAAAGAGCAATTCTTAACCACTGAGCCACCAGGGAAGTCCCAATAGCCCTCTTTTTTGTTTAATATTTATTGACTGCATTGGGTCTTAGCTGCGGCACAAGAGATCGATCTTTGTTGCAATGAAGTATCTTTTGTTGCAGCGCAGGGACTCTCTAGTTGTGTCATATGAGCTCTAGAGCTTTCAAGCCCAGTAGCTGCAGTGTGTGGGTTTAGTTGCCTGACCAGGGATCAAACCCCCGTCTCCTGCACTGCAAAGCACATTCGTAACCACTGGACCACCAGTGAAGTCCCTCAATAGCCCTCTTTTGATATAAAAATCTCACACTTGCATGATTGGCTTGTCTCCCAACCGAATTTTTATATAAATTTCATAATTAAAGCACAAGTGCATTTTCATTGTAAAAGCAAGGGTTTTGGTAACCCCTACCCATAACAGTCCCATGCCACTATTTACAACTCCAGTGCCTCCTCCAGTTACTGATGTATCCTCCTAGAAAGCCCCATCTCCTCTCCCTGCCTTGACAATCTGCTATCATCTGCATGTCTCAATCAGTCAAGATTTTGAACAGCATTAACTTCCTGCAATCTGTATTATAAAACCAATATTTTTCCCAAATATAAAACAGTATTAGAATGCCTTGTTAAATGATTTGTCAAATGCCTTAATTCTTCTATACGGATTAACTACCAGCCAATCAAGAGAGAGAATACAACTTAGTTTAAAGGCATATGAGGAAAAGGGGAGAGGAGGGACTCTTCAAGACCAAGTGGGAGGATTCATGTCTTAGAGTGAAGAAAATGAGCTGTTGTTTATATAACTTGCGAGAAAATAAAGTTTCCACATTCACAATATGTTTAGACAAGTTTAAAATGTTATAAACAACACGTAAGTATTAATTTATGTATAGATTCATGATGAAAGCCTAAACCCTCACAAACTCTACAGTCAACATTAAGTTACAAGGAGCCCAAGTATAGGCCACTCAAAAGGCCTCCCAAAGGGGAATCTCATGGCACGGTCTTGTGTTCTCCAGGACACTGCAGGTCACTCTTCTAAATAGAGGTGTTAGTCACTTGGTCCAACTCTTTCCGACCCCATGGTGTAGCCCACCAGGCTCCTCTGTCCATGGAATTCTCCAGGCAAGAATACTGGAGTGGGTTGCCATTCCCTTCTCCAAGGGATTTTCCAGACACAGGGATCAAATCTGGATCTCCTGTATTGCAGGCAAGTCTGAGCCACCAGGGAAACTAATAGAGGTAAACCCAAGGTCAACTCAATTCTGATGAATCCTAGTGCTGACATATGCTTTAGGCAAGCAGGAAATTAATTCTGAAGTAGAAAAGAAAAGCCCCCCTCCCCCAAAAAACCAACTTGAGATTTCTTAGGTAGATCTCACTTGGCAGAAAATAGTATCTTCGAAATGTTCCCGCAATGCAAAACTGCCCTATGGGATAAAAACTAGTTATTCCACAGGAAGAGGGACTCTAATTCCAAGATGAGAAGCAGCAGAATGGGGACAGTGTCCAGGAGGGGCAGGAACAACAGCAAGAACAAACTACTGAGAATCGTCAGAAGACTACACAGAGGGAATAACAGGCAGGTATGAAAGCCACACTAGTGTACCTGCTGCATCACTATGAATGTTTTTGGCTGCAAATAACAGAAAACCCACTCAGCATATTTTTTAGTCTTTCTCATGTAAAAAGAAGTCTGGAGATGGCTTTTGCTGGTGTTAGTTCAACAGCCCAGTGATGTCAGGGTTCACATGTCTGTTATTCAAAGCCTATTCCTCGTGGTCCTAAGATGAATGCAGCAGAGCCAGGCCTAACTGAGAGGTGCTGGGTGAAAGGGGTTGGACATGGAGATAAGCAGGCAGCCAGCTCTCGACCACCATAACATGAAAACGGTAAGCAAACGAGCTTTTTCCAAAGGAGAGAGCTTCCAAAATGGGTGGGTGCTGAGTCCATCCAAATGGAACCTAAGCTCCATTTCTAGGGAAACATGGAAATTCCCACACACATAGTGTAATGGCAGAGGAAAAAAACACCTATTCCAAACTTACATGTTTCATCGTATTGACCAAGAATCTAACTACACAACTCTCTTTCCTCCCAAAAGTTTAGACTTCCTAAATGTAGTGAGAAGAAAACATGAATTTGAAGTGCTATAAAACACAAACAAGTTCAAAAAGGTGTGTTTATTTACAAAGGAACAGAGCATAGCAAAGAACAAAGGAAATAAAATGATAGGTGTACATATTTACATAGCAAGTGAGGGCAAAACTTATCAAGAAGATTCTTTAAATACTTCTACAATCGAGCATTTAACAGTCAAAATCAGCTTCTAAGAATAATTCTTTATCACCTCAAGTTTTTTATGGGGTTCAATCTATGATTCAAAGTATGACTCTCTTAGTGAAAAAAATTATAATTTTATATTCTTTGAAAATCTCCAAGTTGCTGGAGGCCAGGTAAACCATATCACTACCAATCTTTAGAAGAGCAAAAGACTCTTAAATAAGCAAGTCATAACTGATTTAAGAAATCTTTTTTAAAAACCCAAATATTCTATCATCGGCTGTGTAGTACAATACTTCGTTTATATTACTTTCTTAATCCACTAAATGGTTTCTGTTACCTTATAATGAGATCTTACTTTTCTCAAATGAGAAACATTAAATCGTTTACTATTTAGCTCTTAGGAAACTATCATTCAAAAATATTTATTCCGCTTTAATAAACTTAACATATGTGGGAAAAAATGAAAAAGATCCATACACCTGACTATCATCAGTAGCCCGTTAATTGTTGGATCTTATAAAACCAGACACAGGTCAAGATCCTTCAGACCTTTGCACTAACATACCCCATTATATGGACTACATTTAAATTCATTAACAGGAGATGCGATCCTTTCACATGCAGGGAGAGGCATGTAGGCATGCTTCTGCAGTTCTGCCTTCTAGGTGTAGACATGGCCCCTGTTGCTCACGGCTTGGTCTACACTTGCTGGGTTTATTGGTTCTTCCTTTAATTTAACATACTTCTGACTTGAGATACGGCATCCAAACTGAAATAAAGCAAATGTTTAATACATTATTCTGATGTAAAAAAACAGAATAGCAACACAAGCACCAAATGACCCTATGAGGCTTAATTCATTCAACAGTCAGTAGTTGTCTGAGAGCGGGCTATGTGTCAGGCAGGGTGCTCAGGGCTGGGGTCACGGAAAGTGAGACCTCAGTTCTGCCGGAACTGACAGAGTAGAGCAAGTCTCCTCTGCTCTGCTATACTCTGTGAGCTGTCACCTGCTTTTTAGCTTCCACCCCTCCTCCTTTGTCACTCCAGTGCCACCCACTGGACTCTATTTAGACTCTGTCCCTCTTTCACTCTCCCCTTGTTCCCATGGCTTAATCTTCTTTACTTCCTCAACTAAACTATGAGATGGGAAACTACCCCCCAAATTAGGATTATATCTGAATTAAAGCAAAGAGGCTTCAAATAAGGAGCAATCTTCAGGGTTAAGAGTTGAAATATAATTTTTTTAAGTGTCCAGGGAGCATGGTCATCAAAGGTAATTATGATCTCACTTGGTTTGTTAAGCACAATTATAAATATGCTATTTATCTAGATAATCCAGTCTTTACATGTGACGAGGAAAAATACTAGGAGTATTCACATTTAAATATGGTTAGGTTGAATCTGTATGCAAGTCAGGAAGCAACAGTTAGAACTGGACATGGAACAACAGACTGGTTCCAAATAGGANATTTTTCTGGTTTTTTGAATGATGACTATAACTGGTGTTCCTAGCATCTGGGTGCTGTTTTTTCACTTCGGTTGATGAATTATCTGATGTACAAATACTATTAGATGCTATTTTCATGAGAGGAGAACATGGAGGCTGTACAGAAAAAATCTGAGGAGGCAGTGGTGGAGGAGGAGAAGAGGGAAGCACTGAACTTGAAACCGAATCTTGCCTGACATTGAGTTGAGTAGCCCCTGATGATGGCTTTTGTCCAAAACGACTAGGCCTGTCATTCAAGTCCAGGAAACCAGCTTCTGTACTGTTTCCCAGTTCTTGTCGTCCCACAATTGCAGCAATCTGAGAGCGAAGAATAGCTAGCTCATCTTCAAGGGCAGCTATCTTTTTAATTGCAGTTTCACTTTCAGGCCAATCATTTTTTCTTGGTTTGTTACGCCTTACAGTAGGTGTCAATGGACCTTCAACTAGTTGCAACGGATGAAAAGATGCAATTTTCTCCTCTTCTTCATTTTTCCATGTACTATTTCGAAATCTGAGATAACTGGCTTCTTCATCATTTGCCACACACCAAACGTCAGCAAAAGACGAAACTACAGAGCCACAGTTAGCCGAGTCCACAGAGTTCAAGAGCAGAACCAGCTCAAAATTAGGCCTGGGACAAGGTTCGAAAGGAAGAAGTTTCCCAATGATACGNAATCTGAGATAACTGGCTTCTTCATCATTTGCCACACATCAAACGTCAGCAAAAGACGAAACTACAGAGCCACAGTTAGCCGAGTCCACAGAGTTCAAGAGCAGAACCAGCTCAAAATTAGGCCTGGGACAAGGTTCTAAAGGAAGAAGTTTCCCAATGATACGAACAATACTCCGAGCTAATCCATAGCCTTTATTTTCACAAATGCGTAAAACCTGGTTTATGGGAACACCAAAATATTCCAGCATTTCTCTTAAGATACTCAATATGAATGACACTGATGAGGCAAATACAGAAGCAAATTCAAAGAAACATTGTTTCTTGATACCTTCCTCCGAAGCCCAGCCTCCTGGCAACCAAGGGAACTTCAAGCTGCAGTCATTAAGGAACCTCACAGCAGAATCTGCAGAGGATGAGCCCAGGTGTGCTCTCGTCCTGATCCACGAGCACTTAGAGGTCCACACGTGCCCACCCTCGTGCCCCAGCTTGCCTGCCACAGGCGGAAACAACACCTCCACTGGCCCCGGAATTGGCCCTGAAGCTCCTCATCCAGCCGGGGTATCCGGGATGAAGACTCGGCCCTCCTCCAGTGCAACACTCAACCTGCGGGTTAGACCTGATCCCAGTTATATTTTTTTTAATGAGAGCTAATATTAGTATGTTAAGTGTGTAGCTTATTACAGTATAAAAACTATACTTTTTAAGTGCAGAGTATAGCTGTTAACTTAGCAAAGGTTTTAAAAGAGAACACTGAGTACAGATTTTTGTTTCTCTTTTTTCAATAATATTTTATTATCAAACGACATGAATTCATAAGTTGGAACTTTAATTCTAATTTAAAGACAAAATAAAAAACGCCTTGCAAAATTTTCTGTCAAAATTCCCAGTAAATGATTAGAAAGTAATAAGATGCAAAGAATGAATAAGAAAACTGAGGAATAAAGAAAGATAAAGCAGAGATATCATCTTTCAGTACTAATTAAAGTGAAAGTGTTAGTCGCTCAGCCCTGTCAGACTCTCTGCGATCCCATGGACTGTATCCTGCCAGGCTCCCCATCCATGGAATTCTTCAGGCAAGAATACTGGAGTGGGTTGCCATTCCCTTCTCCAGAGGATCTTCCAGACCCAGGGACTAAACCTGGCTCTCCTGCATTGTAGGCAGTTTCTTTTTACCATCTGAGCCACCAGGGAAGCTACATAAAATTAGGCTAGTGATTATTTTTAAGTAAAGATTTTGTATGTGTGTGTTTGTGTTTAGTTTCTCAGTCCTGTCTGATTCTTTGCAATTCTTCTGACTGTCGCCTGTTGGGTTCTTCTCTCCATGGGATTTTTCAGGCAAGAATACTGGAGTGGGTTGCCATTTCTTCCACCAGGGGATATTCCTGACCCAGGGATAGAATTTGTGTCTCCTGCACTGCAGGCTAATTCTTTACCTGCTGATCAATCAGGGAAGCCCCAAAGATTTTGTATACAAGTTAAATGAGGATTATATAGTAATAATAATTTATCTCAATGTTTTTTCAAGAAGCCCCAACCCTATAAAGTGATTTTATACTTTGATTATTTAATCTATTACATATTTCATTTACATATTAAACTGTTGATTTATTAATTTATTGGTTTCTTGGAAAATTGCATCTTCTAGTATCTCTGCTACTTTAAATAGACTTAAAATGGATTTTAAATCAAATTTATTCAGGTACTCTTAAATAGTTTAAACAGGCTAATTTTAAATGTCATGTATATTTGAAGTTACTCAAAATATTATACTATTAAATATTTAATAACATCATTACAAAAATTTAAGTAATTCAAGGCCAGATTCTACAGGCATAGGGATCACTACTTCTGGTTCTCAAAACTTCAAACAAGTCCATTGAGATTTATGCTTTTTTTTTCACAATTTAATAATGTGGCTTAAGTTGTTGCTAGCTTTGCAAAAATACAGTGTAATAGCACAGATGTGACTGTTAATTAAAAAGTCTCTTGTGAGAGAAAATGGGTTTCTGGGTGATGTTTTGAGTAAGATTATGCCATTTAGAAAAAAAAAGTCTGAGTACACAAAATCCTGAGCTTATAAACAGTGTGTGCCTATGAGACCACTACTTTTTTTTTAATCCCTAAACACCTCAGCAAGTGAAGAGAACTGAGATAATTTAAACATACCTGAGTGTTTTTATATTTCCTTTAAGTGAATCACATTTCTGCCAGTGTCAAAATTTATCTTTACTGTTTGACAATGTAGTTTTGTAACTTTAAAATTGTGTTTGCTGTTAACCATATAGGTGACAGGCACATTTGAGTCTTTATATCACTTTTCACCTCAGTGATATTCAAAATGTCAAACTTCGGGAGACACCAAAGGACAAGGGAACCTGGCTTGCTGCAGCTCATGATGTCAAAAGGGTCAGACACAACTTAGTGAGTGAACAACAAAAATTTCATAAGTAATTGACTGCATTTTACATAGTTTTAAACGTAAGATGAAGCTAATATGCTCTTCTAAATAATCAGAAAAATACTTAACTTTAAATATAGCCAATTCAACTATTGGTTGGTACTAAGATATTTTGTCTATGATAAATGATAAACTATTTTCCTAAATTGATACAATTTTACCAGATGTTTTTAAAAGTTAATTTATATTTTATTGAAGGACAATTGCTTTATAGAATTTTGCTGTTTTCTGTCAAACCTCAACATGAATCAGCCACAGGTATACCTATAACCCCTCCCTTTTGAACCTCCCATCTCCCTCCCCATCCCACCCCTCTAGGTTGATACAGGTTTGAAACTCAAACCCTGTTTGAGTTTCCTGAGCCATAAAGCAAATTCCTGATGGCTATCTATTTTACATAGGTAATGCAAGTTTCCAGAGAAGGCAATGGCAACCCACTCCAGTAATCTTGCCTGGAATATCCCATGGATGGAGGAGCCTAGTGGGCTGCCTTCTATGGGGTCGCACAGTTAGACACGACTGAAGCGACTTAGCAGCAGCAGCACCAGCAGCAGCAATATAAGTTTCCATGTTACTCTTTCCAGACATCTTACCCTCTCCTCCCCCTCCCTAGAACTTTCATTTAAATCATCATGAATTATTACTTAATTCATATGAATTAAAGAAAATATATCAATAAATATGCATGCATTCTAAACATGCATGAGAGAATCACTTAAGTTCAGATGCTCAGTTGTGTCTGACTCTGCGACCCCATGAATCGCAGCACGCCAGGCCTCCCTGTCCATCACCAACTCCCAGAGTTCACTCAGACTCGCATCCATTGAGTCTGTGATGCCATCCAGCCATCTCATTCTCTGTCGCCCCTTCTCCTTCTGCCCCCAGTCCCTCCCAGNGCGTGCTGCGATTCATGGGGTTGCAAAGAGTCGGACACAACTGAGCGACTGAACTGAACTGAACTGAGGTTGAATCTATTACATCATTCCTCTCTGGTCTTCTCAAAGTTACAGATGCCCAGCTCATACTGGGCGGCAACAGTGACAGACAGCAGTGTCAAGTTAGCATGTATCCAGGATAAACCATTATAAACTTATGCACAAGTATTTTTCAAATCAAATGTTTTATCTCAAAAATGTCATAGTATGCTAAAAACTAAAATGAGCACGTAAGTGAAAGTCAGTACAAACCACCAGAACATTAGCAGCACACAGTATCAACAAACAATTTTATGGCCCAGTCTACATAATTACTTCAAGAGAATCTGAAGGTAGAGATACATCATGAACAATATGCATGAGAAAAACTGAAAATTTAACCTTACATTATAAGCGCACCCTTGAATTTTCTGGACTAGAAAATGGAGAAGACTCCCAACAATTATCTTCTTTCTCAAAGGAATCTTCTTCTTGGAATGCAAATTTCTGCTTAAGTGCATGGGATATTAGAGACACCGGATCCCAAGGTGAGTCTTCTCTTTTCCTTTTATGAATGGGTCTGCCTCCAGGGGACCTTTAAAAAAATGGAATAACTTAAAACTTTGTGTATTAAGTTCCTTATTGAAGAGCTTCCCAGGTGGCACTAGTGGTAAAGAACCCGCCTGCCTGTGCAGGAGATGTAAGAGACACAGGTTCAATCCCTGGGTCAGGAAGATTCCTGGGGAGGGCATGGCCACCCACTCTGATTGAATTCTGGAGAATCTTGTGGACAGAGGAGACCAGCAGGTCTCAGTCCATGGGGTCACAAACAGTTGGACACAACTGAAGCAACTGAGCACATAAGCCTTGACGAGCACAGCAAAAATATAAGCATTATATAGCAGAAACAGAAGCATACTATATCATAATCTACTTCATCTTCAAAAGATTGGAATGTTTTGCCTTAGGATAACAAATATAAGAGTGCAACGGATTAGGAATCAGAAAGCTGAGAAGCCATATGGGGCTCTACCACAATCCATTATAACCTGGGATTTATCAAATATCATCTTTGTTTTTTTATTTTCTAATTCTCCAGTGGGCAGAAAAGTTTAAAGAAATATTTAATAACTTTTAAAAGGACTATGGAGTTCATGAAAAGAAAAACATCAGGCTCTTTGTTCACTCACTCAGTCTTAATGCTGACTATTTTGCCAGGCTCCAATTTTACCTTTTGGGGGTAAAGAGGTAATTCTACTCTTGTGGAACACTCTAGCGGCAGGAGTTCATCAGTGAACAAGTAAGCAAGAACATGTGGGCCAGCAATTAGTGCTGTTAATAAAATAAAAGAGGGAGGGACTTTCCTGGTGGTCCAGTAGCTAAGACTCCCCACTCCCAGTGTAGGGGCCCCAGGTTTGAGCTCCAGTCAGGGAACTAGATCCCACTGCCACAACTAAGAGTTTGCATGCTGCCACTAAGACTCAGCACAGCCAAATACGTATTTTTTAAAATAAAAAATAAATAAATAAAAGACAGAAATGTGAGAGTGGCTAGGATAAAGTGCTTTCGATGAGATGATGAGGGGATACATCTCTTAAAGGATTTGCCATTCTTCTTAAGTAAACGACAAGCAGTCAGTTTTATTGTAAACATCCACTGGATGCATCAGAAAGGAGGCTGGCATCTGTTAGAAAGGGAAAATAGGTACAACTAGAGTGGAGTGAAGTAAGTGCAAAGTAGGACGGGATGTCAGAGACACAGGGGCTGAATCCAGGCCACAGCAAGGTGTCAAGATTTCATTCTAAGCACAGTGAAAACCACCAAAGGATTTTCAGCAGGGGAATGGCATAATCTGACTTCAATTTTTAAAGATCACTCTGGTTATTATTCACAGATAGAGAACAGACAAGGAGGCAAGAAAGAAAAGAGAGTGACCAGTTAAGAGGTCACTGCCAAAGTCCAAATTATATAAAATGGTGGCTTAAAATGAAAGGTGGCAGTGGAGACCATTGAGGGTACATAGATTTGAGTGTGGCCTGCCCCCTCAAAAAATGATAACAGGAAAAACGCATAGAAAAATTGAAAAGGATTTTTTTTTTAAAGTACAATAAAAGAGCAAAGAGAAAGAAATCAGTAGAGGAAAGATACGAAGATTTGACAAATAATTCTGGCATTCGAACTTCTAATAGGAGCTTCAAGAAAAGAGGGAAAGAATAGGAAACGTATCAGAAAACTATTATAAGAAATTTTCAAAAATAAAGGACAACTGATTGAGTCCATAAGTAATCAGCATGAGAAATTTTAAAAGAACACTCCAGGGCTCATCATCATGAATTTTGAGAACATTAGGATCAAAAAAAGAAGATCTCAAATGCTTCAAAAATAAGGGAAACAGGTTTCATACATAGTATCAGGAATTAAAATGACATTAACCTTCCAACAGGAACACTGAGAGTTAGAAACCAATGAAATAATGTCTTCAAAATTCTGAGAAAAAATGATTTTCTGCCAATTATATATCCAGCCAAACTAGCAAGTAAGTGTGAGAATTAAAAAAAAGTTTCAGATATGCAAGGTCTTAAAATAATTTAGCTTTTATGCATTCCTCAGGAAGCTACAGAAGACGGAACACCCAGGAAATGGGTGAAGCAACACTGGACAAACAAAATGCCTATGATGACAAAGGAAATCCTTAGGATAACAATGCAGCGGGTTTAGAGCAACAAGTAAGATTAGAGAAGGGCAGAGGGCTCCAAGAGGGGATTTCCAGGGGCTTAGGGGGAATTCAAAGAGGCAATAGTAAACTGCAATAAAAAATAAAATTAGTTAATAAATAAAATGTAATTGTAGTGTATGAAATAGCTTTCCTGTGAATGTTTATTATTATAATAAAGATATAAATTCTGAACATGGATTTAAGACTGTGATTTAACCATAATAGGAAGATGTAATAAGAAGTGTATGTGTGCATGTGTGTTAGGAGGTAAAATGTCTAAGAGAATGTATTTCAGATTTTTAACAATTCCAGTAAATACAACTAAAATATCAAAAAATAGCAAAAGTATAATGTTGTTTCAAAAATATGAAGATAAGACACGAGAAAAGTCACAAAAATTTGAAAATGATTCCCTCTAGGAGCAGTGTTTGGGGTGAAGAAGAATCAAAGAGAAGACTTATATATGTTTACTTTGATAAAATAACTTCTTTAAACACCACTGATAAAATTTTGGTTCATTTTGCAAATTATGACAACATACCTTTCAATAGCACGTAGTTTAATCTTATTCATATCCTTTAGAACATCCAGCATGTTTGGAACAGCTTCATTTTTCTGGTTTTTTGAATGATGACTATAACTGGTGTTCCTAGCATCTGGGTGCTGTTTTTTCACTTCAGCTGTTGAATTATCTGATGCACAAATACTATGAGATGCTATTTTCATGAGAGGAGAACATGGAGGCTGTACAGAAGAAATCTGAGGAGGTGGTGGTGGAGGAGGAGAAGAGGGAAGCACTGAACTTGAAACCGAACCTTGTTTGACATTGAGTTGAGTCGACCCTGATGATAGCTTTTGTCCAAAACCACTAGGCCTGTCATTCAAGTCCAGGAAACCTAGAGAAAATTTAGTCTGTTGAAAAATCATACAAAACTGTCTCCGATATAACATGTAACACTAATTAGAATCAAAATAGGAACAATTTCTGTAATGCTCTCAAAACAAATGACACGGTGGCCAAGGAGAATCAACCCCATCTGCTTAGCAATTTTTCCAAGAGCCAAGCAAATAGTAAATTTCTTTTTAATCCAATTAGGAGTCTCTGTGTAGGGGGAAGGGAGAGAATGCATTTCAAAGAGAAAATAAAAAATGTTTTCAGTTACAATCTAAATTTCATCCTCAGTTCACAAAAGCTAAAACACGATCAACAGCTTGTGGCTAGAAACACACGAATTGATATATTCACTCTATGATGACACTGTAGAAACACCCAGACACATATTTTCTAGGCAAGAGCCTAAGACGGATACCAAATACTTAAATTTTTCACAGCAGATTTGCTCCTAAAATCATATGTAACATGACTACTTTTAAAAAAGTGTATAATCTCATTTTTTATTCTATAGTAACATATAAATTATAAATATATAATACTATATAAATATGGGTTATAAATAAATCACATATGTGTTTATATAGGTGTTTCTACATACATACAGATACGGTGTGTGTATGTATATTTTATTTAAAGCAAGTCACATCTCTAAACATTTTAGAGAGGATCATCTAAAAAACAGTATTCACCTAGATCTGATGGAAGTATAGCAGCAATGACTTCAAACAACAAATATATGAACCTCAAACCTACACTCTTCTCTCAAATTAATGCATCCCCCTACTTAAATTTCCAATGCTTTTCTAAAGACTCAGTAAAGCTTACAGTCGTCCATCCATATCCTCACCCATATCCTGTACATCTGCAGATTCAAAAAACTGCCAACTGAAAATATTTTTTTTTTAAATATCATATGTGAAACAAAAACCAGTCCAGGTTCGATGCATGATACAGGATGCTCAGGGCTGGTGCACTGGGACGACCCAGAGGGATGGTATGGGGAGGAAGGTGGGAGGAGGGTTCAGGATGGGGAACAAGTGTACACCTGTGGCAGATTCATGTTGATGTATAGCAAAACCAATATAATATTGTAAAGTAATTAGCCTCCAATTAAAATAAATTTATATTAAATAAAGAATATGATCATTAAAAAAAAAAAGAATTCCAAGATAGTCTCAAAAAGCCAAACTTGATCTGCCACACACTAACAACCGTTTACATAGCAATTCCATTGTATTTACAATGATTTGCATTTTATTAGGTATTATAAGTAATGAGGGATGATTTAAAGTATACAGGAAGATGGAAGATGTGACAGGTTATATATAAATATGCCATTTTATATAAGGGACATAAGTATCCTTGGATTTTGGTGGCCACAGGGGTCCTAGAACCAAAATGCTGAGGGACAACTGTACTTAGAAAACAGGCTTTTAAATATAAAACTACAATCTTTGGCAGCATAGCTAGCTCTTCTTTAAACCAAAGCCATTCTGGTCACTACAAATGCATCTTAATTTATTCTTAATAAACATAAGCAGTAATATATATATACATACACACACACACACACACAACATCCTTTCATATTCCATGTCATTCAGAAGATACATTAGCAGCAAACACTCTTTTCTTACTTAAAACTGCACTGACTTAAAATACTAGAGGAGTATCATCCAACCAAAACAAAACCCCAGCGTTACTTACCAGCTTTTGTACTGTTTCCCAGTTCTTGCCGTCCCACAATTGCAGCAATCTGAGAGCGAAGAAGAGCTAGCTCATCTTCAAGGGCAGCTATCTTTTTAATTGCAGTTTCACTTTCAGGCCAATCATTTTTTCTTGGTTTGTTATGCCTTACAGTAGGTGTCAATGGACCTTCAACTAGTTGCAAAGGATGAAAAGATGCAATTTTCTCCTCTTCTTCGTTTTTCCATGTACTATTTCTATGGGTGGAATGCAGGAAAAAACGGAGAGAGAGAGAGAGATGGGGGAGGGAAAACTTAAGAACAAAAACACCAAAACAAAATCAGAATAGCTCTCTTTACTACTGTAGACTCACTGAGGACAAACAGTATCTTACACAACTTTGTATCCTCAATACCCAGGACAGAATGTTGCCTGGAGCAGGTGACCAAAGTGATCAGTGAATAAAGGGACACATCTTGCTTTCAAACTGTAAACCAAAAATAACTACCCTATAACTGTTCTGTCTGTTAATATCAAACTGTACAAATGGATTTATTTAGAAATAAAGTTAATTTATTTAGAAATTCTACATATTTGGAATATAAGGCTTGAAAGGATTCCATGTTATACTGGGGTAAGTACTCTAATTTTTTGAAAAGTTATAAACCAGCGTTACATAGAATAAATTTAAGCACAAATTTTGAATAATTGACCTTTATTGTACTAACAGCCTGTATCTGAATACACTAACGCCTAAGTTAGTATTCACAAGCAGTAGAACATCCAAATGATGAAATATATTTAACATCATTGCCTAGTACATAGTAAACACTGTATAAATTTTGGTTAAATATATAAAACAAAATAGATCTAGTATTGGACGTCCCTGGTGGTCCAGAGGTTAAGAATTTGCTTGCCAACGCAAGGAACGCGAGTTTGATCCCTGGTCAGGAAGATGCCCCTTGCCGAGGGGCAATGTGGACTGTGCACCACAACTGTGGAGCCTGTGCTCCAGAGCTCACAAGATGCAATCTACCGAGCCCACACTCTGCAACAAGAGGCTACCACAGTTAGAAGCCCCTGCACTACAACTTGAGAAGAGGCCCCGCTCTCCACCACTAGAGAAAGCCCACAGAAAGTAACGAAGACCTAGAGTAGCCAGAAATAAATAATTTAAAAAAAAATAGATCCACTATTTAGTATACAGGAAAGAGCTTTCTCCTAAAAATGAATGTGGTGATCTTCAAGCCCTTTTAATATCATTCCTTCGTAGGCCTGGGTTAGGTTTAAACGTGCGTTAAGAAAAACAAGCCAAAAATGGGAAAAAAACACCAGTCATCCTTATCATGAAGACATTAGTAGGACTTGGTGTACTACAGAGCTAGACAAAATAAATGAAAAGGCTCACTTAGTCTGAACACACTTCAACACAGGCAAGAATTCAGATTGTAGCCCACACCCCACTTTCCCAAGATACACAGAAAAATTACCGAAATCGGAGATAACTGGCTTCTTCATCATTTGCCACACACCAAACGTCAGCAAAAGACGGAACTACAGAGCCACAGTTAGCCGGGTCCACAGAGTTCAAGAGCGGGACCAGCTAAAGGGAAAAAAGGAAAAGAAAATCAGAGCTCTGCGGGCAGTCACGGGGAGACCCATGCCTGTGGAAACCACTTACACAAGCTAAAAATCCACAAGTGTGAAAAGGAGAAAGGATGTGTAAGAGAACAACATACACCTGTTAGCAAGAAAAAAGACTCAGGAAAACACAGTTCTAAAGTCTATGCATATGGCACTGTTCTCTCCCCTAGGAACGTCATCCAACATAAAACACAGACTAAAAGAATCAAAGAAACGACTCAGGGGTTTCTTCACACCTGCCAATCTTTGGATATAATTAAAGTAATAAAGACAAAAACACAGATGAAATGACTTGTTTCCAAGATAAGCTACAGGTTTTTGGTTTGCAGGAAACAGTTATTCTTCTATTACAGTCTATGTCCCTATTTCCCTATAGAAATTTTTATACATGGTACTTAAATAATACACATTGACTGACTTACCTCAAAATTAGGCCTGGGACAAGGTTCTAAAGGAAGAAGTTTCCCAATGATACGAACAATACTCCGAGCTGATCCATAGTCTTTATTTTCCCAAATGCGTAAAACCTATTTAAACATAAATCATTATTTTAAAAGTTGCTCTGTTGAGCATGTTTATATTGTTTATGAAAAGAACAAATGTTAAAGATAGAATAGCATTTATTTTTTTAAAAAATATAGCATAGCATGCTTTTAAATTATTTTCTTCAAAGAATCAAACTATTCACATGTATNGATCCATAGTCTTTATTTTCCCAAATGCGTAAAACCTATTTAAACATAAATCATTATTTTAAAAGTTGCTCTGTTGAGCATGTTTATATTGTTTATGAAAAGAACAAATGTTAAAGATAGAATAGCATTTATTTTTTTAAAAAATATAGCATAGCATGCTTTTAAATTATTTTCTTCAAAGAATCAAACTATTCACATGTATTTTTTTAAAAGTGGGGGTATAAGGGAGTGCAGCTGAGGGAGGCAGTTAACATAAGCATATTCCAGGAAGAAGATCTTTTGAGAAAGCACCACAAATTCATTTCCTTTTATTTCTGATAATGACCAAATACCCTGGGGACCTTTATTAAAAACTGACAATGTCGATTTCTCAAGCAATGAAGTAATACAGAGTATACTCATGTAATTTCCTTTAAAGGGGTGAATAAATGAATCATGCCCTAAACAATTTAAGAATGCTTTACTTGTGTAGTATTGGCACAAAAGCAGACATGTAGGTCAACAGAATAGAACAGAGAGCCCAGAAATAAACCCACCCATGCATGATCAGTTCATCTATGATATGGGAGGCAAGAAGAAACAATGGAGAAAAGACAGTCTCTTCAGCAAGTGGTGTTGGAAAGATGCAGATACATGCAAATCAATGAAATTAGAGCACTCCCTTACAACATGCATAACAATAAACTCAAAATGATTTAAAGACTCAAACATAAGATATGATACCATAAAACTCTCAGAACAGAACATAGGCAAAATACTCTGACATAAATTCTAGCCATATTTTCTCAGATTGATCTCCTAAGGCAAAAGAAATAAAAGCAAAAACAAACAAACGGGATCTAGTCAAACTCAGAAGCTTTTGCACCACATGAAAACCGTAAACAAAACAAAAAGACAACCTACAGAATGGAGGAAAACATTTGCAACCAACAACTGGATAATATCCAAAACATACAAATAGCTTATACTATTTCTAGTAGCTACATTTGAAGACTAGAAAGAGACAAGTGAAATTAATTTCCTTAATGTATTTATTTCATATGTCCATATTATGTCAATGTGAAATCAATATTTTTAAAATCAATGCCATTATTTTATAACACATTCTTTCTTCAGACTAAATCTTCAAAATCCATTATAACAGATCTCAGCTTAGACATTTCAAGTATTTTAAAGTGACATCCACACTGATCAGCACAGCCTAGGTACAGATGCCTGACTTAATTAACATAATTATTTCTGTGGTTCTGCAGATCACTCACAGGTGCACCCTTGCTAAGAACCACAGGCCTACAGGCTCCACTACAGTGAGGGCCACTATTGTCACAGACAGTCACGTAACTCCAGGATAATGTGAATGTCTTGCTCTATGATTCCCGTTCTGCCAAACTTCTGTCCTTCTCTCTCATCCCTTATTGACATTAACCATCTTCACCACTCTTATGATTTCACCTCCCTCTTCTATTTCTGCTCTGGCACCCTCCTACTGACTTCACTGACTTTCCTACTAAGTAGGGATTTTCAAGTTGTTTCAATGATATGTTCAGTTCACTTCAGTCACTCAGTCATGTTCAACTCTTTGCGACCCAATGAACTGCAGCACGCCAGGCCTCCCAGTTCATCACCAACCCCTGGAGTCCACCCAAACCAATGTCCATTGTGTCAGTGATGCCATCCAACCATCTCATCCTCTGTCATCACCTTCTTCTTCTACCCTCAATGTTTTCCAGCATCAGGGTCTTTTCAAATGAGTCAGCTCTTCGCATCAGGTGCCCAAAGTATTGGAGTTTCAGCTTCAACATCCGTCCTTCCAATGAACACTCAGGACTGATTTCCTTTAGGATGAACTGATTGGATCTCCTTGCAGTCCAAGGGACTCTCAAGAGTCTTCTCCANGGCTCCTCCGTCCATGGGATTTTCCAGGCAAGAGTACTGGAGTGGGGTGCCATTGCCTTCTCCGTTTTAAGGGACTAGCAGGTGCGAAACACTGTCATCGAGAAATCTGCAGCGTTCATGAAATTCTACAGGTTATCTAGGCTATCAAATATGAGCCGGATACTGACCTGGCCTAGCCGACGACGGTTAAGCGATGACAAGTCCTGGCAGTTGATATCTCAATTTTCAGTTCTGATCTAAAGTTACTGGGCTTCATAAGAAACTACAGCTCCTGCTTTTCATATTTCAGCCAGAAATGCACTGGAGTGACATAATAATTTAAGATCAACTGTGTTTCCTGCTGACCAACTCAATTTTTAAGTGGGAGAATTTTTCAACAAACTTCTCTGTTCCACAGCATGCATTCATTCAGCTAACACGGGATGTCTACTATGTGCAAGGCATCATTCTGACGAGAATGCAACTAGCAAGGCAGCTAAGATCCTTACCCTCCTGGAACTTACATTCTAGTGGAGACCTGAGGTTTCTCTGAACACCATATAAATAGCATGTCTCCACTCTCTTTCCATGATTTATTTTTCTTTACAGTACTCAGTTCATGTAGTATTTATGCTCCACCTACTGCCAAACTAAACTCTAGAACAGGAACTCTGTCTTGACCCATGCTGTATCTCCATCATTTTAGAGGAATACCTGGTGTATTTGATGAGCATTCAATTAAGTTTGTTGAATAAAATAATTCTATATACAGACACCAAGAATGATTTGACACTAAGAAACTGGCAGAATAATAGTGCTTATAGTCACGGGCCCAGTAGTACAAGCTAGATAAGGATGAAAGGAGCAGGAAAGGGCTGCTGGACAAATGTAAAAGAAAATAAATGGATCGGTGACCCTACATTAAATTTTCTCAGCTTCCTTAGCCTTCCCTTTTGCCTTCACAAATACATCATGATCTTATAACTTCCTCTTTACAATCTGATACCAAACAGCAGACAATAGGGTCAAAAGGCAAAATATCCCTTGAAAGCATGAGAAGGAAAACCAGTAGTACTAACACACCTCCTTCAGGCTGCACTATTAATAAAACTCAACTGATCCAAGTGCAAGACGGGCCCAGGTCAAATGCTACACCTTCCATGAATGCCTTGCTGACAACTTTCCTCTAACTTTTCAGAGATCCTTCCCCCATTTTATGTATACTAAAACAGTCATACATACCACATCTTTATCTTTTATGCGATATGACATTATTTTCCTAAAGTGAAATTACTGTCCTGAACTTTGAGAATGATGCAGGATTCAGTAAATCTTTTCTACCTTTTCTGTCATTTTTTAGTGGTGTTCAAAAATATGGTGACATGCTTTCTAAGCTTTTCCTGGCTGGGTTCCCATCTCCCAGTTGAATCTAGGCCCTTTTCATCTCCTGTCTCTACTCTGCTCATTAAGATTCCTTTCAGTCCTTTCCTTACTGTGGGGTCCTGTCCTTAAAAGGGAGTCTTGTCTTGACAGTTCTACTTGAAGAGTTCACTGAGGTCAAGTGCTCCAATCTCTCCAAACTTACTGTGGGTACCTTGTGCTCACTACTGGAGGACAAGGCCCCAGTTTTAGTAGGCTTATTTGAGAATCTCCTTTTCCAACCTGTCAGATGCTACTCAACTCTTACTTTTACTCACACAGGAGTCAGTACCAGGCAGGTTGATGTGTCCCTATCCCACTGCTGCTAAATCACTTCAGTCACGTCCAACTCTGTGTGACCCCATAGACAGCAGCCCACCAGGCTCCTCCATTCCTGGGATTCTCCAGGCAAGAACACTGGAGTGGGTTCCCACTTCCTTCTCCAATGCATGAAAGTGAAAAGTGAAACGGAAGTCAGTCAGTACTGTCTTGACTCTTCATGACCCCATGGACTGCAGCCCACCAGGTTCCTCCATCTATGGGATTTTCCAGGTACTGGAGTGGGGTGTCATCACCTTCTCCTGCTACTTGCAGGTTAATGGGAAAAGCTTATCACCTTTAGTTTATTATCTATATTTTTTCAGAATCATTAATAATATATTGTTAATCGTCACACTAGGTACTATATTCTCAAGAGCAAGAAATTTTGATTCAACTTTAAACCCAGTGTTAAGAATACTTTCCCAGTGAATAAATGGAAGTTGAGGGCTAGTTTGAACAAAGGCTAGAAAGCTAGGTACTTAATCTTATGTCAGCCCAGTTAGAAACTCCATTAGTCTTCTGACACAAACCTCAATTTTGGGTGGTTAGGAGAACTCCAATTACTGTAATTACCTTAAGTAATGTGGCAGGGTACAATGTTAACATTCTACTAAGTAGGTAGTTGCCTGTCCATAGTATGTATGTCCTATACAACACATAATGCTAATTGCTAAACATTTATTCTAGCAAAGCATGGTACATAAGCAGAATGAGTTGCCAGCCTGAAAGAATGAGGACAAGAGGAATTTTCTGAATTTTTGCTAAGATGTAAGCTTTAAGATAGGTAAATGAACAAGGAGGAGATTAAAAAAAAAAAAAAAAAAAAACTAACACAGCTCAGAGGAAATTCCTGTAGTTCATCCTAAGATTTAGGCAACAAGAAATCAGAGAAATTTTAAGTTAAAAAAATTTTTTTCAACTGAAAAACATTTCACTGATGGCAATTAAAAGATGAAATTTAAAAGTCAAGATTTCGAAGTCAGAAGACTGCTGTAGTAACCGAGGTTAATGTTATGAGCATCTTTATCAGTTATCACATGGATGAAAAAAGCCACACGTTGACTTTGAAAGTTGAGTATAATCACCAAATGTAAACATAAAATTACCATATACTGACATTAACCAGTAAAATTCCGTTTTTAAAAAATTGTTTGGCTGCCTCGAGTATTAGTTGCATCATACAAGATCTTTCATTGTGGTGAGGGGACACTCTAGTTGTGGGCCCTAGATTCAGCAGTTTAGGCACATGGAATCTTGGTTCCCCAACTAGGTATCAAATCTGTGTCCCTGCACTGCAAGGCGGATTCTAACCACTGGACTACTAAGGAAGTCTCTAAATTATGTATTTTAAGTATTGTTTTATAACTCCATTTGGTGGTGATAATCAATTGCTTTCAGATAATCTCCAAGTACATTTAACATTTCCCTCACAGCAGCCTCAGGAGTACCCTGGAAACTAAGTTTCTAGGGAATTCCCCGAGTGTCCAGTGGTTAGGATTTGATGCTTTCATTGTCAGGGCCAAGGCTCAATCCCTGCTTAGGGAACTAAAACTCTGCAAGCTGTGTAGCACAGCCACGAAGTTTCCTTTTCTGGTACAAATAAGCCAGAAAAATTATAACCTCCCACAATCAAGGACTAAGTAAGATTGCAAGTAAACCACCATTCTGGAGGGTGAGAGTGGTAATTTTATGTGGCTTTTCACAAGCCATGGAATTTGCAATTATCTATGACAGTACCAAAAAGTTATCATTGTCAGACTTCATACTGTGAATATACACCCTTTCTTCACCTAAGTTTATGGTGTACTTACTATCACCTTTTTTGCTTGTCCGAATTTATGGGGTGGCGTTTGTGGGGTTTTTTATACTGGACTACAGTTGATTTACAATGTTGTGTTAGTTTCAGGTATACAGCCAAATGGCTCAGTTATACATGTATCTTTTACAAATCTTTTCTCCTTTTACAAATCTTTTCCCATTTAAGCTATTACAGAATATTGAGCACAGTTCTTCCCTATGCTATAAGGTAGGTTTTTGTCGGTTACATATTTTAAACATGTATCATCTACTTTTGGGGCTCATTATTATTCAATCAAGAAGCTGGGCAACCCTAAGAGATTACTAGGAAAAATCTGATTCCAATTCTTAGGAGAACAGTATTAAAACCACTTATCATTTTCTACTTTCAAGAATGATCTTATCTTCTGCACTTTAAAAGCACTGCACATCAGCTCACTGTGTCAAACACCTAAAATGTCCTTGAGAAAAAATTTTACATACAGATCATTATAATTAAGACACATTATTTGGAAATTTTTCTCCTAGTAGTCACAGGAAAGTGCCATCCTAATGCCTGTTCTTTTTATCCACTGGGATCCATTTTTGAAAAAACATGTGAGGAGGTAACACAACAATAAAGAGAACTAGCACACTTAATGTACAACTTTGGATTCATTTGCATAACTGACACTAATCATTACTGAATGATTCTGAAACTTGAGTCCAGTTCATAAATTTACACAACCTCTACTAAAGCTCTCAAGTCAAACAATGGAATACAGTAACTTCTATATATTCCTGGATTCCAAAATAAAATTTTCACTTTAAACTTCATTAACACAGACTTCAAATTTTTAACACCCACCTCAATAAAATAAACAATTAGACCCTTAATACTCACATTTATAATGATTTCAACATGTTTTGAGAACCCAAGATGTAACAGATAACATTCTAAAATTTTGTCAAAGGATCTATCACAATCTACTACTTATAGAGACTGAAACCCATCAAATACAATCCGAGGGTAAAGTTAATTTCTCCATGTTCCTTCTCTATTTAAGCAAGTTACAAATTCAGACAGGTCTCTGTACTTCTTGTTCTGAATGTGAAAGTAATATCATTCCACATGGAACGAAGTATATCCCAGAGATTCCAGCTGAAAAGTCAAAGAGAGGAATTTCCTGGCCGTCCAGTGGGTAGGGCTCCTCTCCCCCACTGCAGGGAGCACAGGTTCAATCCCTGGTCAGGGAACTAAGATTCCCTCATGCTGCGATCAAAAAAGAAAAAAAGCAACTATCTTATGAAAATAAGACCTTAATAAATAAGATGGCATACTTTTACGTAACTAGCTGATACATGTTAAAATTATCCAGTGTAGTTAAACATATAGAAAAAGGAGTAAAATTTGTATTGATCAAAATGTTACCTTAGCACACAGATTTCTGTGAAAATTCTTGTAAAGTTACAGAATGGTCACTTTATATTTCAAGTAAGTTACAAAAGGGTTAAGTGAAGTTAAGAATTACACCAGTTCAAACTCAAAGTGAACAAAGACTAAGTTACAAAAAAAAAAAAAAAAAAAACTTTTTAGTTAATAACTACATTTTCAGAAACAGAAGTAATGCTGCTGTCTCCATCATAATTTATAGCTGACAGTTCCTTTATGAACACATGAACAGGAGGACTAGACTAGAATCTGGAATTCCTGTGTTAACAAATGGCTTACAATCACCACTGTAACATTTACTGTGTTTCCAGAGGAAAAAAGAAAAAAATAGATGTGAATTTGAAGTTTTATAGAGTATTTACTGATCTCCCCAAAAGCCCCATCATACTAGTAACTTTACTAACAGATGAGCTGGTATCCTAAAATTAGACATAAACCATTGACATTAGCTGTATAGCAGACACAGACATAGTCTCAAAATCAGGTAAACAAACAACAGCTATTACCACTTATGACATTTTATTGGCATAAGACAATTTACAAGGGTCCCTGTTGCATTATACATCACACTGAGTAAGAATCGTTTAGCCATCTACATTCATTCTTATTGGATATATTTTTACTCAAATTGTAATTGAATTCCCAACACTTGATTTTAACTGTGACAAAAGGGAAAAAACAGTAATTCCCAAAAGTAGGCTGCAATAGGAAAAACAAATTTTGCTTTTTATATTAAATTTTCTAAGATGTTGAAAAGTGTACACAGCTAAGGACTGAGTCATGGCCTTCTTAAACAGCTTTCTTAATCCTTTCTAGAAATATCCTTTGGTTATTTTTATTTTCCTTCTCTAGGCAAAAGGAAATCTACTAATGCAGGTTATCAAACAGCTACTATTTTCTGGCACTTGTAAACAAATATCCTTACCAGGAGCAACCATTCAGCTTTTATAACATGTCATGAAGTATCGAGTTGAACTGTGGTTTAAAGACAGGCTTCTTTATATGCTTGGCTCTAAAACAAAGATAACAGCCGCAATGGCATTCTACTGAAGTGTTTTCAATCCCCCTTCCCACTATATTCTAATAGGATACTCTTTCCCTCAATTTTAATACAAGTAACCAAATATGAGTACATGTGGGTTAAAGCAATGCATTTTAACTTGTAACCTGCTGATAGGATTTAGGTAGCTTTATTCCTACTCCCTATTAAATAATTTCTCAGTAAATTCCCCTTTCCACTTCTCTTATGTGGAAAAGCAAAACGGCACATTTATAGTCATGTGCAGAGATTCAGTATCTAACCGAATAATAATTGTTAAAATGAAAGCTAAATTTATTTGTATAAAATAAAAAGGTCGTGAAAAATTTCCTGTGTTGGAGATCAAACCCATGTTACTTTAGCATGTAATTATGTGCTATGCTGACTAGGAGAATATTAGTTATGTCCTGATTAATGCAACATATATTTGTTTTTACAGTGTTTCCTTTCTGCTCAATTTCAGAAAAACAAAATAAGAGAAATCATGCGATGCTTAAGGATCTTAGGGCCATGAACACCACATTTGTTGACTTTTGTTTTTCTATTTTTCCCCTCATATAGCTGTTAGGTAAATGCCTCTGACTACAATCAAGGTGCCAGAAGCATCCCAAATCATCAGTGAGCATGAACGAGCCATACACTTAAAATGCTTGTTTACACTAACACAATAATCATTATCCTTTAATGCAAACAAATACAACTAATTCAGTTGCTAAATTAACAAAATGAAATTTGACTACTTTTATATTATGCTCACAGAGCAGACTTAGCACTCAAATTTTACTATTTCCGATTTTCATTCCTTCTAAGAGATATCATCATAAACATAAAGGCAATTCACATTTGAAAGATTATCTTCCTGAAGAACAGAACCCTTGGGAAGAAAAAGAAAAACCCATTTTACAAACTGAAACAGAAATAGTGAAAAAAATAAAAAACAAGGTAGATCAATGCTGTGACAAACTTCCTGTCAAATGTTTTTATTGGTGACATCTGGAAAACAAGTTTCTTAAAATACTACTAATGAGCTGTATATTCTGTTTGCCTATTACTCCTTACAGATAAGACTATGAACTAGTGATTCAGCTGTCTAAAAGCTCAAATAAGTATGTGAGATATGATGTCAGGTACACAACTTCTTAACGTTATCAAGTTATTCTGCAGAATAATCCTCTTCCATACCGATATCAGAATTACAGGCTTTGTTCTGTTTTTCAAGTAAGACGTTCAGTAGGAATGGGGGTTTTGTTTGTATTATTACAAACCAGATTCCTCTCTCAAAGAACTGATATCTAAGACCATGACTCAAACTTTCAAACAGAGAACACTGAATTTTGAATGCAAATGGTAAAGGCTCCTAAAAATGTTTTTTATAGCCCACTGCTTGCTTTCAGTTTAAGAAAAAAATTTTCATACTTTTCAATTTAACTTTTAACAGCTAGTACTTTTGAGCCATTGGCAAAGCTTTTTCCATCTTAAACATTTGATGAGATGTTAAATTAGTTTACCAAAATAACAACTTTTTCCATGGTACACTTCAAAAATTAGTCACCCTACAATGTAGTGTGTTTTAATTAAGGAGAATGTTAAACAGATGTATACAGTTAAAATAATTAGTGTGGTCTCTATAGACAATTCCTCTTCAAGGATTTGTATGTAGAGCTAACGTTTACTTCAGAATAAACATTAACACAAACAGGGAGGGGAGAGAATCAGAACTTTCACAGAGCTGTACTTGACCATATCTTATAGACAAAGCAGAATTACAATGCATGTAACAAAAACAGTAAAAGTATATATTTTTTTAAAAGTTGATAGTTACAAATATGGTACGTAACAATTTTCTACTTTATTTCAGTACAATTTTCAACATACAGTCTACTATTTTTCAAGATATTTGAAGATTCAAAACAAAATTTCTCTAGACTACTTGCAAACAGTAAAATTTAAGTAAAATGCTTACATTCTTATTTGAAAACAAAAATCATGTAAAAAAAAATGGTGGGTGCAAGTTCTGTTCTCTGTTGCAATCTTACTTCAGATTTCCTATTCCTAAAAAAAAGAAAGAAAGAAAATAAAGATTAGAAAAAATACGAAGAGTGAAAATAATTCAAATTAATCACTGTATCTAAAAATCAAATAACTAATTGGCCCAAGAAACTCACACAAAAGAACATATCAGAACCACTAACAAGTTGAAAATGTCTACCTTTTCTTCTTTGCGTCTGTCCTTCTTTTCTTCATTATTTTCCATGGTCTCTTCCTCATCTTCAACAATCCCGTCCCCTTGGTATTTGTCATGAGTCCACTTTGGACTGCTACCTGACTTTTTGAAGTTAAAGCGCCCTCTGCCACGCTGAAAAGTACCACGACCTCTTCCTCTTTTGGCCCAATAATCCACACCATCATCTCTGTCATCATGCTACAGAAAGGTTAAACAAAGAAAGAGATGTCTTTCTTGTAAGGAGTATGATTACATTCCCAAACATGTTATTGTATAAATCTTCTGAAAACTGGGTATATGAGGTGGATACTGTTCTAAAATACACAAAATCAATAAAACTGAACTTTATATCAAAAACATGCTGCATCATGAAAGTAAATAATTACATGCTTAGTAACCCAAGCACTTGAAAGCTGCCCAGACAGTTTTCTGAAGAATCTCAACTGCTAAATTACTGCCAATTATCAAAATTTTTATTGTTCTGCTTTCCATTATTTCAATCTACTATGCATAAATGAGATAATGTAACTGATATTCTCCCCCCAAAATTACCTCTCACAAATACATAACAAAGTATAAAAATGTCATTACAAAAATTATCCATAACATTTACTAAATAAAATAGGTGATAAGAAGTATCTCTTACATATAGCTACAGACTTTTAAAAATCCTATTGAGATAAATCTAAATTAATGTGTATTACATATTAATCTTCTTGGCAAGGGCACAAGCCAAATCAGGATGGCATGATCCCTAGGGTAATACCTCAACTTATTTCTTGTTCACTAACCTAAAAATTCTGCAGCTATTACATCCCAACTTTAATTTTTTATTAACTGCATCCAAATAGATTGTTCCCCAAATTACAAATTATTCCATTAACCAAAACAATCTGAAAAAGTGAAAAGTACTTGACTTAATGAGTAGATGAGTATTACACCCCAAAGAACAAAACAAAAAATGAAAAGTTCTCCTGTAACTGCTGCCCATCTCAAACAAACTTTTTAAGTTTGTATCTACAAAAAATGGGAATGATGCCCCTTTATGAGATAACAGGTATAATACAAACATAGCTGCATAACTTATGGAGTACTGATACTAACCAACTGTCCCAAAGTCACTAAACTGTTAAAAAATAATATATAACTAAGCACCTTTTCAAAACAAAGAGTGTGCCTTTGTGCATATTCACCTAATACAGCTCACCCTCCTATCTGACTTAAAAAGTTCACAAATGTAATTAACAGACAGTGTGAAAGAGTCCTCACCAATTTCTTTTCTAATAATCTAGCTTTATCAAACCAGTGAGATGACCAAAGAGTGAACTTAGGAGCTATCAAAAATGTACCATTTCAGTATGTCAAAGTTCAACTGTAAACCCAAAATAAACTATTTTAAAATAGTCTGCCACTCAAAATAATATGTTCATACAATGATGTAATTTCAAGCTGCTTTTTGTTATCATCACAACTCTATAAGAGTTTATGCTTTTTGTTTGTGGTGTTTACACAGTATTCCACAAATTTGTAGAAAGAAGCAAATGGGTTTTGAACCCAGACCTATGGATTTAAATCTTAACAGAAACTGAATCAATTTTACTTCCTCATTAAAAAAAAAACAAAGATAGTCTTAAAGGAACACAGATGATTTGTAAAAAGTGCCCAGCCCAGTGCCTGACAGGCAGGCATTCAATCAAAGGTGGTGATAATAATGCTTACATGGTGCTTAGTTCTAAGGATAAGGCATTGGTCTCAGCATTTTCTATATACTTACTCATCTAATCCTCACAACAACTGTAAAATACTGTTACTAACTCCACTTTAGTAATAAAGAAATTGGAGGACAGAGAAACTGAGTAACTTGCCCAAAGCCACAGAGCCAGTCTTTTCCAATGCCCCTTATGCTCATCATCCTCAGAGTAAGCTTCCCAGGAATCATGGTAACAGTAAATGACTACTAATGAGGTAGCCAAGAGCTAAAACAGGAAAAGCAGTAAGAAAGCTAGACACTAGAGTTAGACTAGCCATTACTTTTAAATATACAATCATCTTACACAATAATCTGGAACTAAACAGCTACATCATCACACTGTGTTTCTCAAAGGATACCCCAGCAGCTACCGAAGTGACACTTTAATGCTAAGCATACTAGCTCTTTTTCTTTTTTGGACAAGTGGCATGCACAATACTGGTTCCCCGATCAGGGATGGAACCCATGCCCTCTACAGTGGAGGCATGGAGTCTTAACAATGGACCACCAGGGAAGTTCCTAAAGCATACTGAGTCTTAATCCTCAAATTCTTACATCCAAGATTTCAGTCTTATTGTACACTAATTAACTACTTTACAGAAGATAAAGGGGATATGAGATATTTATAATATATAATCAAAAATATGTTAACGGAGGCCTTCCCTGGTGGCTCAATGGTAAAGAATCCACCTGCCAATGCAGGAGACACAGGTCTGATCCTGATCCAGGATGATCCCAAGTGTCATGGCCAACTAACCCCGTGTGTCACAACTAGTAAGCCTGTGCCGTAGAGCCCAGAAATCACATCGACTGAACTCACAGGCCCTAGAAACCATGGTCTGCAACAAGAGAAGCCACTGCAAGGGAAAGTCTGAACATCACAACTAGAGAAAAAACATGAGCAGCAGTGAAGACACAGAATAGTCAAAAATAAGTACAATTATTAAAGGAAAATTCCAGTTTAAAAAGAAATATGTTAACAAAGGAGGCCATATTAGAACCAAAATCTTCTGAATCATCTTCTCTTCTCTACAGAATGATCGAGTTTCAAAAGAGTTAATTTACTAAAGCTCCAATCCAAATCTCTATTCCCACAAGGAATTTTCTCTTCCTCAGATGACATTAACATGGGGAACTTACCCATTTCAGTACTTTCCCATTTGGTCCAACTCTTTACAAATACTCTCAATCCCTCCAGAGAATCTCAGGTTCTAAAGACTATCTTTCCTGAAATATTTATTACTGAAAACATTACCTTATCTTTGCATAACTCAAAGTTTAGAGAAGGGAAATTTCAGATAAGAATGCAATAACTGTTACCAAGTACTGAAGGAAAAATGATACATGCTGTTAAGAACCTTTGAACCCCAAGGCATGGGTTCAGATCCTAACCCCACTCCTTCTGGCTGAGTACCTTTGGTCAAGCTGCTCAATCTCTGTACCTCTGTGTTTTTCATCTATATAAACTGAATAATGATCCTACCTCACAATGACTTTACAAGCATGAAAATAAACTGAGCGACTTTCACTTTCAGTTCAAACACTACGAATGGTGCCGAGCAAAATGCTCAGTAAATGTTATCCATTATTATTACTGAGTATTAAATGTTTCATTACTATGGACGGAATGTCCATGCTTATTAATTATTCTGAAAAAACCTAGAGGAATCTATAGCTTTCAACTTCATTCTGAATTAAAAAAAATTTTTGTATTTCTAGTCTCATCACTGAAAAATACCTTCACAGACTATCCATAAATACACATGTAGAAACCAAAGCTGTCATTCCAATGGCTCATTAATTAACCAAAATAATTAATTTGGGGAACTGATTTATATATAAGAAGAAATGTGACATTAATTTTACTTCTAGTGAGCACTAGCCTGTGACAAATGCACATGTATGTCTTATACAGAAATGAAGATTTTAAAATATAGTCCAGAATAGCAACATGTAGAATGTTAAAGAACACTCATCTTGATTAGTATAACTAAAGCCTGCCGCTGCTGCTAAGTCGCTTCAGTTGTCTCCGACTCTGTGCGACTCCATAGGTGGCAGCCCAACAGGCTTCCCTGCCCCTGGGATTCTCCAGGCAAGAACACTGGAGTAGGTTGCCATTTCCTTCTCCAATACATGAAAGTGAAGTCGCTCAGTCGTGTCCAACTCCCAGCGACCCCATGGACTGTAGCCCACCAGGCTCCTCCATCCGTGGGATTTTCCAGGCAAGAGTACTGGAGTGGAGTGCCATCGCCTTCTCCGAACTAAAGCCTAATTATATGCTAATCAAAAATTATGTCCCCAAAACTATGATACTAGAAAGAATGTCATAGAAAAGTGAAAGTGTTAGTCACTCAGTTGTGTCTTTGCAACCCCATGGACTGTAGCCCACCAGGTTTCTTTGTCCATGGGACTCTTCAGGCAAGAATACTGAGTGGGTAGTTATTCCTTTCTCCAAGGAATCTTCCCAACCCAGGGATCAAACCTGGGTCTCATGCACTGCAGATTCTGTACCCTCTGGGCCACCAAATAAAGTATTTGTAAAATGTTTAAAGCGTTAAACAATTATTACACCTCTTATTTCCTTAACTTTTTGTGCTTTTATACTTGTTTTACTATTTGGCATTTTTACAAGCACTTGCTCCTCATTCACACCTTTGAAAGGTTGGCCCTTTAATCTCTTCTCTTCTGACTGGGTGATATTACTGTGGCTCTGTGACTTTATGATGGAACCTAGATTTTTTTCTCTAGATCTGCGTTAGCAACCACCTACTGCACATTTCCATTTATTATGTCTTGGGCACTTCCATAACAGAACTTAACCTTCACCTCAAATGAGCTGCTTTCTTCTGTATTCCCTGTGCTTGCAATATCCTTTCTTCTCACTTCCAGCACCAAACTAGAGGGTCCCTGAGTAAGCCTTCATAAATGTGGCTTTAACATTTTTCAAAACTAGTTCCTTAGACACTAATTATTTCTCAGATCTGTTTGTCACAGCCATGTTTTTCTAAACTCTGCTTAACATCCAAATTTACTCAAGTATTATTGTCTTCCACAATTTAGCCCCTGCTTCTTAACTCTCCCAAATTTATACTAATCATCTAGCCATGTGAGTACTGGAGCTCTCTATATTAGGATGTTTCACTCCTTTTTTTACAGCACATCTGCTCATCTTTTAAGCTTAAGATTCAATCCAAATTCGTCTACAAAGTCTCTCTTAATCAGTATCTCCTTTGCAATAATCCACTCTTCCTCGGGAGGACATCCACAGTATGTACTTAGAATGTTCTCCATTACCAGTCTCTTAAACCAAGAATTGAAATCCTACATATCTTTCCATCCATAGCATAAACAGCAGTGTATTAATTCATAAATTCCTATATTAAAAATGAAATATATCTTTTAAACTTTCTGTAACTGAATAAAACACTTCTCACTTTCCAGAGATTGTCAAGTCAAGCATAAATTTCTCCTCAAAGGAGCACAGATTGTGGAAACATTATGCATAATGCACTCTGTAAAAATTCAACTTTTCCAGACTCTTGGTCATTAAAGTACTCCAAAAAAGAGACAAACGGAAATTAATTTTTGAAACAACTACAATGCCCATTCTTCAACCAAAATATATATGTAGTTCGGAATACAGCTATATAGTCTTTAACTTGGCAGATGGCTGGGACATTCAGCTTTATTCAAATATACTCATAAAATGTCAAATGAAAGACATTTCTAAAAACTCAGCACTATTTTCCTCCTTGCTTCAAAAAACAACTAGTCTTCAGAAATAATCTCTAAAACATGACTTCTCTGAAAAGCTATGACAAAAATGAATATTCTGTTAATAGTTTTGGTATTTCCTTAAGTTTCTATAATGGAAGATAAAGCCTCTTCTCCCGTGCCACAGTGTAAAAAATTTCCATCATTACTTAAGAGAATCTTTCAGGACCCACCTCCTCTAGCTTCATCCCTTAACCAACTACTTCAGAGAGAAGAGCATCACAAGGAAGCATCAAATTAACATGTATCTAGCAATTTTTCCATAATGTAATTTTTCATCCTTTTACTCCAATAAAAGTTAACAACCTCCTGAAAACCTTAATTACATGCACTGTGGAAGAACTCTTCTCCTTGTCTTTCAATTAAACAAACAGCTGTGGTGATGAAAGGGAAATCTTAATGATTTACCTTCTTAACTTTACCGTCTTATAGACAGATATGAAACAGTTTAATGTTCTTCTCTGAGTGTGACTATCAAATTAGGGATATTTTTACTTTACACTGACCAGTCCATAGGTAATATCAATAAGGTGTAAACAGGACTAAAGGGACCCACATGTTCAAAACTTCAAATCATCTGGGTAATGATTTATTTCAAAAGTTTCCTATATTATAGTAAAAACTTCTCATAGTAGTGGATGCCTGTACTCAAATGTATTCACCCAGTATGCTTTGAAAATTAATGCAAACCAAATAAACAGAGATTTCTAACACCCACCAAGAAGTACTTCTTGCTCTTTGGGGTATATTCTGGATCCCATTCCTCTTCCTTCGGTCTCTTTTGAAAAGTAGTATTTGAGTTGTTTGGACCAGTATTTGTCCCAGCAAAAACTCCTCTGGCTCTTCCTCTGCCTCTAATTCGAAACTGATTAACAAAGTTGTTTAGTAATGAAATCAAAAGGTATTAAGTTACATGCAAACTCTAATTTTACTGCAGTAACAAAAAACATTCCCTAATTTCTTCCCTAAATCTCAACTTCTCAGCCACTGAGGATGGAAAGGGTGGCCATTTTACACTAGTAAAGAGGGAAAAAATTCTGCCTCTTGAAAGCTGAATAGGTTAAGAAATGTACAGTCAACCTAAGTTGTCAGAACACTGCCCTTTCTTTCACGACCTGAACTAAAATTTTTAAATAGTTTAAACTTTAAGAAGTTGTTTCTTTTCCCTTTTACTAGCCAAAAGAGTTGTCTAATTTATTTGAATTACACAGGAGTCCTAAATGTTAAGTACACCTATCACCATATGGGCAAAGCTCTTCTCTTTCCCAAATGATCTAATTAATAAACCCTACTAACAACTAACTGGATACTAGCTCAAGTTAGAAATCTGAACCTAGAAATTAAAGAGTCAAGAAGATGTACTACTATGAAGTCATTAAATTTACAATTGTAAGAATTTATGGAAACATGGGAATAACAACATATATACTAGGTAGGATAAAAAGTCATGTAATTTCTATGACTGACATACATATAAAAAAGAACTTGAATAGGCAAAAATGAAAATAGCTGTTAATACAAACATGGATTTGTTTCAAAACATGTTCTTATTAATAAAAAAGTGATTAAAGAAATGGATCTAAATCATTAACTTTCCTTGACTCTTGGGGTCTCTAGGTACTATGTAAAGTTATTGAATCCAAATTTAATAAGTTAGACGGATGCTTCTAAATCTCAAAATGGCATATTTTCAAAATCAGGCAAAAACATGGATTTTTTACTTTCTATACAAAGGAGGTTATCATCCCAGCTCCAGCTCCTCCTCACTCTCCCAAATGGCATTTCTTAATAAAGATATATCAAATACCATTTTAAAGACTACAGGAGTAATGACTCATACAACAATGACTAAATCATCGTATATCTTACTTTCCTTATGTACAGTGCTCTAAAGTTCTATCAAATACAGAAAATAATTTTATTACTTACAAAGGTTCCTCGTGGTCGGCTAACTCCTGCAAAGCCTGAGTATTCTTTCAGCTCATGGTGAGTTTTAAATTCTTCTTCTCTTTCCTTCTTACTCTCCTTTTCTTCTCGAGAACTAGGAGAAGAAGGTGATGCTGAAGAGGATGAAGATCGAGAATGATCTTGCTCTCTACTTTTATGTTTACTGAAAAATAAAAGAAACAAGAAAAATGTGCTATTTTAAAAAAGATTACGAAAGACCCTGGTGTATCTTACAATAAGAGGGATATTTTTCAAGTCAAAGAAACTATCCCCTATTAAAATTATCATGAAACTAAAATGATTGGGTGTTCAACTTTGACATAGTCTGTTTCCATTCTCCTCCAATATTTGTTTTATATCACTACTGGAAAACATGCTATGACCTGCCAGTTAGAAACTAGCAGTCCGGAAACTTCAAGAATATAAAGTTTAGTTCAACATTTTTAACATTTTTTTTTTTTTTAAGGAAAGGAAGGGAAGAGTAGGAAAAAGTATGAATGTCCTTAAGGCCATGTTTCAAAATGACTGCAGTTTGTACAACCCTAGGTGAAAACAGTTGATACAGATTGGGCCATAACTCCGTTATTGAAATAAAAGACGTAAGACATTATAAATACCAGTAAATTAAAATTAATTATAAATTTTAAAACACGAGTAAAATTACCACCATTCACCTAATGAACAGCAAGAAAAACGATTATCTATGATACTTAGTATTCCTAATATTTACCTGACTCTATCATGATCAATACATGATTCTACTGCAATACCCGAAAAGGTCATACCTGAGATAACTCTTACCACTTCTAACAGTATCCATGGAAACATTACTTTGAAAGCCTAATACACATTGCTATTTCAAAAAAACTAGTCCTTCCTCCCCCCATCTCTCCCATGTTAAACCACTAGATATCAGTTTAAAATT
The DNA here is from genome assembly GCA_006410615.1 of Neotragus moschatus. NCBI lineage: Eukaryota > Metazoa > Chordata > Mammalia > Artiodactyla > Bovidae > Neotragus > Neotragus moschatus. The sequence goes on from SJYA01001512.1 coordinate 108,180, forward strand.
CTTGTACTCTGGGTGTTATGAGTTGAAAAAGTGCGGAATCAAGCATAACGAACCAAAGTTCTTACACAAACTGTTTCTAGAAATGCACTGCATTGAAGTCCAACCTCCTGATGTAGCCTGGATAATAGGACACATTAATTTGTCATTTTTTTTTCAGTGTTAGCTTGCTATTCCAAAGTTTTTGTCCTCATCCACCATAAGCCGTGTAAAAGACAAATACATTTTTGCTGTAAAACAAATAATTTTAATTGTTTAAATTTAAACATTCGATTACATAGTCAAAATTGAAAGCAATTAAGCTGACAATTATTAAAGGCTAATTAGAAGCTAAAACCTAACTCCGACAGTTTTAACAATTACCTGTCATCTTTGTAAGATTTGTATTCCTTGTAATCTTTTGGAGTTTTTTCCTGCTTTCTTGATCCACTGGATTCCCTGGAGCCCTTGGAATCCCCCCGTTCTTTACTTCTTTCTTTTCTCCGACGATCTATGTCATGCCGAAGATCAGCAGAATCACATCTTAATTTTTTATCTCCCTAGAAAAGACAGATGTAAAATGCAGATTTCAGGGAAACTATAGGGAAAAAAAAGAAATATATATATAAAATACCAATTTTTTTTTTGCCAGTTTCTAAGCTGGCATTTTTAGTAGCAGAAAAGAATGAATGTAACATACTACTTCCATATTTAAGTTTTTCTTTAAAAACGTACTTGCTGTTTTCACTAAACACTTGTGAACACAAGTACAACAGGACTGGAGAAGTAATTAAAAGCTAATTGTCTTCAAAATGTCATAGGTTTCTGTTCAAAGCAATCCATAATAAACTTTCATATAGTAAAATGATATAATTATTTTTCCACTCGATACATCCTCGTTAATTATCCCTCATCTTTTGAAACAGTTCTTTATATAATTTAACAATGATACAGATTATACTCAGTGTGGGTATAGCCATCTGACAGTAAAGTTAAGGGATCCTAAAGTAAATGGTTCTCATTATTTAAGCCTCATTATCATCAAGTTCTTCCCAAATTAGTTGACCAACCCAATAAAAATCACTTTAAAAGTTAAATATTCTGTATTTTCCATAACATGCAAACATAATATGATTAATGAAACCAACTGAGGTTGAACAAGGGTAGAAACAAAGCCAGAAAGATTCATTCCCAATCCTGTACTCAGTATCTGGGCCATATACTACCCTTTCTCAATTCAGGTATTGCAACGGACATTAGTTTAACTGGGTCACAATTCACCTCCTTCTTGTTCCATTGCTTTTTCAAATACTATATAATTTAGGAAGATGGAAAGAGGCATCTAGGAATGAAGAAAAATTATACATCAGTAAGATGCTAAGCAATGTGGACATCCTTGCTAGTATTCAACAATAAGAAGTACTTACTCTGGGAAGTCTAGCTACAATGCTCATAAACATTCCTAAAACTGGAAGTATATGTCCAAATGGTATCAACTACTCACCTATTTGCTCCCACAGTTATGAGAAAATCTAATCAAGAGCAAAAACTTTCCTATTCACCTAGTAATATGCTATTGACAAGCCCATGGGCAACAGTATAGGTGGAAGTACTTTGTAAACACCAAACTATATATGTAAACTACACACTACTACATGTATGTATGTTAATTGCTCATTCAGATAGGAAGATAAAGGATAAAAAGCAAAGTCTTTTCCTCTTATCCTTCCATTAGTTATCACTGTTTTCTCTCCTCTAGATCAAAACCTGATCTGAATAATGAAGACAGAAGAAAGACACTCACTCTGTCAGAGTACAAGAATAGACTAAATTGTGGGCAAAACAAAATTAATCAACATTGAACCCAAGATATTGAAAATAAAAGCCAAAATTAGCATTCACTTCTCAGAATCTGCTTTACCAAAATCAATTTGCCCCATGCAAAGAAACCACGTTCTAAGCTCTAAATTTTATTTAATAAATAGTATGCCTAATTAAAAAGCTTATAAGTGAAAGCCTTAGTAACAGCTTCTAGTAATAAGTGCCAATGTTATCATAATAGCCCAGTTATTCAACTCTGCAAAACAGATGTATTCTCATTTTTCTAATCAGAAAACCGACATCCAAAAAGCTAATCACATTCCTCTTATCAAGACAGTACTCAGTAATGGCCACGACTGGAACCAAGTAATACCGTTCCAAGTCCCTACCCTTCTCATTACAACAGACAGTTGCTCCCTTTTAACCCTGCTCCACATTTCAACTAGAACGTTATGGCCTGTCATATAGATTAATCTACCTAGGAAATATCAAATTATCAATTAAACAGTCCCCTTAACGACTGAATTCCATTCTTAAAAGTCCCCCGACCCCAACGCCAGTCATTCAGACTCCTTTCTCAAGTTTAAAAGCATTCTTCCCCAAAATCTACAAATATTCCAATGGTAACACAGTTTTTACTCCAAGTGTTCATTTGTAAACCAGTTCTTAGAATGCTTATTTCTTAGTCCAGATCAAAAATACCCAGTAGCATGGCGATTACTTCTTGTTCTCTCTTTGAAGAACCTGAAGATATTAATTTAGGCACCCATAAATCAAGGAATATTTATTCTGGATCACCCATTTCACCTCTAACAGAAACCTTGATATAATGTGTATCTTTCCTATTATAGTTTTTCTGTCTACTCACTTATTCTTTGCCTTTTTCTTAAAAATACTTTTTCCTTTCATTACCATTTAAATTAATTATTCTTGGTTCAACATATAGTAAAAGTTGAGCTTAACTTTTTTCTAAGAAGAAACACTACATACACACTACCACAGATATAGATATATATAAAAATATATATATTTACAAGTTATAAATCGATGATGTCTATGAACATTTTGCCTAGACAAACTGCTTATTAGAACAATATCATTAACCAGAAGTTATCATGGAAAAGAAAAAGTGCATTCAAAACATACCTTTTGATTTTCTTCTTTAAAAACTCTCTCTTCCCCTGCTAAACGGGTATGCTTCCTCAGGGCACTTGGAGAGATGTCAATTCTCCTTAATGTAAAATAAAGTCTATTTGTAGTCACATTAATTCCTAACAAATTAATTCACACAAATTCCTAAAATTTGTCCATTTTTGGAAAGGGAATGCCAGACAGTTGTTTCTCTCCCAGTTGACTAAACTTAGTATAGCAAGATTATTAATCTAATTCCTAACAGATAATTAAGAAATAAAAACTGTATTTATTAAAAATAAATTAAAATGTCTCCAATTATTTATGTACAAATGAAGCCTGATCTTTTAAGATATCAAGCTTAATCATCAAAAAAGAAAAAACTTTTTAAATTAAAATTATCATTTAAGTATCAGCATATATCAGTATCAATGAATACACAAATAGGATTATTTGTTCTTCAGTTATCTCCCATACTTTTACATATTCCATATCTTTAGTTTTATTCTGTGCCTCTCCTTGCGTTCTTAAGCTACTGTCAGTTGACTCTTCTCAGTGCCTCTTTCAGCAGTGACCACCAAAACCATACCTACTATGTATTAAGCACTGAATTAGACACTTTACAATTAATACTAACTGTCACCATCATCCTGCAAAACAGGATACTTTGTTATTCTTATTCAGAGATTAAATAACTTTTTTATCACAATGCAATTAAGTGAGAGCAAGGAATTGAAAATAACTGACTTCAAATTCACAATCTTTTCACAAGGAACAATTCTATCTCACCAGGCATTTTTATTTTACAAACGTACTCAAAGTGAATACAATTTAAGGGTTACTTACTCTAGGTATCCAACCCCTTCCCAAAAGAAAAACTGGTAACTATTTAATTCCATACTGGGAAGTGATAAGAGTATTTTAAGTTCTAACAACCAGTTTTAACCAAATAAACTGAAAATTAAAAAGAAATGGTAAATTACAAATTTTCATTTGGGTCATGATACCCATATAGTTTCATGTATCTTATTTATAGCTTCAACATGAAGTTGTTTAACAGTGTCTTCCTATCAGAACAACATTTTTACATGCCCAATATACATACCTGTGTATCTCAGGGCTCTTTTGCCTGGCACTATGTTCTTCAGTGGCTTTCTGATACGAAGTGAACCTCTCGTTTAGGGTCATTGAAGATGATTTGAAGTACTGCTCTGTTGATTTAGGAGAAACACTGCCCAATTAGTTACCTTTACCTTAAGAAGAATTTTCATTTGTGACAGAAGGGCATGTAGCAGGTGAATAGAAAATAAAAATACTCAAGAAACCTAGTAGAAGAGAATCAGGTGTTACAAAAAACTCCTACCCTGTCCCACGTAACTTCCTGTACCTAAACAGGTAACTGATGCAAAGTTCCTCACAGGTCTCTGTCAATATTACATATAATCCAAGAACAATAAATATACTAAATCAAGAGTCTCTCTCTAATTCCATTTCAATAACACACTACACTTCCTCAAAGAAAACAAAAAGCAACAATAATACGTGAATGTCCTTAAGCCTTGCCGATATGAACCAATGAAGTTAACTTCAAGTAATCATTTGCAGAAAACAAAAATACTAATATAACTTGCAAAGCTTGCTTTAATAAACTAATAAAATTATTTCGGCAAGAACTATGTTGTTAACAAAAACTGGATTTAAGAAAAAACTGAATACTGGCACTTCAAATGAAAAAATATTTTTTATATCAATTAACACTAATTACTCTGAAAATCTGGCATCTTGGCAAACCTGACAGTACATTTGATATTACTGTCTTGTCTTTTAACAATTTAAAAATTAGTAATATCAACACCAATTCTTTTTTAAACCATTTCAAGATATGCTGTTGATGTAATATAGAAAGACGTATAAAGTCATGAAATGTTACATTACGAAGCAAGCTATCTGCTTAACAGGTCAACATACATCTGTGTCAACTTACCGCCCAATATCCAGCACATGTCTCATAACCAATCATTAAAACTTGAAATGGCCACTACCAGGGTAGTGCCTCAATCATAATTCCATGAAACCCAGGAATTTGAGCTAGCAACTCAGTTTTTATGCCATTTTTGCCAGGAAGACAGAAGATTCAACTTTGCCTGTATCTTTCAACAGCTATTTTACTTTGAAACATGGATTTGCCATTTCAAAACATATTCCAGGACCTAGTTACAATGAAAAAGAAAACATCACTGGGCATTTTCAGCTCTATACGAAGTAAGAGCTGTTCAGATCGGTTGTACAATACCAATAATGAAACATAACTACAGTTCTTTTCTTCAAAAAAAAGAAAAGGAAAAAGGAAAAATTTATCAAAACCTGATCTCAAAATTCAGCAATAAATTGTAAAACGTAGAGACAGGTAAAAAAAAAAAGTGAAAAAAGAAAAAATGTTAATGTTTCATATTCTATGCACCACAGTAATATGGTCATAAATTGGTTCATAAACCTAGTTATAGCCAAATAGCAAAACTCTTTTGTTACTATGTTTAAATAATTACAGTAAAAAAGAAATTCATTAACTCTTCACTATTTTGAAATATCAAGTGCATTAAGAATTCCTGAGTGATAAGTTTCACCTATTAGTTGTTCTCAGATCCAAAGACAACTTTTCAAAAACAGCTTTTCAGAGCAACAGCCACGGAGATTCCTGGGTAAGAAACCTACTTCAAAGTAAACTCCCTTTCAAACACAAAAAGTCGCAAGCTAAAACCTTTGAAAATTATTAGTAACTCTGGAACTAAAATTAGACACTGGTGAAAAGAGAACATCGCTACTTCAGTTGAAAAGAATATCCTTCATCATCCCCAGGACCTCAAGAAATGTCATCATTTTTATCTTTAGTCACTCACTACTCACAGTATCACTACTTACCTAACATACGTTTAAATTTCTTGAACTTTTTCCCCTTTTAAAAATCCTAATCAAGTTTTCTGATTTATCATATAAAAAAGTAAAATACTATAACAAATTAAGTAATACAAAACTAACAGAGAAATACTATTTTCCCCTTCCCACTGGTTTCAGGTTTCTTTAAAGGTTAAAAAGAAATTCTTCATAATAGTAACAACATTGCACCACTTTGTTATAAATTTATACCGAGAGTACATTAATACAAGTCTTACTAATGCAATCAAAGATAATCTGCAAGCACTCTGAACTTCAAAGACAGTATTATGGCACATTTCAAAAAGACTTTCAGCACTGTATAAATCTGTATCATTTTTTATCATGATACAGATTTTCAGGGTATGTTTTAATTTTACTTACATTTCACTTATTAAATATTAAAAATCACTTTATTAAATAGGTATGTTAATGTTAACAAGCCTAGTATCTAATTTATGAAGTGCTATTTATACAAAATTTTAATAGTCTACATAGAGCCTTAGGGTGCATTATTATTATGCATAGCTGGTTTTTTTTTTTTTACTTGCAAGAAAAATATAATTCACAATACTAAACATACCTTTAACATGATGAACCAAGGACACAATGTGTTGAATAAATGACTCAGATGTGCTTTTGCTGGCCTGTGGCAACTTAATGTGGTCAAAGATGGATCGGAATTCTTGCTCCTTCTTGACAGAATGGACAAGTGTACTAGCAAGCAGTCTGTCTTTAGTCAAGGAAGCAGGTCTGGAGCATATCGGTAACAGACAGACACAAACAAAATATACCATTGGTTTGAATATGAAAATGGAAAGTATGGTCAGAAAATAAGATAATTAACTGGATTATTAACTAACCACCCACAGATTATTTATTGGGGAGCAATGTGGATTACCTGTTAGAATCATCAAGAGGAACAGGTGCCATTTTGAGTTTGACTTCAGGACGATGAGAATCACTGGCTATCATTTTGATCCTAAGTGGGCTCTCTTCTCTGAAGGTAGACTTTTCTCGAGCATCCAGATTCTTGTGTAGAGGGGGACTGTAATCAAAGAGGTCTTTGAGCTTTTCAGACTTTACCTGCTCAGGTGACTGAGTTTCTTTCTTTACTGTTATTCTCTCAGAATTTTTGTCGTCTTCCTTGTGCTTATCTTTTGCAGTGCTAGGCCTTTCCACTACATATCCAGTCTCTTTAAGTTTATAATTTTTTTCTTCTCTAAATCCATCACTTTCTCTATTGCCTTTCAATGAAACTTTGGACTTGTACTTGGGTCCTTCCTCCTCAGTATTCCGATGAGACGTAGTAGCAAAATTTTTACCCTGATCTGCAAGAACTGACTTCCTGAACTGTCTATAATCCTCTGTCTCCTCTGTGTCATCCCCTTCTGAATCATTAAACTTTTGTTTTCCAGATTCTTTATCACTGAAGTAATCTAGAACTTCCTGATCTTCCCATTCTCCCTCTGCCCTCCCTTTCTCTGATCCTTTCTCCTTTGGAGCCTCTTTATCCCTGGTATTACCCCTATCAAGCAGGAATACTCTAGACTCTTCATCTGTGAACCTGTGAATAAGCAAAGAAGAGGATGGTAACTCTGGATTGCATTCATTCTGGACCACTTACATACTTAACTGTGCTTCCCAATATCACAGGGCCAGTAATAAGAGGAAAAAAATCCTACTGAAAATTGCTTTTTTCATATTCCACTTATAGAAAGCCTTAAAAGCATCCATAAAGCTTATGTGCTGAGGTTTTAAATAAATGCACACATTAAGACTTCTGAAGTTAAAAAAAGTAAAGCCACTCTCAAAAATTTGTTCTATTTCCTCATAGTTCACAATTCTGCACTAACAAATCCAAATTTTCAGAGCTTAAGGTTTATTTTTGAGACTAAGAACCACTAAAAACTTATCTGTAATACACTTACCTATTTGATACTTAAAATACTTATTTAATATATTTCTCTATTTGAATTCTACCTATGATTACTCAAAATTTCACTCTTTTAAGATATCTACTAATATAAATAAGAATTCAAAAAAGTGGACTTCAGTGTAGTTAATATTAGATGTTACTATTCTATCTAAATCACAAAACAATTCATGTATATACTTTTCGGTAGAAAATGATTTCTGGCAATATTAAGTAGAAACTACACATCAATTCAATAAAAAATTAATTTTAGGTTGGGAAGCACTAAAAAAATAAATAGCAAGCTCACTGTATTTCCTTACTTAAAACCAACCATATTACCTTAGCAATCCATTTTCATTAAGCAACCTTTAGCAATGCTTAAAATTAGCATTTAGACCAAGCATCTCTCTGAAATGTTACTAGAGTCAATAAGAAATACCATTTATTATCTTTTCTACAGTCAGGAAGATTTATTAAAAATTGGCAGCTGGATTATTTATACTACCACATAAGAAGATATAACTGCATTATTTTATGTAGGTCACATTATAATGATGAAGAAGACAAAATAACCTTTCAATGCTTTAACATTTTCAACTTCTCATTTACATTCTTAATTCTGGATTTAGAAAAATGAATGAAATGAAAAAGAAGAGTATGAATTATCTTCATACACATTAAAACACTTTACAATCAACTTGGAATTATTTTATAAAAAGAACTCACAATTAAAAATACTTAAATACACATCACAATGCAATTTTAAAACATAAATCCAAACACAAATTCAGAGAAATATTACTATTATGATCTAAATTCTCTTAACTCTTACCTTTTTAAGAATTTTCCTGTCTTTGCAGTTTCCTGATCTCCACCATCAGGATAAAATGAGGAACGTCCCCTAGCCTCATCTCTTGGAGCATTCTGTGGTGTGATTGTCTTTGCAGGGCTTCTTCGTGAAGGGATGTGATGAATTGGACTATTCTGAGAAGGGCTGTATCTACTTGATCCATTTCCAACAGAACCAGACCCAGATCTTTCAGGACTATGCTGAATGGAATGTGAATGCTGAGAAGGTGTGTTTTTTGCAGAGTGTACTGTACTGAGCATGGGAGCATCAGAGCAAGATGAACTCTGACTAGGTGGTGTAGCAATTGGTGAAGGACTATGGGGCGATCTGGGGCTATTATCATAAGCTGAAAGGCCAGGCCAAATATCACCAGATGTGGCCGATGATTTATTAAACTCATCAATAGATTCAGACGGGTCATGTTCAAATGTATCTTTCGGTTCCTCCTGTGATTTATTTTTCAAAGGACTCTCTTCTTGAGGTTCCCCTTCAGCTTTTTTGGTTTGTTTTTCCTGAGACCCTCGTCTTTTAGAGACAGGAGACTTGCTATAAGGGGACGAAGAACGAGAAGAGGAAGATCTTGGAGACCTAGAGGATCTATATGACCGGCGAGATCTGCTTCGGGATCTTTGAGAAGAAACGGATCTTCTTTTTGGACTCCTGGAACGTGAACGACCTCGTCGAGGACTCCTAGAGTGTCTTCTATTCCAAACAGGTCTATATCCACCTCGATGATATCTACCTCCTCCTCCTTGATAATACCCTCTACCCCTTCCTCTATACCCATAAGGTCGTCTCATTCCTCTATTATTTCTGTAATCTCGACGATAATCTCTAGAATAAATTCGATCTCTACTACGAGATCTTGAATATGTCCTGGAACGAGACCTAGAACTAAAAATGAAATAAATATCAATGAAAGAAAAATAAACTATTCCATTGTACCATTCTGATCGAATATATTATGCAAATAAGTTGTCAAAGCTAAAAATGTAATTTTTTAAAAAACCCTCATTTATATAAAAGTAAAAGGTTATTATTTTCAATGAAGAACATCTCAATTTTAAGGTATATATTGAGAAAACGGGGGAAAAACTGACATCCAACAATAGGACACACTAACACATTACAATCATGCAGGCACTTAAAGTGGTAATGTCAAAAGAATATGTAATGCCACGGAAGAACATTCATTAGTGAAATACCACTGGCTAAATGTATATGTAGTAAAAGGTAGGCCAAGAAAAATACTAAAGAAAAATCAGAAACTAACGTTAATTCATAATAAGATCATGGTAATTTATTTTTAACTTGTAGTTTCTATTTTCCATGCTAAGTATGTATTACCATTTAAAGAAAAACCACCAGTCAATCATTTTTATATAAAAGTATAAACCTATTGAGACCTGAGTCAGAAACAAGAAACTATGAAATAGTATGCAAAGACTGTTTACTGCCAAATAATTCTTACATTATCCAATTCATCTCTTAACATTACAACAGTTCCCCTTTATCTGCAGGAAATTCATTCAAAGTTTCCCCAGTGAACTAATTCTAAACAACAGATCCACTCACTGGGTTCTCGGAGACTAAAACATGTTAATGAATTTAGCACTCTGCCTGTGTAAGCAATCCGTAACTGTCAGCTGGTATGATTATTACAATTTAAAGAGGTAAAAGCACAGTAATTCACCTGTATCTCTTCTTCCTTGAGTGTGATCTTGATCTTGATCGAGAACTAGACTGTGATCTAGACTTTGATCTTGAAGAATGTGATCTAGAATTGGAGCGACCCATTTCTTTCCTCCTAGGCAAATGAGAGGGCAAAAAAGGTTAAAATCACAATGCAAGAGAAGTAGTTTCTATTATTTAACTTATCTTCAGTTACAAATTAAATTTATAAAACATTAAGTTTCTCAAAGGATATTACTCATCATTATTCAAGTGAGTACTAAGTCAATTATCCCTAACTAAAACTTTATTTGCACCTGCATGGCAGGTATTATAAAGACACAACAGAAGATTTCTATGGACTTTTCCACTTATGTGTCTCAATCCAAAAAAAGGCAGCAGCTGCAGAAGTCAGAAAGAGCAATGACATCAGACTGCAGCAGTACGTTAGATGTTATTCCATGCCCAATACAAATGCCTACCTCTCCTGTAAAAAAGATAAATAATATCAGAGTATTACAGATAACAAACCTGAAAAGAAAATACAAATGACATAATATTAAAAAACAGAGTAAACCTACCCAGCTGTCATCATAAGTGCTTTATTGCTTTGAAATGGGACTAAATCGACCACTCCATGTATGCAATACTGCTTGGAATGGTGATGGATAAGTCTCCTAGTAGAATAAAGGTCACTAAGTCTCTGAACAGCTGGAGCCAACAGCTCTGCTTTCAATAGTTATGACTGTAGAAATAAAAATGGACTTATGTGACAATGCCTAGTTCACCCTGTAGCTTTCTGGTGAAAAGATGAAAAAGGATAAAAGAAACTAAAGAGATTGCTGCAAGAAGAGATTGGGACTGCAAGAAAAAGAGAACTTGTACACCAATATTCTAACTTTTCTAAATACTAGCTAGTATCTAATGCAATAATCAGACCTCATGGAAATCAGTAACAGGACTAACTGATTTATAAGATCTACTCTTTCCAAAATTAACGTCTCCCAAGTTTATTCCTGCTACAACTGTTTTCAAATTTTCACTAACTTACACAAAATAAGTATTTTTCCCCAAAAAATCAACTCAGTAAACTTTCTTAATAGCCTGCAATTGCCATGTACTTAAACCATTTTAACCTAATCAGACTTTGCTTGATATTCTGAAACAGTTTTTGCAAAGTACTGAGATGAACTAGAGGAGGCAATGATGTCTACATACTTCCTCACCAAAAGAGCCACATAAATGATAAACTCAATGGGTTCCAAATAAATATTTATACCAAAATAAGATATACAGACAGTACCTTCCTCAGAGACGCAGTGAGGATTAAATGAGTTGATACATATAGTATTCTTAAAACAATTTTTAGCACATAATAAGCAATCAAACCTAACTTTAACACCCATGTAAGGAGGGAAAAGTTAAGTTATGGAACTCCTCTTGTATGCATAAAAGATAAGTTAAATAAGCAGAGCTATTTCATCCTGATTATTTTTGAATAACTGTGTGTTCTCAGTCTTTAAGTAGATGTGTCTATAGAAATAAAAGCAGATACACAACCTAGAAATAGAAGAGAATCTTTCCCCTAAAACTTTAAAAATCTGGCTTACTTCATACAAGTCACCATAACAAAAGTTTCAGACCATATCACTTTCAACTGGTCTAAATCATTAAGTTCAGAAGTCACAATTTCTTTAAAAAGTCCAAATTGCAAACTAGAAAAACTAATCATCTACCTTGGGTTTTATGCAGGATCAGGCAGTCAACTGAAGTCTTTGAGATACTGTAAGATTCTTCCTGGAGAGAATGTTCTGAGAAATTAAATTCCTAGCAAATATAAAAAAAAACAATTTTGAATTATGACAAAAAAATCCACTATTTACAACATTTTACCACTCAGCACTGCAATAAACTCTTAAAGGCACTAAATATTTCAGGAACAGGATACTGAATCAGGAAATAAGTTTTTAACCATAAAAGCTTAAAGAAATTTAACTTTTGTTTTAATCAGAATGCAGCAGTGCATTATGAAACTGCAGCACCTTTAATTCAAACATTTGAGTTCTAATTTTAACAATCTGAGATTTAGAAAACAGAAGCTATACTGTCATCCTATCAGAAAATTCCAAAGTGGCTGGTTTAGCGTAAGTGGCCATCTTGGTATATCAAAACATGTTATGTATCTATAGTAGGGGTTTCCCGCACAGCTCAGTCAGTAGGTAAAGAATATGCCTGCAATGTAGGAGACCTGGGTTCAATCCCTGGGTCAGGAAGATCCACTGGAGAAGAAAACTGCAAACCACTCCAGTGTTCTTGCCTGGAGAATCCCATGGACAGAAGAGCCTGGCAGGCTACAGTCCATGGGGTCACAAAAGTCGAACACAACCTAGTGACTAAACTACTACCATCTACAGTTAGTATTCATAATGCTACAGTTTATAACAACTACAGTATGAGTTTACTCTAATGCTATTTATCTTATTTTCTCCTGACCACTTCCTTTCATATAGTTCAGTTTCATATGAAGCTGATTTTTTAAATTAATGTAACAACCATCATAGTAACTCTAGTAATTTTGTGCCTAAAAGCATTTTGATATATATACAGATGTCCCCCTCCCCCAAAAAAAACCAGCCAGTAGATGAAACAAGTATCAACTGGAAGCCAGAGCTCTTCCTAAACTAATTTATATTACTATGCAAATAAGTTTTAAGTTATACACTAAGTATTAAGCAGTTTCAGTATTTACTGAAATGCTTAGCCTTATGAACAAAACTCAGTTATTATCTGAGCCCCCAATTACGGGGCTTCCCAAGTGGCGCTAATAGTAAAGAACCTGCCTGCAATGCAGGAGACACACAAGACGTGGGTTTGTTCCCTGGGTCAGGAAGATCCCCTGAAGGACAGCATAGCAACCTACTCTAGTACTCTTGCCTGGAGAATCCCATGGACAGAGGAGCCTAGAGGGCTACAGTCCATGGGATCACAAAGAGTCAGACATGACTGAAATGACTTGGCACACATTATCAGCTATGTACAAAACATAGGCAGAACTACGAGGGGATCAGAAACTTAAACAATACAAAATTGTATGTGACTATACTCAAAGAATTTATAAACCAGTTTAAATGGGAAAAAGAACCCACATTAATATGAAAATCTGTCTTATGGAATTATTGATCCAATGGAAAAAAGGTAATAAAAATGAAAACACAAAGTAGAAGAAATGATTAAACTGGTAAAACAAGAACATGTCCGCTAAATATTTATACATGGCCTTACAGCTAAGGGAATTATTTTATTTTTAAGATAGGAAGAAGGAATAGGAACCTAGCAAGTAAGGGAAATATACCAAAATAGAAATTAGCAAAAACAAAAGAACATGGATACATTAACAAAAAGATTTCTAAAGTATTCCTATGTTTAGTTTTAAAAATATTAGATCCCCCAAGTAGGCAGAGAAAAACTCTCATTTTTTAAACTTATAGGGTTGTTATGAAACTTTATTCTGACTGAGAAGTCCAATACTACTGATTCACCACTGGAAGTGATACAAGGCTCATTTTAGCCAACACTTACCCCCAAACAATTCTAAAAGGCTTATTTTAGTTTCTGTATATCCAAGAAGAACCAATTGCCAAATCTCTCTTTACTCCAAGTCATGATTTTCTGAAGTACCAAGTAAATATATGCTAGAAATAGCAAAGTGAGGGAAAAGGAGCTGTAGGCTGTCAGCCTAGCAGATATACCTTCTTGTTCACAATTGATGAATATATTCAAGCATCCATACCAAAAACTCAATGATCATATATAAAATGACACATAATACATTAATATATAATATACATTACAAATTAACACTTAATACTATGTTAATATTTAAGATAGTACAAAGATTGTAATCAGCTTGCCTTTTTACTTTTTTAAACGGAAGTCTATATACAAAGCACTGTGTTATATATTATGGGAGACACAACAGGTCCCTGCTAAGTCACTTCAGTCGTGTCTGACTGTGCGACCCCATAGACAGCAGCCCAACAGGCTCCCCCAACCCTGGGATTCTCCAGGCAAGAACACTGGAGTGGGCTGCCATTTCCTTCTCCAATGCATGAAAGTGAAAAGTGAAAGTGAAGTTGCTCAGTCATATCCGACCCTCAGCGACCCCATGGACTGCAGCCTACCAGGCTTGTCCATCCATGGGATTTTCCAGGCAAGAGTACTGGAGTGGGTTGCCACTGCCTTCTCCAAAGAACTGTGCTAGGTGACTTCAAATAAAATTATCTTATTTAATCCTCATAATCTCATAACCTACATATTTAACCCCACCTTTCAGATTAATTTAAGCTTTCATAATTCATATGAATTTAAACAAAGACTATCAGAAGCCAGACACTACTACTGTAGGAACTACAGCACTTTAAGTGAGACATTAAGTTCCCTTCTCTGTTGGAGCTTACGTTCAAGCTAGTAGAAGAAAGAAACCAAAGAACACAAAGTGATGTCAAGAGATGGAGAGGAGGACTACTACAGTGGGTCCTTGAACCATCTTTAAAGAGGAAACAGTTAAGTTAAAGAGAAGGAACACTGCAAAGATCCAAGAAAAGGATTCTAGGCAAAGGACACAAACTTAACCAATTCAAGACAAACTTGTAAGAAGGCTGAGGTACTGTGATCAATGAGAGGGTACAAGATAAGGCAAGAGGACTAAATCAAATAGCATCTAATGAGGAGGCCAGAGTACAGTTGAGATTTTACTCTAACTGTAATGGGAAGATCCTAGAAGATCTGATTAGGGAAGTGTCACCATCTTATTTATTTACATTTTAAGATGGTTGCTGTATAGAGCATGAACCACATGGAGAAAAGAAAAGAGAGACAAATTAGAAGGTTGAAGTAGCAGTAACTACTTGAACTGAGTCTTAACTTTAGCATATTCAGGATGTGCGCTCCAAATTTTTGGAAACTACTGCTATTCATATCTTTAATAATCCTAAGAATACCTCCCATGACTATTACTCTAACTGACTAGGTTCAAAATTCTGGTTTGACAATTAACCAGCTACCCAACTTTGGACAAATTACCTTAATCTCTTTCAGCTTCACTTTCCACAGATACAAAATAAAGCTAATAACAGCTTAAGATTAAATATACTAAACTAATAAATGGAAATGACTTATCTGGCATATGGTCTGTATTCAAATGTTAACTGGCCTGAAACAGTCTTAACTGCAGTTTATTAATTTCACTTCAGATGATTAATGTTTAATATTTTTGGCATAGCATTAATCAGCATTATTTAAAAAGTCAAGAAATGTTTAACAGGGTGTGAGGATGGCCAAGTGGTCTAAGGCTCCAGAATCAAGAAATGCTTAATAAAATGAGTGAAGTTTGCTTTAAAATACTCCAGAAAAATGGAATTTGAAAAAGAACAGATTTCACATGTATAACTGAATCATTTTACCGTACACCTGAAACTAACACAACGTTAATCACCTATACTCCAATATAAAATAATTTTTAAGCACTCTCAAAAAAAGGCAAATAATGTTAAAGTTGGTAAATGCTGATAATTATTAAGCTTAAATAATTCTACTTCAGTTCAGTTAAATAATTCTACTTCTAATTCAGTTCAATATTCTACTTTTGTGCTTGAATATTTCCTTAAGAAAAAGCTTTAAAAAAAAGAAAAAAGGCTTAGTCACAAATTTTCAGTTCTGTGTCCAGCTCCTTGTCAGCCTGCTTTAGAAAAAAGCATGCAGAACTGAGGAAAAGAATACCTGCATTCCAGACCAGATTGAGCCACTCCCTGATTCATGTGGCCCTAAAAAGTTTTCTACCTTTTTTGGCCTCTTCCTAGTATATGCTTGCTCCTTGGAAGAAAAGCTATGATTAACCTAGACAGCATATTAAAAAGCAGAGATATTACTTTGCCAACAAAGGTCCGTCTAGTCAAAGCTATGGTTTTTCCAGTAGTCATGTACAGATCTGAGTGCTAGACTGTAAAGAAAGCTGAGCACCAAAAACTGATACTTTGGCATCAATGAAGACTCTTGGAATGCAAGGAGATCCAATCAGTCTATCCTAAAATAAATCAGCTCTGAATATTCATTGGAGGGATTGATGCCGAAGCTGAAACTCCAATACTTTGGCCACCTGATGTGAAGAATGGACTCATTGGAAAATACCCTGATGCTGGGAAAGATTGAAGGCAGGAGAAGGGGGTGACAGAGGATGAGATGGTTGGATGGCATCACTGACTCGATGGACATGAGTATGAGTAAGCTCCAGGAGTTGGTGGTGGACTGGGAAGCCTGGCATGCTGCAGTCCACAAGATTGCAAAGAGTCGGACACAACTGAGCGACTGAGCTAAACTAGTGTATGGAGAAATACTACATCAAGTTGAAGATTTGAAAATTCAAAAATAACACACAAATGTCAACCTGTATTATTTTAATGTTTGTAGACTTTTTTCCAGCTCGGGGCAAAGAAAATATTAAATACTTAGTATCGAACACCGGAGAAGGCAATGGCACCCCACTCCAGTACTCTTGCCTGGAAAATCCCATGGACAGAGGAGCCTGTTAGGCTGCAGTCCATGGAGTCGCTAAGAGTTGGACACGACTGAGAGACTTCACTTTCACTTTTCACTTTCATGCATTGGAGAAGGAAATGGCAACCCACTCCAGTGTCCTTGCCTGGAGAATCCCAGGAACAGGGGAGCCTGGTGGGCTGCCGTCTATGGGGTCGTAAAGAGTCGGACACGACTAAAGTGACTTAGCAGCAGCAGCAGTATCGAACACTGGACTGGTTCCAAATTGGGAAAGGAATACATCAAGACTGTATATTGTCACCCTGCTTATTTAACTTCTATGCAGAGTACATCATGCAAAATGCCAGGATGGATGAAACACAAGCTGGAGTCAAGATTGCCCGAAGAAGTATCAATAACCTCAAATATGCAGATGAGACCACCCTTATGGCNATACATCAAGACTGTATATTGTCACCCTGCTTATTTAACTTCTATGCAGAGTACATCATGCAAAATGCCAGGATGGATGAAACACAAGCTGGAGTCAAGATTGCCCGAAGAAGTATCAATAACCTCAAATATGCAGATGAGACCACCCTTATGGCAGAAAGCGAAGAAGAGCTAAAGACCCTCTTGATGAAAGTGAGAGAGTGAAAAAGTTGCCTTAAAACTCAACATTGAAAAACCGAAGATCATGGCATCCAATCCCATCACTTCATGGCAAATAGATGGGGAAACCACGGAAACAGACTTTATTTTCTTTGGCTCTGAAACCACTGCAGATGGTGACTGCAGCCATGAAATTAAAAGATGCCTGCTCCTTAGAGGAAAAGCTATGACCAACCTGGACAGCGTTATTAAAAAGCAGAGGACATTATTTTGCCAACCAAGGTCCATCTATTCAAAGCTATGGTTTTTCCGGTAGTCATGAATGGATCTGAGAACTGGACCATAAAAGAAGGCTGAGCATGGAAGAACTGATGCTTTTGAATTGTGGTGTTGGAGAAGACTTGAGGGACCTTGGACTGGAAGGAGATCCAAACAGTCAATCCTAATTAGTCCTGAATATTCATGGGAAGGACTGAAGGAAGCTCCAACACTTTGGCCACCTGATGCAAAAGAGGTGATTTCATTAGAAAAGACCCTGATGCTGGGAAAGAGTGAAGAAGGCAGGAGGAGAAGGGTATGACAGAGGACGAGATGGTTCGATGGCATCACCCATTCAACGTACATGAGTTTGAGCAAGCTCTGGGAAATGGTGAGGACAGGGAAGCCTGGTGTGCTGCAATCCATGGGGGTCTCAAACAGTTGGACACGACTGAGCAACTGAACGTTTGTAGACTTTTTTCCAGCTGGGGGCAAATAAAATATTAAATACTTAACATTCTGAAGCTAACAAACACTGACAACCACTGTTTAAGAAACTTGAACTGAAAAATGAACAAATTCATAAACTACAGCTATAACCTAAACATTTACACTTATCAGTCAGAGACAGTTGGACTTCCCAATTCCCTTATCCACTTCTTTGTCACTTAATAAATCACTGTAAATTACACAGCTGTGGTTGTTGTTCAGTTGCTAAGTTATGTCTGACTCTTTGCCACCCCATGAACTGCAGCATGCCAGGCTTCCCTGTCCTTCACCAATGATTCTGAATGTAGCTTCTGGAAAAATCCTAACACAAATTTCTATATATAATAGAAGTGAAAAGACTTTCCATTTCTATTAACGCAAGTCGTCACTCACACAGATAATCTACTATAGGTAGCCGCCCTGATTCAATACACTGAACTAAATCTGAGCCTACCCAAGCCACAAGTTTTTAGAGATCTATCTCCAAGTCCTGAAACACTACTTACTGCTCTTCCAGCTCAAGAATCAGCTCTAGCCAAAAAATTTCCTTTGCCACAATTATCTGAATCAAGAGGGATTCCCATGACTAATACAATGTGACAATGAAAGTGTAGTATTCTAAAAACAAGATGCTAACTACCATCAGTAGACAGGCTTTAGTTTACTCACCTAAAATGAGTTATTTCGGACACACAATCCTTCCATTCAATTAGTTATCCAAAATTGTCTATGATCACATAAAACTGGAAATAAACGTAGCGTTTCCTCCTATGTAAAGGTTCTTTGTCTAAACTGTAGCCCAACCATTCCAACTATAGTCCAATCTGAATGAGAATTCACAGTGAGATAAACTGTTTTGCCTTTTAATACCCCCAAAATTTAAGAGGTGCTGCTGCACAAAAAAATACAAGACTGAAGGAGCTAATCTCTGTACGTCATTTTTGGTCATATCTACCTCCAAATTTAATTTCAATTTTTTTCACTTCTAAAATTCTCTCTCTCTATATATATAATAAATTAAAAAGTTTGACTTAGAAAAGTAGTTGCCAGTACTGCTGGATTCTGACAAGATACACCTTAAAATTTAAAACCAACCAAGGCTTTATGATGGCAAAGACTAACCTCACCACTCCCATCCATCCATTTATACCACCAATCGCGGACCCAACTTTTCTAACAAGGTAAAGTAGCTAAATCTGCATGAAGGACGTGGCTTAGCGGGTACTGCAGAACTGCCCTTTAGCCCCGGAGGTGGCAAGGCCGTCCTTACATCCATCGGTTGAGACCGCTGCCCAAGCTAATAGTAACTAGGCACCAAATCGTAGAGTCAAGAGTGCACTCTCGCTTCAAATCAGTTACCAGGGGAACCCGAAGAAAATTTTCCCGCAACCCAGAAAGCCGGAGACGGATGCCGGGGACAGAGAGCACGGAACGAGATCCTAGGACAAACTAGAGTAACAAAAACAAGGCGTAAACCGACTGGGAGCGTGAAGCCGGGGAAAAGGAGTTAAAAGACGGCGCGAAAAAGGGTTAACCTACCCAAAGCACTTTGTTGCAGGTTAGTTATTTTGTCCAAGCCTCTCAGGCCGGAAAGGAAGGTGGCGATTCCAGCCAATGAGAAGCGAACACAAGTTGCACCTCGGACCGCCTGAGGAGTCGTAGGCGGGGAAGGGAGACAAGAGGAAGCGCGCGTGCGCCGGGGCGAGCTTTCAGTCGGCCACGCGCAGAGATCCGGGCCGAGGAAAATGGGGGAAGGNCTGAGGCAGGATAACTGCTTTTAAATAACCTGAGGCAATAAAGTAGAAGAGACATTGGAACAAATCCTTTAATAAAAAGCAATCCAAGCTTCTTTTGAACTAGGTGCATTTGATATATGACACTTTTATCAACCTCCAAAATTGGGGGATATTGAATTTAGATCATGTTTTATGTACTTCACTGTATTGTTTTCTTTTACTTTCAAAACCTGAAATTCCACCATTACAGTTCCATTCTTTGTAATGGAACTTTTTACCCTGTTGAAAATACAAAGAAGGTGAAGAGGAACATGAGAAAATCAAGAGCCCATTTTACAAAAGGACATTATCTAAAAATAGAAATTTTCCCAAGAAGAAATAGTAATTGTAAACAACCTTATTAATAAGATAAATGCCTACAAAAAGAATAATAAATCAGTAAGCTAAATTTAACTTATTGGTCATTGGCAGTTTATGTTTATAAAACTCTTTCCTTAGGGTTTTGGTTTGTGTCATTGAAGGTAACTTGAAAGAGAGAATAAGAAAGGACTTGCTGTCTGAAAATGGTGTTGAAAGGTTAGACTTGGAAGGCAAACTCCCTCCTTCTACTGGTTTTGTTTGTCTTTTTAGGCTGAACAACATTGGAACTGTTTTCTTATTTGGGGAAATTAAAGTTGAAGGAGAATTTGGAGGGTGTCTTCCCACTCCCTGAGAATAATAACTTGCTAACCCATTAGTAGTGGGAAGCAGGCAAAACAAAGTGGGGCCAAAAGAGTTTAGATTATGTAGGCTAGGGGGCTGTGAGTGGTTGGCTATTTTTTCTGCTACCTCCTCAGTTCCTATCCTTCCCAAGGCTTTGTATTGATTCCTTTGTGTGTGTGTGTGATAAAATGTATGCTGATACTTGGAGCTAACTGATATCTTTCAGTAAATTTCTGAATGAGCTAACCAGAGGCTTTGTATTGATTCGTGTGTGTGTGTGTGTGTGTGTGTGTGATAAAATGTATGCTGATACTTGGAGCTAACTGATATCTTTCAGTAAATTTCTGAATGACCTAACCAGAGCTGGTTTCTGTTGCTCACAAACAAGAACCCTCAACTGCGTGCTTCCCAAATGTTCTGGTGTTTTTCCATATCTGTACAATTGAAATAAATGGTTCCCCTTGCCAAATCTATTTCACTTCCTACTAGTGAGCACAAGTTGACTGGGTTTTTCCGCCCCAGCTCTTTCTATCCTCTTTTTGCCTGCTACGAACATGGAAGTTGTTTTTCCCCCAAGATTTAAAATTACCAAAATTATATATTCAATAATTATTTATTATTCTGTTGTTCCTTAATATTCATTTCAAAAAATTGGAATATCAAAATATGTCTGTTAAGCATTGTTCTTAAGTCCCACCAAGATTAATGTGCATATTTCTCACAAGATTATTGCAATAAATGTAATACTTTCAAAGTTTTCATAAGAAATCTTTGCCCAAAGATTATGCCAGCTGGCTATTTAATCTAGCTATTAAAGAGCAGAGAGGAAAGGCCACCTAAAGTGAGATAATGGAATTATAATTAGATTTATCACCAAAAACCATTTCTTCCTTGGGAGAGGTTATAGGAGGAGTAGAATGTTCTTTGTCGAAGTTCTTTGTTGAAATTCTTTCAGGTTCAGTCCTGAGTCATCTCTTGTCTCTCTATATCTGTCATCCTGTGATTTTAAGTATCATCTTTGTACTTTATCTCAAAGCTGGAATTCTCCTTTGAACCACAGACCACACATATTTGACTTCATACCTTGTCTTTCTTCTTGGAGGTTTCACACACATCTCAAATCTAATATTAAGAATGGAATTCCTGGAACTTCCCTGGTGATCCAGTGGCTAAAACTCCATGCTCCCAATGCAAGAGGTCTGGATTTGTCCCTGGTAGGGGAACTAGATCCTGCATGCTGAAACTAAGACCTGGTGCATCTAAATAAATTAGTTAATTAAAATGTTAGAAAAAAATGAAATTTCTAATTTCCTTTCTTTCTCCCAACCTGTTTATTCTTTCCTTCCCTATTATTCTCTCCAATCTTCCCAAGTATTACAACACTATCAAAATCCAGTGAATTAAGGTCAAAACCTAGGGAGCAACACTATTTCCTCTTTCCCTAAATTTCTAATCCAGTAAATCAGCTGAGGCCTGCCAATCCATTTCCAAACTACATTTACAATTATTTGCATTTTCCTTTTCTCACAATGATCATTGTTACCTCACTTAAACTACTAAAACAGCCTCCTAGCTGGTCTCCCTGCCCACTGTCAAACCATTTCTCAGAGAGAGCCGCTTGAATGATCTCTTTCAAGTAAATCATGCCATATCTCTGATTACAATCTTAACCTTCCACTGCAGCTGGATTGAAATCCAAACTATTTATGTAGCTTATCCACTATATATCCATAACCACTTATGTACCACGACCTGCACTTATCTATTTATTCTCACCTTGAACCACCTTCCTCTTGATTAATTATGTTCACTACCATTCTTTCCAGTCCAGAAACAGAAGGAGATCTTTTCTACTCCAGAGAATTTCAACATTTATACACTTATTAAAAGAGGAGAAGGAATCAGTAAGGAGATTGAGAAAAAACAGCCAGGGAGGTAGAAGACAAATGAAATCAAATGTAGTAGTTTCTCTGTTACTGTATAACAAAACATAGCAGCTTTAAACAATAATTTCACAGTGTCTGTGGGTCAGGAATCTGGAGGGATTATCTGCATGATTCTGGGTCAGGGTCTCACATGAAGTTGCAATGAAGCTGTCAGCTAAGACCACAAACATCTGAAGTCTGGAGATTCACTCCACAATCATTCCTATTGACGTTGGCAGGAGATCTCAGTTCGCAATCACTTGGACCTCTGCACGGGATGCCTCAGTGTCCTCATGCTATAGCTGGCTTCCCCCAGTTAATGGTAAAGGGGAGCCCAAGACAGAAGTTGTTAACTTTATAAGCTAATCTCAGAAGTGACACCATCACTCTATTATATATTATTGGCCGTTCAGACCTAACCCTGGTGCAGTGTGAAAGCACACTAAAGAAAGGTGTGAATACCAGGAAGTGGAGATCATTGGAGACCATCTCGGAGGTTGTCTTCCAGGCCAAGAGAAGCATGTGCTTAAATGTGTGAAGCCAAAAAGGCAAGGACAGTGTGGCTCTATGCCACTTAGTCTGCAAGAAACACTGCTGCTTCTCACTGAAGGCGCTCAGTCGTGTCCAACTCCCAGCAAATCCATGGACTGCAGCCCACCAGGCTCCTCCGTCCATGGGATTTTCCAGGCAAGAGTACTGGAGTGGGGTGCCTTCTCCGAAGAAACACTACATGAGTGCAATAATTAACACCCAGCTGAACTGAACTGAATGGGAATTCTGAAACATAAGCAACTCCAGCACCTACCAGCTATTTCAACTCACATTCATCCTCTGTTCATGTTACAGCTCTCCTTCTGATTTCAGATTAGTCTCCTTCTACCTCTTCATAACAGCTCACAACTTTCTTGATACCCATTTCTACAAGTAAACTTCAGGTTTAAAATAAAATAGTATTTTAGGATTTATGTTTCTTAACCACTTAACATGTATGAAACTCTGCTACCACCATATTTGCTAGGTTCCTATTTTTTTCACATGTAACTGATGAAGTTTTTGAGTATTATATCCTAAGCCTATTTTTGCCAAAAACCCTGTGATTTTTATTGTGATTTTGCCTAGCACATTACTTTTTTAAAAAAATTTTTATTGAAGTGTAGTTGACTTACAAGGTTGTGTTAGTTTCAGATATACAGCAAAGTAATTCAATCATATATACGTATGTGTATATATATGTGGCTACATATATATATTGGAGAAGGAAATGGCAACCCACTCCAGTACTCTTGTCCGGAAAATTCCATGAACTGGAGAGCCTGATAGGCTACAGTCCATGGGGTCGCAAAGAGTCAGACATGACTGAGCGACTTCACTTTCACTTTCACACACACACACACATATATATATATTCTTTTTCAGATTCTTTTCCATTATAGGTTGTTATTGATCCATCTCTGTCGTGTCCGACTCTTTGCAACCCCATGAACTGCAGCACACCAGGCTTCCCTGTCCTTCACTGTCTCCAAGAATTTGCTCAAACTCATGTCCATTGAGTCAGTGATGCCATCTAACCATCTCATCCTCAGTACTCTCTTCTCTTGCTTTCACTTCTTTTTGCCTTGGGAGAGTGACCTAAGAAAACAATATTATGATTTATGTCAGAATACATTTTGCCTATATTCTCTTCTAGGAGTTTTATAGTATGTCTTTTTTATTTTTAATATTTATTTATTTGGCTGTACTGAGTCTTAGTTGCAGCATGTAGAATCTTAGTTGTGACGTGTGGAATCTTATTTCCCTGACCAGGGATCCAACCTGGGCCCCCTGCATTGAGAGCATAGAGTCTTAGCCACTCTACCACCAGGAAAGTGTCACATGGTGTCATTCATGGCTTATATTTAAGTATTTAAGCCATTTTGAGTTTATTTTTGTGTATGATGTGAGGGAGTGTTCTAACCTCATTGATTTACCTGCAGCCGTCCAACTTTCCCAGCATTGCTTGCTAAAGAGAACGTCTTTTCTCAATTGTATATTCTTACCTCTTGAGCTTCCCTGGTGGCTCAGAGGTTAAAGCGTCTGCCTACAATGCAGGAGAACTGGGTTCGATCTCTGGGTTGGGAAGATCCCCTGGAGAAGGAAACGGCAACCCACTCCAGTATTCTTGCCTAGGAAATCCCATGGATGCAGGAGCCTGGTGGCCTACAGTTCACAGGGTAGCAAAGAGTCAGACACGACTGAGCAACCTCACTTCACTTCACCTCTTTTGGCACAGATTGACTGACTGTACATGTATATGTTTATTTCTTGGCCCTAGCACGTGAATTTTTATGAACACACGTTTCACTATAGTAGAACTGACTATATAACATTCAATAAATATTCCCAGTTTTAACAATAAGGAAATTGAAACTTGCAGAAGTAGAGTATCTTGCCAAAGTCACATGTCAACTAAATTTATCAAATGTCCATCTGGCTCTAAAGACTACCATCTTTTCACAGCAGTTTTAACCATGTAAATACTTTTAGTAGAGGTAATATTAGATCAACCTGACCTTGTGCTATTCCTCTTACATGCAAGTTGGTTAATAGTTCTCATATAAATCTGAGTCTAAGTAATAAGATAGATACATAGTCTAGCATGTGTACACATGCATATATATTTATCTGAATAGTTCTCTTATTACCCCAAAGTAAACAAATTTAGAAATTTAAAGGACTTTTCTGGTGGTCCAGTGGCTAAGACTCTGCATTCCCAAGGCAGGAAGCCAAGATCTGATCCTTAGTCAAAGAACTAGACCCCACATGCCACAAATAAGAGTTCGTATGCCACAACTAAAGATCCTGCATGCTGCAATGAAGACCTGATGCAGCCAAATAAATAAATTTCTAAAGAAATTTCAGTGTCCTTCAAGTAATGGTTAAATGGTCTTGATAGAGAAATGATGCATAATTTATTTCTATTTTAAGTAGACTATAATTTTAAGTATTCATGTTTTATGCCTTTTCAAATTTCCTTTTGTATTTATGCATTTAAAGCACAAGATAAGTAATAACATTACCCTGCCCTGATGTACATTCTCAGCAATGACATTGTTGGAATTAGCTCTAACTCTAACATGGATCACGCATCACATGTACCACAAAACTGTTCGCATTAGGGAAGGCTAAGTAGTTCCCAGATCTGGGCCACAGTTATATGCTGTACCAGGCTTTTCAAAAGGATAAACGTGAAATTAAAATCTATTTGAGGGTTTCAGGCTGGTATATTTATTAGTGCCTTAAGAAAATCCAAGAGGGGGTGGGTAACAAAATGCACAGAAATTGTGAATTCATTGTGTCAAGGGGACTATAGAATAATGATATCTGCATTCAAGCCTAGACAGCTCAAGGATGAATTTAAGGTGCATATTAGCTGGAAATTAAATGTTTAAATCATTAGAAAAATGAGACACTAAGGGTGTATACAATGAGATGACAGGTGTGGAAGAGGAAGCAGAATTAAATAATCTCTCTGAGAAGATGGCTCAGTTATAAATATATAAATTGCCTGCAGGGAAGGCATATGCCCTCCAACTTTTCAGAGATAAATGATTGTGTCAATGTCAAAAAAATGATTGAATTGTGAAAAGTAGATAAAGTCAACTGGATGAATTATTGTGCCATATTTTATTCTGTTATTCAGCACATTTTTTCATCAAGACAGAAAATAAATTATCAGTGCCACATCTGAACCTTCTCTTCCTCCAAACCTTAGGCTATGCTTTGTTTATGAAAATACCTGATTTTTGCTCCATGAAACTGAAAGGAAGTAAAGAGTAAATGTAAGGGGAATAAATATTCATCTAGGTTTTAAAGTTATGGGAGTTGTGAGATAAATCCAAGTCATAAGAAAAGTTCTGGCCATCTTTGCAGATGGCTTGCTCTTTCCAATATAAGTTCTATAATCTTATACAGGGTCATAATAGTTTTACCCTAAGTGTTACTTTAGATGTTCTACAAACATTGTCAGAGACCCAACAGTTTAACTCCATCTTATAGCTTTTCGTAAAGAAAACTACATTAGAATTTTATAATAAACTAATAAAATTATATGAGAATATATATATATAACCATCCTGTAACTAATTTCAATGTAGCACAACATTTTTTCTTGTTTTAATTTATTTTATTTATGTATGTTTGGCTGCACTGGGTCTTCGTTGCTGTGCATGGGCTTTCTCTAGTTGCGGCAAGCTTTCTGTATATTCTAAAACTTTTACAATAAGCACTGCTGCAATGCCAGAGACCCGGGTCCAATCCCCGGGTCAACAATATCCCCTGGAGAAGAGAATGGCAACCCACTCAAGTATTCTTGCCTGGAGAACCCCATGGACACCTGGTGGGCTACAGTCCATGGGATCTCAAAAAGTTGGACATGACTGAGCGACTAAGCATACAAGCTGCTATTATAATACAAATTTGTCTTCAATTTAGACCATTTAGTTTTAGTTAATTTGCATAAGATAATGAGGAGCTAAGAACTAACTAAGAAAAGATTTTTTGTATGTGGTTCTTGTAAATCATGGTCAAAATTATACTTTAATAGAGGAAAATGAAATATTCGTTAGTAAACCACCATTTTGATCAATCTAGTTCTAAATTACTGCTAGAGGGATATTTGCTTCCAGAGAGAATTGTTGTTTCTTTTTTTTTCTGGAGTGCCCTACAGTGCTGTTTTTGCTTAATGAATCTTCTCTGGAACAGTGAAGGGGAGTACTATATAGCTTAGTAAGAAAACTATAAATGTTACAGGTTCACTTCCATCTGAAAGGAATCTTTATAATGAATTCCAGCCAGCCATGATATATATGCCTAAAAATGGCTTGACCTTTTGCAAGACAATTATTTTCAAAATTCATTTTGTCATACTAGGATCTGGCTAGTTAGGTTGAAATTAACACCACTGGCTCATTTTTAAAATTCAATTTAAAAAAAAATTGTAAAATCACAGACCTGACTTTGTTTTCTTAGTGGTTGTACCATTTTTTTAAATGTCTATGACAACAAAACTCCTTCAGCCTTGTGCTGCTGCTAAATCGCTTCAGTCGTGTCCTACTCTGTGCTACCCCATAGACGGCAGCCCACCAGGCTCCCCCGTCCCCGGGATTACCCAGGCAAGAACACTGGAGTGGTTTGCCATTTCCTTCTCCAATGCACGAAAGTGAAAAGTGAAAGTGAAAGCGCTCAGTCGTGTCTGACTCTTAGCGACCCCATGGACTGCAGCCTACCACGCTCCTCCGTCCATGGGATTTTCCAGGCAAGAGTACTGGAGTGGGGTGCCATTGCCTTCTCCCAACCTTGTACTATAAATAGGTTAATTTCTTTTAACACAAACCCATCCAGCAGCTTTACCTAGATACATTCAGTCTTTCAGTCTCCATTACTTGTCCCCAGGGAGATATTTCTGCCAATGGTATTATGGGATGATCTGTTGTCCCTGGGGTGAGATGCTCGTTGTTTGAAAACAAGTTCATTAATGTGCTTAAATATCTTTTAGGAGCATGAGTCATAAAAATATTGATTATTATTATTTACAATTTATTTATAGGGATCCAGCTGGCAACCTTCTGGTGTATAAAACTGAAAGCTGGAGGAAAAAAAAGTCACTGGAATAATATAATTTAGTCTCTACATGTCTTTATTACATGTACATATTAAGTTAGTGAATTAGATGATAGTGGAATGAGATGAATGCTCTACAATAACAGATAAATTTATGGAATTTAACACAAAGGTAAGTTAAAATTTTACTCAAACGTGTATGTTGAAGGACAAAATAAAGTAGAAATAATATTGTAATTAATTGGAAAATGTATTAAGGAGTATAGGATAGGCTATAGTAACAAATGGACTTCCCTAATGGCTCACTGGGGCTTCCCTAATAGTTTAGCGGGTAAAGAATCTACCTGCAATGCCGGAGACCCAGGTTTGATTCCTGGATTGGGAAGATCCCCTGGAGAAGGAAGTGGCAACCCACTCCAGTATTCTTACCTGAAGGATCCCATGGACAGAGGAGCCTGGCGGGCTATAGTCCATGGCAAAGAGTCGGACTCGACTGAGTGACTAAGAGAGAGAGAATGGCTCATTGGTAAAGAATCCACCTGTCAATGCAGGAGACACAGGTTTGACCCCTGGGTTGGGAAGATCCTCTGGAGAAGGAAATGGCAACCACTCCAGATTCTTGCCTGGGAAACCCTGTGACAGAGACCCCTGGTGGGCTACAGTCCACAGGGTCGCAAAAGAGTTGGACAAAACTTAGGGACTAAACAACAAATAGTATTAATTAACAAATAGACTCTAAAATATATAATGGCTCACACATGGTAGAGGCTTCCTCTCAACAGATCAAGGCAATCGTAATGGTTTGATAACTATTTCCTCAAGCAGTGATTCGGGGTACTAAGCTATCTGTGGCTCTGCAATCTCATAGGGTTGTTGGCTAGAGTTCAAGAGTCTGCTAACCTCCAAAGGATTCATGGATAGAATTCAGGGCTGCCCATATATTTTCAAGGGAAAAGTTACATCACTGTTAACTTCAAACCAAAATTTGTCCTTTCCTTTAATTATGAATATAGGCAAGAACCACAGAAAGTATTAGCAGTACTTGCATCTTTGTAACAAATAAATCACAGAATTTTTTTTTATCATCACTGTTGTTGCCAAACTTTCAAAGAATCACTTGTACTCAGCACACTTTCAAAATTACAGGGGTTATTAGACTTTCCTCTAGATTTTTTATTTTAATACAAAACAAAAACAAAAAATTCATTGTGATATGCAGGCTTATGCATGGCCCTCAGTTTCCTGGCATTTGCACCTTTGTGTAATACTCTTCTAGTGAACAGAGTCTGCTAACAGTGATTCTATGTCATGTCTGAGATTAGGCTATAATATTTCAATGGAATCTGTGCCCTTTCTTGAGCACTTGCTCTTGGGGAGGTCATGCTGCCATGACATGAACCCCAGGGACGGGAGAGCCTTCTTCGTTTCAGTCGTGTCTGACTCTGTGCGACCCCATAGATGGCAGCCCACCAGGCTCCCCCGTCCCTGGGATTACCCAGGCAAGAGCACTGGAGTGGTTTGCCATTTCCTTCTCCAATGCACGAAAGTGAAAAGTGAAAGTGAAGGCACTCAGTTGTGTCCAACCCTCAACGACCCCATGGACTGCAGCCCACCAGGCTTCTCCGCCCAGGGGATTTTTAAAGACATCATTTCTGATTACGTTTTATTGGTCTAGACTAGTCACATGACCACAACTTGACCCATTGGGGGCTGGGGAATGTAGTTCTTGGTGAACAGCCATTTGCTAGCCATTGCTCCATGTAAGAGGAGGATATGCTCTAATGGACAGTGCCAGAGCAAACGCCCAAAATATGAAGAAAAGCAATGAAAATAATATGGACTAGAGTAGAATCTTAAAGCTCATTTGAAAATTGAACACAGAGTCAAATGAAAGAAGCAGATGGTAATGACAAACCATTTTCTGTGAAGTGATTTTTATTCCAAATGATAAGATATCTGTAAATCTAAAGATGTGAAGAACTAATTTGGGTTTACCATCTAGATCAGAAAATAAGAAATCAAAAATCTTCTTTAGTGTACCTTAAAAATAGATTTTTGAGGTTATGAACATAGAATCTTAATTTTTCTGAATAAACTGAACAAGGATGTGATAGGATTGTTGGGGATTCATTTATTCAGTAAACATCTGCTGAGGGCCTACTATGTAACAGAGACTGTAGGAAGTACTGGGGGAAATGAGATGACCAAAACTGAGACAAGACCCAGAGAGCCTAGGATAAGGGAAGCGGCTCAGCCAAGTAAATCCATAATGTCTTCTGCTTAGTACTGTGACATACATAACCACAGGGTGCTAAAAGCAATACACTGACAGCAGAATAATTCTTAATTACTTGTTTCATTTAAACATGCCTTGAGCTAAGATGATCAAATTAAATTGGAATGTCAAGCTCTAGTTGTTAAATAGGGTAAGATTCCTCTGGGGATCATTTATCAGGCCTTCCCAGAATCCCTAAATCCACAAAGTAAAACTGTCCATCAGTATTCATAGAAAAGACTCCAATCCTCTGCTGATGGAGGTATGGCAAGAAAGAATTCTTGGAGGTCCACCATGGGGTTCCATGCATGAAGTGTTCATGTGAAACAGTTAGTAATGCTATGTACCCGCCAACATTTTCAAGATGGCCAATGACTAATTAATGACCGCTGGAGAAAAATCCAGACACAGGGAAACTGGGCTGCCAACAGTTAATCGGTATTGGGGGCTTCCCTGATGGCTCAGTGGGTAAAGAATCTGCCTACAATGCTGAAGACACAGGAGACTCAGATTCAATCACTGGGTCAGGAAGATCTCTTGGAGGAGGAAATGGCAACCCACTCCAGTATTCTTGCCTGGAAAATCGCATGGACAGAGGAGCCTGATGGGCTATTGTCCAAAGTGTCACAGCAATTCAGACATGGCTGAGCAACTGAGCATGTGTCTTTGAGATTAGGCAAACCTATTCTTTCCTTGGACGGTGGCAGCCCCATGCTCAGGTACGTGGCTTGATGAGCAGATGAACAGAATGCAGGCTGGGTCCCATGCCCATGTCACCCCCAGCTGCACATTCTGGTGCAGACAGTAATCTACATAATCTACTATTGTGGGCAGAGGCTCTCGCATGAAAGTTCCTCGGTAAAACAACACATCTCCCCACTACATCTTTCTTCTGAACATCTCTCCCTTTGTGACCCTCACCTTAACAAATTGAGTTTTTAGCACTATGTCTATTATCCTTACGCAGCCAACAGGACAACACAGGAATTATACTCAGTTTTATGATGTTTAATATTCATTCAACAAATATTTATTGATCAATTGTTCCTTGGGTGAAGAAATTGAGTATTATGCATGTAACAAGGATAAGAAATGAATTATCTCATCAAACACAAGTAACTTGATGTCAAATAACTTATAAAATCATATCTCATTAAAACAGGCTTTGCCATTGCATCGATCAGAAAAAAATACAGGAATGAGTGAGTCCTTGTCATAGTTCTATTTAAAGAAACATTTAATTTTCAAGAAGTCCTCTTCAAAAGGATCTAGCTGACTCTTAGATACTAATCCTGGCATTCTGCCCAGCTGACAGCAATTTTGCCTCTATAAGTAATCCAGACTCTTCCTTTGGTCGATAGTTTAAAGTTGTTCTCAAGCCTGGTGTCAGCACACTGGTGAGTTGCAATCAGTTGTACAACATTTTGAATGTAACTTTTTTTTTTGGTCAGTGTGAACTGAGATGCTCTTTCCTTTTCCTCTTATCAAAGAGAAGCATGGTGGTGGGGGAACAGCTGGAATCATCATTCATCCCAGGTGACTATAACAAGAGCAAATGATTCTAGAAACAGCAGCAGCCTCACCCAGGGACTTATTAGACATGTAAAGTCTGTTCTTTCCACAGAACCACTGGATTAGAAATTCTGGGATAAGGTCCAGCAAGCTTTGGTTTAACCTTCCAGGTGACTATAATGTACACTCGAGTTTGAGAACTACTGTAATAGACCCATTCCTGGTTGATTAAATTGTCCTTATATTGTAAATAAGGTCAAGAAAGAATCAAATGCTGCTTTACATGATAGACTCAGGCTATTATTTCACAGATTGCCTGGAGTAGGAAACGGCAATCCAATATTCTTGCCTGGGAAATTCTCATGGACTAAGGAGCCAAGTAGGCTAGTCCATGGGGTCGCAAAGAGTCAGACATGACTGAGTGACTGAGCACATTATTTCACAGATAGGATAAAAGTCATGCTAATAGAAATATGGTGAATCTGGATAATAGAGAAAGATTAGTATTTGCGGAGACTGTTGTATGTGCACCTAGGTAATTTGAGGCAGAGAGGGAAGATTGGCTGTAGCCGTCTCTGGTGGAAAGACTGAACTGCAATCTGACTACCTACCATCTCCTCTCCACTCTAACTTGTGAGTCTTAGAATTCATCAAAACCCTTCACTCTCTGGGCTTCTCTGTCAGTGCAAGGACAGCCTGCAGTGCAGGGACCTTTTTTAAAAATGGCTGTTCTCTTGTTCTTTGAGCCCTTGCTTTACTTATACCCTACTCACATGAATGTGCTTGCCCCCTGCCTCTTTAGCCAGAATGGCTCCACCTGCTAGTTTATTAAAAGAAAAACATCTCCTGATGCTCTTTAACCCAAGGAGCCATGAGGGAAGTGCCTTAGTTGCTGGTTTCCCTGGTTGCTGATGAGCCAACAGCTGATGTCAGTTCCTCCTATAAATGGTAGGCTCCTCCCCCACACCTGTTGTGGCAAAGATGGCTGCTGTGCCCTGCTTACTGTCTGCTGCACATGGTAGTGGGTCACTCCAGGACCTTGCTTCAGATGGGTAAGACTCCCAACCTATGAAGCCATTTATATCTGGGTCACTGTCTCTGAGCTCTTTCTTCACTCTTGAGGTTGGGTAACTGCAAGGCTTGCAGGCCTGAGGGGTGTAGCCCAACAATTGCCAAGCCAGCCAAGAGGCTGAGGAAACTCCTGGGGAATGCCAACGCACCAGGAAATAAAGACATAGGGACTGAGAAGAGAAAGCTGCGGGGGTGATGCCAAGGTGGCCGTCCACTAGCATGTGGGGACCTGCGACAGGTGTCTACTGGGAGAGATAGCTTTCTCTTCCATTATATTGATGATATTCTGTTAACCTCAGTCTTTTCCCAGCTTGAAAGTAGCAGCCCCATCCTCATGGTTCATCTCATTGTATGGAGTAGGCTTCATATAGACAAAATACAAGGACCTGGGTTAGCTACAAAAGACAAGCATACACCGAACCCATCACCCCTAAACAATTACAGACGCAGGCTTTAGGGACATGTACTTAGGAGCAGGTTTGTGAACTGGACTTGTTCAGTTACCCAGGAGGGCTTGGTTGGGACCTGTGGCAATGGTAAAATAGAGTACCTTGGGCTCCTGACGTTAGCTACAGAAGGGCGCAAAGCAGTGATATAGCGTGATAACAGCCATTGTTCCCTGTGTCGTATGCAATGCATTACAACAGGGGGAAAATATTACAAAAGGCCTGCCTGAGTCCTCAGGCAATGCATAAAAAACAGTGAATGGAGTCTAGAACAGCTGTGTGTGTCATCAAAACCCCCACAGGACCCCTGTGACTATAAGGGTCATTCAGGGTAAGTAGGGAAAGAGTATATGATCGGGCCACACAAGATGGCTATTCTCTTGCTCTTTGAGCCCCTTGCTTAACCAGCCCCTGCTTCACCTGTGCCCTTTTCTCAAAAACGTGCTTGCCCCTTAGGCCAGAAGGGCTCCACCTGCTAATTAAAGGGGAATGTCTACTCTTGTGATGGTCATTAACCCAGGGGGCGATGAGGGGCATGCCTCAGCTGCTGGTTTCCCTGGTAGCTGATGAGCCAACCTGATGTCAATTCTTTGTATAAATAGTAGCCTTTTCCCTCCAGGTGGGGAAGTCTGCTCCCATGTCTTGCCCACCATCTGTGGCATGTGGATTCTCCAAGACCTGCTTGAGGTATGTAAGATCTCCCATCTATTAAGCCTTTGATGTTTCCGTTGCTATCTCTGGGTTCTTTTTCAGTCTCAAGGCTGGGCAACTACAAAACTTGCAGAGCTGTGGGGTCTAGCCCAACATACATACTGTTATATCCACTAGTTGATCCCTACATTTTTACCAAAATTTAGCATTTATATCTCCTTGCCGTTTGTAACTCTTAGTACCTCTTTGCTTACTTTCCAAAAAGCTTTTCCTGCTCCTTTGCCTTCTTGCAACAATGGCTCTTCCTTGTTTGCTACCTTTTCCTTCAGCTCATATCTCACTACTCATGCTGGGTGCACATCTTTGTGTCCATCTCCAGGGTCTCACCCACTTTCCTCATCCCAAGCCACTGGCAAGCAGAACATTTTAAAAAGCAGTGGCCTATGTGAGACTTCCCTGGTGGTCCAGTGGCTGAGATTCCACATTCCCAATGCAGGGGCCCCGGGTTTGCTTCCTGGTCAGGGAACTAGATCCCACATGCCACAGCTGAGAGAGTTCACATGCTGCAACTAAGACCTGAAGCAGTCAAAAAATAAATAAAAATATTTTAAAAAGCAGTGTCCTGCAGCAGCAGCTAGCTATAATACAGATGTGTAAGCCCTCCCCACATCTGTGCATGCTAAGTTGCTTAGTCGTGTCTCTTTGCTACCCTATGGACTGCAGCCCACTAGGCTCCTCTGTCCATGGGATTCTCCAGGCAGGAATATGGGAGTGGGTTGCCATGCCCTCCTCCAGGGGATCTTCCCGACCTGGGGATCGAATCCATGTCTCTTATGTCTCCTGCATTGGCAGGTGGGTTCTTTACCACTAGTGCCACCTGGGAAGACCAGTCTTCCCCATCTTTAAATCAAGTCTTGTGGACCAGCCTGAGGTACCCAATAAGCATGATTGCATAAACATGTGTGCATACATGCTTTGAATAGTCTGCATTCTTTTTCTCTGAGACCAACCTTTTTCAGTCAGTATGATGTCTGTTTTATTACCTTGCATTTGTTTAGGACTTGAATTCTTCCTAGCTGGAAAATGCTAGAAGTTCTAAAAAAAAAAAAAAACTTGATGTTCTTTAAAATGATGTATTATAGGGCCCAGTGGAGCACCAACCTGAGCGGGGCCACCCCTTCGCCTGCACTCGGGCCTCTTGGCCGCTGCCTTGCAGCTGCACCTGGGCTGGTTGGGTGGCCCCGGGTACTGGCATATTTCACCATCTGTGAAAACTTACCTGTAATTCAGTTTTCCTCACTCCAGTATTACGAAGTACACCAAATTAAAAAGATATGAATGAATATCCTAAAAAAAGAAAAAGGAAAACTTTACATCCTTCTCATTATTCAGATTCCTCTGGAATAAGCATAATTGCAGATGGATTGAATGGAATTTTGTCTGATCATTGTTACAGTGTTTGTTCTGTGAGATAACCAGACTTAAATTGACAGCAAAATCTTTGATTCTGATACAGAGATGTCAAATGAATTGCCAAAATTTACAGATGGAATCTAGGCCAGAAACAGAAATTAAAACTACCTGGTTCGCAGTCCTGTACGTAGACTTCTAGACCACACTGCCTTTCCTACAGAAAAAGCTGCTGATGTTGAAATTTG
The DNA here is from genome assembly GCA_006410615.1 of Neotragus moschatus. Taxonomy (NCBI): domain Eukaryota; kingdom Metazoa; phylum Chordata; class Mammalia; order Artiodactyla; family Bovidae; genus Neotragus; species Neotragus moschatus. The sequence goes on from SJYA01001512.1 coordinate 143,942, forward strand.
TGATGAAAGACTGTGCTCCCCTGAATCAGTCCACCAGCAAACCCAAGAGGAGAGCTCCATGGAAGTTCAGACTGCTGAAGGTGTTCCAGTTGCCACAGAAGTGCATGCAAATTTCTGAAGACTATGATACAGAGACAGGAAACAATTCTTCTGAGAGATTCCAAGACCAAACTGATGAAGAGCCACCAGCTAAACTTTGCAAAATTGTTGACAAGAGCCAAGCTTTGAATGTGACTGCACAGCAGAAATGGCCTTTACTGAGAGCCAGCAACGGTGGCCCCTATAAATGTGAACTTTGTGAGTTCAACAGCAAATATTTTTCTGATTTAAAGCAGGCATATGATCTTGAAGCACAAGCGTACTGATTCAAACATGTGTCGAGTATGCAAAGAGAGTTTCTCTACCAACATGCTTCTGATCGAACATGCCAAACTGCATGAAGGGGATCCCTGCATTTATAAATACTGTGATTATAAGACAGTAATTTTTGAGCCAGCACGTTGCAGACACCCATTTTAGTGATCACCTTTATTGGTGTGAGCAATGTGACGTACAGTTCTCCTCAAGCAGTGAACTCTACCTACATTTCAAGGAGCAGCTGTGATGAACAGTATTTGTGTCAGTTCTGTGAACATGAATGATCCAGAAGACTTGCATAGCCTTGTGGTAAACGAGCATGCATGTACATTAATAGGGGTAAGTGATAAGTATAACAATGGAGAACATGGACAGTATAGCCTCTTAAGCAAAATCACATTTGACAGATGTAAAAACTTCTTTGTCAAGTGTGTGGGTTTCGGAGTAGACTTCATACAAATGTTAACAGACATGTTGCTACTGAACACAGTAAAATTTCTTCTCATGTTTGTGATGACTGTGGGAAAGGCTTCTCAATGTGCTAGAATATTACAAACGTTTAAATTCACACTTATCTGAAGGGATTTATTTATGTCAATACTGTGAATATTCAACAGGACAAATTGAAGATCTTAAAATTCAGCTAGGTTTCAAGTATTTGGCTGATTTACCTCACAAATGTAGTGACTGATGAGGTTTGGAAATGAAAGGGAATTAATAAGTCACCTTCCAGTCCATGAAACAACTTGATTGTTCTCTTTAATTTCTATAATGTTGATGTGAAATAATAAATTCGACTTTTTTGGAGGAAAAAAATACTGTATTACAGCCTTTTGGGTTTCCTCTATTAACATGTGAGCCAGCAGGGCAAGTGGACTGCAAACCTACTGTGTGCTTTTCACATACCTTTTTGATGTGCAAACTATGTGTTACTCAAAACACTTGATAAATAACTTATGAATGCATGCCTTTTTAGAATGACAGGTAGGATGACTATAGGCAATGGGAAAGATGTTGATAAAGAAAATTCCAGATCACTGACTTCTTAAAGTATTGCAGATCTGTACATTAATGTAGATCTATTTCTATACTTGTGTTCTTGGAATAAGCCTACAGCTTTCCTCTGAAAATGTGAAAATACTGCTAAAATCTAGCATAATAGATTCTGCAGAGGCCATTTTTTGCCTTTAGTCAAATTGCTGCTTAAATGAGAGTCATTAAGAAATGGCAGATTCTCTCATCTTTTCTACATCAAGTTCTGTAATACCAAAAAACCTAAATGCGTTGTTTAAGAAAATGTCCTTTTGCATAAGAAATGCGTTCTGAAGGGGTAGGCCATCTGCAGCTCACTCATATGAATAGAGTGGTGGTGTTTTAGTTGTTCAGTCATGTCATAGTCTTTGCAACCCCTTGGACTGTAGCCCATCAGGCTCCTCTATCTATGGGATTTGCCAGGCAAGAATACTGGAGTGTGTTGCCATTTCCTTCCCCCAAGGATCTTCCTGACCCAGGGGTTGAACCCATGTCTCCTGCATTGCAGGCAGATTCTTTACCACTGAGCCACCAGGGAAGCCCATAAATAGACTAGCTCTGGCCAATAGAAATACAATGAATGGCATACATGTAATTTAAAATACATCAGTAGGCATATTAAAAAGAACAAAAAAAACTTTTAATAAAAACTCACTGCTCCCATCCTACCAATGAGAAGCTACATAAACTACAAAATATTTAGAACCTGCCAGAGCTAAGGTTCGGAGAAGGAGATGGCACCCCACTCCAGTACTCTTGCCTGGAAAATCCCATGGATGGAGGAGCCTGGTAGGCTGCAGCCCATGGGGTCATTAGGAGTCAGACACGACTGAGTGACTTCATTTTCACTTTTCACTTTCATGCATTGGAGAAGGAAATGGCAACCCACTCCACTGTTCTTGCCTGGAGAATCCCAGGGACGGGGGAACCTGGTGAGCTGCCATCTGTGGGGTCGCACAGAGTCTGACACAACTGAAACAACTTAGCAGCAGCAGCAGCAGCAGAGCTAAGGTTGAAAACCTATTGAATCCAAAAAGTAAAAGCACCTCCTAGAAGAGAGGTTGCAACAATTGCCTTCATCTTTGACATGGCTGTGAACAGGACGGAGCAGAGGAGGAAGCTTCCACAGATGCAGGTAAGGAGACAACTGAACAACTGAGCTCATAATGAAATTTAGCTGACGTGGACCCTTTAAAAATTTTTTTATCTGCTTATTTTTGGCTGTGCTGGGTCTTCGTTGTTGCATGGGCTTTTCTCTAGTTGCATGGGCTTTTCTCTAGTTGCAGCAAGCAGAGGCTACTCTTCATTGTGGTATACCAGCTTCTCCTGGCAGTGGCTTCCCTTGTGGAACACAGGGTTTAGGGAGTGTGGGCTCAGGAATTGCAGCTCCAGGCTCTAGAGCACAGGCTGAATAGTTGTGGCACACAGGCATAGTTGCTCCATGGCATGTGGGATCTTCCTGGACCAAGAATCGAACCCTTGGCTCCTGTATTGGTATGTGGATTCTGTACCACTGAGCCACCAGGGAAGCCCCTGACATAGACCCTTAAAATCCCTAGGAGACACAACTCTCTTCCATAGACTTTCATGGAGTGCTTATGAGAGACAGGGCAAAGCAGGAGGGCTGAAGGATACACCAGCTGAGGCACACATCTGTGGGGCCTGCTGAAATCTGAGGGCCAAACCAGAGGATAACAAATCCACAGGCACTCTTGGCCTTGTGCTGCTTTCCATGGTTTTCATCTGGGGGAGAAGCAACTGTATGAGAGGACCCCCAACCCTGAGGTAAAACATGGGGCCTGCTGCAGAGGGAGATCAGCAGAGCTAAAATAAGCTCTCCAGGCTTACAGTTTCCAAGTATATCAAAGACAGTGTTTTGATGCAACCCTTGAATAACTCGGTGAAGAATCTGCCTGTAATGCAGGAGACAAGGGTTTCAATCCCTGGATCGGGAAGATCCCCTGGAGGAGGGTATGGCAACCCACTCCCAGTCTTTTTGCCTAGAGAATTCCATGGACAGAAGAGCCTGGTGGCCTATAGTCCACAGGGTCACAAAGAGTTCCACACGACTGAGCAGCTAACACTTCCATTTTCAAATAACTTAATCTGTGGTGAGCTGAATCTAACCATAGAGCCCAGGCCCAGCTCAACTACGGAGTAGATTCACTCAAATGTCAAAGCTAACATCCTGATGGAAAAAAAGATATGTCCCTTGCTGGACATAAAATGTATTTCGGCCCTTTCAATTTTTAAACATGCTATATACTGCATTCCACCAAAATTACAAGGCTTGCAAGAAAGCATGGCCTTGTCAAGAAACAAAATGTTAATAAAATCAAATGCAGGTATGACAGAGCTATCGAAATTACCAGTTAGAGACTCTTCCCAAAAAAATCGATAAATATGTTAATGAGCCTAGTTGGGTACGTGGACAATATGAATAAATGTTGGGTTTTAGCAGAGACATGGAAACTATAACAAAGAGCCAAAGGAAAAGGTTAGAAATAAAAGGTCTCAGAGATGAAGAATACTTCGATAGGCTTATCCGTAAACTGAATACAGCTAAGGAAGGAATTGGTAAACTTGACAAGTCAGTAGAAATTACAGTAAACAAACAGAAGGGAGGAAAATAAGTATTTGCATTCTTTAGAATTGATAAAATAATCAGCCCACAGATCAAAGAAACTCAGATACACAAAAATATTCAATAATTATAAACAAAAACCCACACAGACACATCATAATCCAATCTGTTGAAGGGAAATCTTGAAAGCAACCAGAGAAAAACACACTACCTAAAGGTGAACAATTACACAAGTAACAGCTGACTTCTCATCAAAAGCCACTGAAGCCAGAGGAAAAAAGGTAAATGTGGGTCAAAAAGTAAATGCAACTGTAGTTTTCTTAAATATTACCAAAATGCCCTTTAAGAGAATTATACAAATTTGAAAAGCCACAGGCAAGGTAAGAGTGCCCATTTCCCCAAAGCTTTGCCCAAAGAGTATGTTACATTTTTTCCAATTTGATAAGCAAGAAATAGTATCTCAATATAGTTTCTCACAAGCAAGGTCAAACACTGTTTGACATGGGTAAGAGTCATTGCCTTATTTTTAGATGAGTTGTCTCTTCATGTACTTTATTCATGCCTTTTCCCCTTCATTCAAGTTTCTAAGATAGATAAACATATTGACCTTTACGATATATTTTGCAACTTGTGTCAGCCTGACTTTGACTTGGTTTATGTTATTTTTGCCCTGAAAATATACAATCAAATGTGTCCATTTTTCTTTTGCTACTTCTGGACTTTCAGTCATAGTTGAAGTCTTTCTTCATAAAGATGAATTCACTCAGGTTTTCCTCCAGTCCTTGTGTGATTTCATCTTTTTATTATATTCAAATCACTGGTCCATTGGGAATTCAGTCTTAGATTTTATGCTTCACACCATATATAACTTTTTCCAAACAACCAGCCAGTTGTAGTATCATTTATTGAAATAACTTCTTGCTCTCAGTGACTTGAAATACCACTTCAAAGAGTTCATATGAGCTTGGATCAACTTCTAGATTTTTTGTTTTGTGTTCCACGGGCTTGTATATTCATGGGCTATTACCACAGTTTTAATTGCAGACTTTACAGTTTATTTTTCGTATGTGAGGACTAGTCCTCATAAATTTTCTTAGTATTTCTGTTAACTTCATATGGAGCAACATGTATCAACTTGTCTAGCTTCACTAAAAAGCTAGAATTTGAGGAGAGGAACTGAGTTAAATCAATAAACTAGGGAGAACTGACATTTTTATGATGTGGCGATATCTGATGCAAATATGAGAGAGAACATTTTACCAAACTTAATTTTATTTACAGTTTAAAGTTTTCCTCATATAAATTTGTACATTTCTGATTAAATGTTATTTCTAATATTTTATCTTGTTACTAGGATGGTCTGTCATGTCGTTAGATACTGTTTGTTTATAAGAAGGCTAATGACTTCCACATGTTCACTATATCCTGCTACTGAGTTTGATCAATGATTGTCTAGGGAGTCCAGGTGTATCATATTGTCTACAAATAGCTAATTTTTTGTGGAATAGTAATTGTGGAAAGTCAAGTTGATTATAACATTTGTATGAAAATGCAATGAACCTGGAAGACTCGAGACAAATACGAATGTGGGATTATATTACATGATTTCAGGTCTCATGGCTAACCACAGTAATTATAGTGTGACATTGGTGTGAGAATATTTAAATAAATGGAATAAAACAGGTAGTCCAGAAATGGACATATACATACATGGTCAATTGATCAACAGTCGCCAAGATTAAATGAGAGAAATGTTTAAATAGCGCTAAGTAACTCGATACAGATGTGGGAGGGAAAAAAATTCTTGATTAGTAATGATCTGGAAGTACTAATATTTTGTAGTCAAAATTGAAAGACAGTTACTCCTTGGAAGAAAAGTTATGACCAACCTAGATAGCATATTCAAAAGCAGAGATACTACCTTGCCAACAAAGGTCCGTCTAGTCAAGTCTATGGTTTTTCCAGTAGACATGTTTGGATGTGAGAGTTGGACTGTGAAAAAAGCTGAGCACCGAAGAATTGATGCTTTTGAACTGTGGTGTTGGAGAAGACTCTTGATAGTCCCTTGGACTGCAAGGAGATCCAACCAGTCCATCCTAAAGGAAATCAGTCCTGGGTGTTCATTGGAAGGACTGATGCGAAAGCTGAAACTCCAATACTTTGGCCACCTCATGCGAAGAATTAACTCATTGGAAAAGACTCTGATTCTGGGAGGGATTGGGGGCAGGAGGAGAAGGGGACAACAGAGGATGAGATGGCTGGATGGCATCACCGACTTGATGGACATGAGTTTGAGTGAACTCTGGGAGTTGGTGATGGACAGGGAGGCCTGGCATGATGTGGTTCATGGGGTCGCAAAGAGTTAGACACGACTGAGCAACTGAACTGAATTGAACTGAAGATCCCTTGGAGGAGGAGATGGCAACCCACCCCAGTGTTCTTACCTGGAGAGTCCCACGGAGAGAGGAGCCTGGCAGGCTGCAGTCCATGGTGTCACACAATGTCCAACATGACTTAGAAACTGAGCACGCAAGTTCTGAAATATTTATAAGGTTTACAGTTTCTTATCTGTAGTTCCAAAATTCTCTCTAAATCTTTTGGTACCAAAAACTCTACCTAATCTGAATTTATTGGCAAACAAACCTAATCTGGAATGTTTTGGGGAAACCTGTGTAGCCTTTATGTAGTTTACCATATTTATACATTTCACTGCAGGTATATACATGTATTTGATTACAAGTTTACATGCCCTACTAATTGTGTTTCATACTATATACTATATGCAATTTGTTGCCTTGGTAAACACCTAAAGTTCTGAATTCAAACATATATACAAATGAGATAATACATGTGAAACAGTATCTTGTTTGGCACAGAAAAACTCAATATGTTTACTACACCACTGTCACCAACATTACCATTATTATAAATTGTGGAAGTAGCTGAAAAAGTGACTACTTTTAAGTGTTTGGTCAAAATGACAAGGTTTAAAGAACTGGCTCAGGGTCTGTAAGTGAATCAAGACCCTGGCATCCACAGGGAAGGGCATGATGATTCCGTAGAGACCCCACCATTAGGAGGAGGTGAAACAAAGCCAAGTGCCTTCCAGGAAACCTGCCTTTCCTTCCCAGGTGGAAATTCTTCCTGCCTGGCTGATTTTTTAAAATTTATTTTTATTAACACCAAAAGCATTTGTATTGGGGCACAGCCAATTAACAATGTTGTGATAGTTTTAAGTGAACAGCAAAGGAACTCATTCATACATATACATGTATCCATTCTGCCACAAACCCGCCTCCCATCCAGGCTGGCACATAATATTGAGCAGAGTTTTATGTGCTATACAGTAGAACTTTGTTTATCCATTTTAAATAGAGCAGTGTGTACATGACCTTTCCCAAGTCCTTAACTATCCCTTCCCAATGACAACTTGTGGTTCCTTTTCTAAGTCTGTGAGTCTTTCTGTTCTGTGAGGTCATTCCTATCATTTACTTTTAGATTCAAGATATAAGGGATGTTGTATTTCTCCTTCTTTGGCTGACTGCACTCAGTCTGACACTCTCTAGGACCATCTATGTCACTTCAGATGGCCTTATTTCATTCTCTTTAATGGCTGAGTGGTAGTCCATTGTATATATGTACCACATCTTTATCCATTCCTTTGTCAGTGGCTATTTAGATTTTTCCATGTCCTGGCTATCGTAAACAGTGTTGCAGTGAACACTGGGGTGCACGTATCTTTCTGGGCCATGTTATTCTCTGGATATATGCCCAGGAGTGAGATTGCAGGGCCATATTTAGTCTTCTATTTATATTTAGGATCTATTTTATATTGAAATAGAATATATTTCATATTTAGGGTCTATTTTTAGTTTTTTAAGGAACTTCTGACTCTTGTGACCGCATGGACTGTAGCCCACCGGGCTCCTCTGTCCATGGGATTTTCCAGGCAACAATGCTGGAGTGGATTGCCATTTCCTGCTCCAGGGGATCTTCCCAACCCAGGAATCAAACCCAGGTCTCCCACATTGCAGGCAGACTAAATTCTGAGAGAGATGGGAATACCAGACTACCTGACCTGCCTCTTGAGAAATCTGTACGCAGGTCAGGAAGCAACAGTTAGAACTGGACATGGAACAACAGACTGGTTCCAAATAGGAAAAGGAGTACGTCAAGGCTGTATATTGTCACCCTGCTTATTTAACTTATAGGCAGAATACATCATGAGAAACGCTGGACTGGAAGAAACACAAGCTGGAATCAAGATTGCTGGGAGAAATATCAATCACCTCAGATATGCAGATGACACCACCCTTATGGCAGAAAGTGAAGAAGTAAAGAGCCTCTTGATGAAAGTGAAAGAGGACAGTGAAAAAGTTGGCTTAAAGCTCAACATTCAGAAAGCGAAGATCATGGCATCCGGTCCCATCACTTCATGGGAAATAGGCAGGGAAACAGTGGAAAGTGTCAGACTTTATTTTTCTGGGCTCCAAAATCACTGCAGATGGTGACTGCAGCCATGAAATCAAAAGACGCTTACTCCTTGGAAGGAAAGTTATGACCAACCTAGATAGCATATTCAAAAGCAGAGATATTACTTTGCCGACTAAGGTCTGTCTAGTCAAGGCTATGGTTTTTCCAGTAGTCATGTATGGATGTGAGAGTTGGACTGTGAAGAAGACTGAGCGCCGAAGAATTAATGCTTTTGAACTGTGGTGTTGGAGAAGACTCTTGAGAGTCCCTTGGACTGCAAGGATATCCAACCAGGCCNAAATAGGCAGGGAAACAGTGGAAAGTGTCAGACTTTATTTTTCTGGGCTCCAAAATCACTGCAGATGGTGACTGCAGCCATGAAATCAAAAGACGCTTACTCCTTGGAAGGAAAGTTATGACCAACCTAGATAGCATATTCAAAAGCAGAGATATTACTTTGCCGACTAAGGTCTGTCTAGTCAAGGCTATGGTTTTTCCAGTAGTCATGTATGGATGTGAGAGTTGGACTGTGAAGAAGACTGAGCGCCGAAGAATTAATGCTTTTGAACTGTGGTGTTGGAGAAGACTCTTGAGAGTCCCTTGGACTGCAAGGAGATCCAGCCAGTCCATTCTGAAGGAGATCGGCCCTGGGATTTCTTTGGAAGGAATGATGCTAAAGCTGAAACTCCAGTACTTTGGCCACCTCATGCGAAGAGTTGATGCATTGGAAAAGACTCTGATGCTGGGAGGGATTGGGGGCAGGAGGAGAAGGGGACGACCGAGGATGAGATGGCTGGATGGCATCACGGACTCGATGGGTGTGAGTCTGAACTCCGGGAGTTGGTGATGGACAGGGAGGCCTGGCGTGCTGTGATTCATGGGGTCACAAAGAGTAGGACATGACTGAGCTACTGAACTGAACTGAAGGAACTTCTGTGCTATTCCAATTTACATTCGGACCACTAGTGCAGGAGGGTTCCCTTATCTCCCCACCCACTCCAGCATTTGTTGTTTGTGGATTTTTTTATGATAACCATTCTGACCCATGTGAGATAACATCTCATTGTAGTTTTTATTTGCATTTTCTAATAACTAGTGATGTTCAACATCTTTCATATGCCTATTGGGTATCTGTATGGCCTCTTTAGAGAAATGCCTATTCAGGTCTTCTGACCATTTCTTGAGTGGGTTGTTTATTTTGATGCTATTAAACTTTGATGCTATTAAAGATCCATCTGGTCAAAGTTGTGGTTTTTCCAGTAGTCATGAACGGATATGAGAGTTGGACTGTAAAGAAGGTTGACCACCGAAGAGTTGATGCTTTTGAACTGTGGTGGTAGAGAAGACTCTTGAGAGTCCCTTGGACTGCAAGGAGATCAAACCAGTCAATCCTAAAGAAATCAGTCCTGAATATTCATTGGAAGGACTGAAGCTGAAGTTCCAATACTTGGGCCACCTGACGCAAAGAACTGACTCATTGGAAAAGACCCTGATGCTGGGAAATATTGAAGGTGGGAGGAGAAGGTGCTGACAGAGGATGAGATTGGATGGCCTCACTGACTCAATGGACATGAGTTTGAGTAAGCTTCAGGAGTCGGTGATGGACAGGGAAACCTAGCATGCTGCAGTCCATGGGATCACAAAGAGTCTTAGAGGACTGAGTGACTGAACTGAACTGAAGCTTCCATATGGCTCAGATGGTAAAGAATCACCTGCAATGCAGGAACTTGGGTTCGATCCTTGGGTTGGGAAGATCCCCTGGAGGAGGACATGGCAACCCACTCCAGTATTCTTGCCTGGAGAATCCCCGTGGATGGAGGAGCCCAGGGGGCTACAGTCCATAGAGTCACAAAGAGTTGGACAGGACTGAGCGACTAAGCACAGCACGCAAGAATAAGCTGTAAATTTTGGAGACTAATCTCTTATCAGTCACATCATTTGCAAATATTTTCTCCCTATCTGTGGGTTGTCTTTTCATTTTGTTTATTGTTTCCTTTGCTGTGCAAAAGCTTTTGAGCTTAAGTAGGTCCCATTTGTTTATTTTTGCTTTTATTTCCATTATTCTGGGAGATGGATTGAAAAAAATGTTGCTATGATTTATGTTACTGTTCTGCCTATGTCTTCCTCTAAGAGTTTTATAGTGTCTAACATTTAGGTCTTTAATCCATTTTGAGCATATTTTTGTGTATGGAGTTAAGGAATGATCTAATTTCATTTCTTTACAAGTCCTGCCTGGCTAATTTTAGAGACTCTGCAGGGATTAAAAGAGGTAGCAGATTTCCCAGTAGGGCACAATCAGGAAAAGATTGTTACCATCCAGAAAGCATTTACTTTTCAGAGGGGGAGATAAGAATGATTGACATACACAGAAAGAATAGGATAAGGACTGAGAAAAGAGGCAGGCCCAGAGAGAACAGCTTCTTTCCAGAAATGACTCCTTTTCGTGGGTCAACAATATGAGTGAGTCATGACCAATGAGTATAGTTGTATGGACTTTAAGGTCCAATGAAAAACTTAAATTAGCCTTAGCAAAAGCTGTAAATATTTTCTCCTACTTCATAGGTTGTCTCTTGATTCACTATTTCCTTTCCTGTGCAATAGCTTTTAAGTTTGATTAGGTCCTTTTTTTTTTTTTTGCTTTTGTTTCTTTTGCTTTGGGAGACTGATCTAAGAAAACATTGCTGTGGTTTATGTCAGGATGTTTTGTACATTCTAGAAGTCTCGTGGCATCTTGTCTTATATTTAGGTCTTTAAACCATTTTGAGTTTCTTTTTTGTCTGTGGTGTTAGAGAGTGTTCTAATTTCATTCACTTACTTTCATTCAGCTTTCCCAATGCTAAAGAGACTTGTCTTTATTGTATATTCTGCCTCATTTGTTGAAGTTTAATTGACTAGGGGATGAGGGTTTCTTTCTAGCCTCTCGTCTGTGCCGTTGATCTATAGGTCTTTGTAGTATTGTCTGATGTCTGGGAGAGTTATGCCTCCAGCTTTGTTTTTCTTCAGGATTGCTTTGGCAATTTTGGGCCCTTCATGGTTCCATATACATTTTAGGGTTCTAGTTCTATGAAAAAATGTCATGGGTAATTTGATAGTGAGTGCATTAAATCTGTAGATTGCTTTGGGAAACATGGCCTTTTTAGCAATATACTTCCAATCCAAGGCTTCCCTGATGGCTCAGCTTGTAAAGAATCCGCCTGCAATGTGGGAGACCTGGGTTTGATCCCTGGGTTGGGAAGATCCCCTGCAGAAGGGAATGGCTACCCACTCCAGTATTCTGGGCTGGAGAATTCCATGGGCTATATTGTCCATGGGGTCACAAAGAGTCAGACACAACTGAGCAACTTTCATGCTTCCCAGTCCAAGAGCATGGGATATGTTTTCATTTTATTGAATTGTCTTCCATTTCCTTTATCAATGTTTTATAGTTCTTAGCATATAGGTCTTTCATCTCCTTGGTTAGGTTTATTCTGAGGTGTTATTTCTAATGCTATTTTAAATGGGCTTTTTTTTTTTTTTAACTTTTTCTGGTACTTCATTTTTAGTGTGAAGAAATGCAACAGATCACTGTACATTTGTATCCTGCCACCTTGCTGAATTCATTTATTGGTTCTAAAATTTTGTGTAGTCTTTAAGGTTTTCTACATAGAATATTATTTCATCTGTACATGATGAAATTATGTTATCTGTATATAATGACATTTACCTCTTCCATTCCAATTTGGATACCTTTTAACTTCTCTTTGTTTGATTGCTATGGCTAAGACTTCCAATTCTGTGTTGAAAAGAAGTGGTGAAAGTGGGCATTGTTGAGTGAAAAGTTAGTCTGGAGTGGGAGAAAATATTTGCAAATGATGTAAATGACAAGGGATTAACTCCAATATATACAAACAGCTCAGACAACTCAATAATGAGAACAAGTCAGTCAAAAAATGGGTAAAAGGTCTAAACAGATATTTCTCCAAAGACATACAAATGGCCAACAGGCACATGTAAAAGATGCTCAACATCCCTAGTTATTAGGGAAATACAAATCAAAACTATAACAAGGTATCACCTCATGCAGGTCAGAATGGCTATCATCAAACTGTCTACAAATAATAAATGCTGGAGAGGGTGTGGAGAAAAGGGAACCCTCCTATTACTGCTGGTAGGAATGTAAACTGGTATAGTCACTATGGAGAACAATATGGAGGTTCCTTAAAAATAGAACTACCATATGATCCAGCTATCCCACTCCTGGGCATATAGCCAGAAAATTCAAACTCTAATTCAAAAAGAAACAGACAGCCCAGTGGTAATAGCAGCATTGTTTTCAAATAGCTGAGACATGGAGGCAACCGAACTGTCCATCAACAGTGAATAAATAAGGGCTTCCCTGTGGTCCAGTGGCTAAGACTCCATGTTCCCAATATAGAAGACCTGGGTTCAATCCCTGGTCAGGGATCTAGGTCTTAGATGCCACAACTAAGACCCAGCACAATCAAATAAAAATTTTTTAAGTGAGTAGGTAAAGGAGATAAGTGTGTATATGTCGATCATGTCCAACTCTTTGCAATCCCACAGACTCAGTCAGCCAGGTTCCTCTGTGCATGGAATTTCCAGGCGAGAATATGAGAGTAGGTTGTCATTTCCTACTCCAGGGGATCTTCCCAACCCAGGGACTGAACCCATGTCTCTTGCTTTTGTCCTGTTCCATCATTCCCCAAACAGAAGGACTCCTTTATGAAGGCCCTTATTATCAAAATCTATCTTCCTTCTGCCTACTCTCAAACATCCCTTTTAAAACAGAAGTTTAATCACACAATGACTAAGTGGGTTTGTTTAGTCCATGAAACTCTGCAAAATCCAAGCCATCCACTTTTATTAGTGTTCTGGGACAATACATTTTTACAGATTTTTTCAATGGAATATTAGCTATAAAAAAGAAAGAAGTAATGTCATTTGCAGAAACAAGGATCTAAGGAATATCATACTAAGTGAAGTATGTCAGACAGAAAGACAAATATGATATCACTTGTACATGGAATCTAAAATATACAAATTACTTAACAGACATTGGTAACCATAAGTTTGTTTTCCAGTGGGTAGTGGAGATGGGAAGGGGAAAACTAAGTATGGAATTAGATACTACTATACATAAAGTAAATTAACAACAAGGGTTTACTGTATAGCACAGGAAACTATATTATCTTGTAATAGCCTGTAGTGGAAAATATCTGGAAAAATATGTATAACTGAACTGCTTTGCTGTATACCTGAAACTAACACAAGATTATAAATCACTATGCTGTTATTCAGTTGGTACGTCATGTCCAACTCTCTGCGACCCCATGGACTGTGCCTGTCCATCTCTTCTGTCCATGAGATTATCCTGGCAGGAATACTGGAGTGGGTTGCCATTTTCTTCTCCAGTTAATCACTATACTTCAACTAAAAAAGATAAGTAAAACAAAACAAAAAACTGTGAAAATTTATTGTCCCAGAACACTAAGAAAAGTAGGTGGCTTGGATTTTTCAGAGTTTAGTGGACCAAATAAACCCATTTAGTCTTCATGTGATTAAAATTCTGTTTTAGAAAGGATTTCAAGGGTAGGCAGCAAGAAGATAGTTTTTGATAATAAGGGCCTTCATAAAGGAGTCCTCTAGTTTTGAGACAGATGGAACAGGACAAAAATAGGCTCAGATTCACCAGTGAAGAAAAGAATCCAGACTTGACCAGAAATGTGTCAATTCTATTCACTCAGGCTGAGAACTTTTGCCAGCTCCTTTCTGAGACCCACATACATCTTTTACAGTTAGTTGTCATGGACTAAGGGGCTTTCCAGATGGTGTTAGTGGTAAATAACCCATCTGCCAGTGCAGAAAATGCAAAAGACTCTGATTCAGTCCTTCCAGGGCAGATCCCCTGGAGAAGGATATGGCAACCCACTCTAGTATTCTTGCCTGGAGAACACCATGGACGGAGGATCCTGGCAGGCTATGGCTTGTAGGGTTGGCAAAGAGTTGGACACGACTAAAGCAACTTAGCACATCACGTCGGTGGGCTAAATGCTTTGTCCCCTTCAAATTCCCATGTTGAAGCTCTAACCCTCAATGTGATTGTACTTGAGGATGAGGTTAGATGAGGTGATGAGAATGAGGCTTGTGGTGGGATTAGTGTTCTTATGAGAAGACACTGAAGAACACTCTCCTTTGCTGTGGGAGGACACAGGAACAGGTATCTGTCTGCAAGTGACGAAGAGAGCTCTCCCAGGAAGCGAATACCAGACACATTGATCTTAAACTTTCCAGCTTCCAAAATTGTAAGAAAATAAATATTCTGTTGATTAAGCCATCTAGCCGATGCCATGTTGTTATGGCAGGCTAAGCAGACTAAGTGCATAGCAACACCTTTCATACTAGAATGAGTCAACAGATGTGAGTTCAGTCAGTTTATATGAATCCTAGTCTCATTATTCCAAAGCAAAAGAGCCCCCTGAAGGTACTTTTATATTGACATGGATTGAGTGTACCAAATATTGAAACCCAGTGAGATTCAACCAGGGAAACAGCAGCGGTCATGCAACACTGCCTTAGTGAAAATTATTTCTGCCAGGTAATGCTAGAAATTAAACAAGTGAATTGGAGAAGGCAATGGCACCCCACTCCAGTACTCTTGCTTGGAAAATCCCATGGACAGAGGAGCCTGGTAGGCTGCAGTCTGTGGGGTCGCTGAGGGTCGGACAGGACTGAACGACGTCACTTTCACTTTTCATTTTCCTGCATTGGAGAAGGAAATGGCAAACCACTCCAATGTTCTTGCCTGGAGAATCCCAGGGATGGGAGAGCCTGGCGGGCTGCCGTCTATGGGGTCGCAGAGTCGGACACAACTGAAGTGACGTAGCAGCAGCAGCAAACAAGTGAATAGGGATAAAATAGCTAAATAGGCCAATTTCTCTGCTCGGTTCAAACTGGTAATAGGTTTTGGAAGGCAGCCGGAAATCGTAGGCTAAAATCTTTTTGGTGGCTCACTGCCTCCACCTGCTGGAGATTTGGAGCTATAACAGAGCTGTTGGTTAGACTTGTTAGGCATTTTTTGCTTTATAATTCTTTCTTTAGAGTTATTTTTAGGTATTTGATATTTCTTGGTATTACAACTTGTTTCTTAAAATTTTATTTTCAAATCATTAGTTGCTTGTAAATGGCTTTACAAATGATTTTTAAAAAATTTACCTCGTATCAGCAATCTAACTCTTCACTAGTTTACTAAATTTACAATGTCAAATAGAAGCAAAATTATACATCATTCTTTATCACCACCCTTACTAAGTACCATTAATTCATGATAAGAACGTCAGTAAACTTAGTATGAGAGAATTTCTTTTATATGATGACTTATTTACAGAAATATATGTAGCACACATAAGTATGAAATGCTGAAAGCATAGAGTCTGAGGCCTGGAACAAGCAGAGGATGCCTCCTACGTCTGCTTCTATTTGACTTTGTATCGGAGATCCTAGCCAGTGCATATGGTAAGAAAAAGAACAAGAATCTATAATACTTAAAAGAATAAGTAAAACTCATTCTTCAGATTATTTGATTGTATGCAAAAAAATTTTATAGAAAATAAAACTTAAGAAGAAACCAGTTATAATACCAAGAAAATACCTAAAAATAACTCGAAAGAAAATGTACAAGACCTCTAGTTAGAAAAATCTAAAATATTATTGGGTGAAATTATTAAGACTTCAAATGAAGGAAGTATATATCTCATTTTTGTGGATCAGAGATCTTGATATTATACATCAGTTCTCCCAAAATTCATCTCCAGATTCAATGCAAACCGTAAACAAAATTCCCACAGATTTTAAAAATGAAATTGGTTCTGCAGTTGCTTCAGAAATGCAAAAGTCTTCCTACTCGATGAAGAACAAAAGAGGACTTGCTCTCCCTGAATATCATAACTGCAGATTGGGCTCAAGGATAGACAAATTGACTGTGGGACAACATAGAGAACTGAAAAACCAGGCCGAGACAAAATGGACATTTGATTTATTGCTGAGGTTGATATTGCAGCTGGTTCTTTGTTCAGTCCCTAAGTCGTGTCCAACTCTTTGCAATCCCATGAACTGAGCACACCAGCCTTCCCTATCCCTCACTATCTCTCTGAGTTTGCTCAAACTCATATCCATTGAGTCAGAATGCCATCCAAACATCTCATCCTCTGTAGCCCCCTTCTCCTCCTGCCCTCAATCTTTCCCAGCATCAGAATCTTTTCCAATGAGTCAATTCTTCGCAACAGGTGGCCAAAGTATTGAAGCTTCATCATCAGTCCTTCCAATGAATATTCATGGTCGATTTCCTTTAGGATTGACTGGTTTGATCTCCTTGCAGTCCAAGGGACTCCAACAATCTTCTTCCGCACCACAGTTCAAAAGCATCAATTCTTTGGCACTCAGCCTTCTTTATGGTCCAACTCTCACATCCATACATGACTACTGGAAAAACCATAGATTTGACTATTTGGACCTTTGTTGGCAAAGTGATGTCTCTGGTTTTCAATACACTGTTTAGGTTTGTCACAGCTTTTCTTCCAAGGAGAAGGTGTCTTTTAATTTCATGGCTGCAGTCACCATCCATAGTGGTTTTGGAGCCCAAGAAAATGAAATCTGTCACTGTTTCCATTGTTTCCCCATCTATTTGCCATGAAGTGATGGGACTGGATGCCGTGATCTTAGTTTTTTGAATGTTGAGTTTTAAACCAGCTTTTTCACTGTCCTCTTTCACTTTCATCAAGAGGCTCTCTTCACTTTCTGTAGTTAAAGTGGTATCATCTGCATATTGGGGGTTGGTGATATTTCTCCCAGTATTCTTGATTCCAGTTTGTGAATCATCCAGCCCAGCATTTTGTATGATGTACATATAATTTAAATAACCAGGATNACCAGCTTTTTCACTGTCCTCTTTCACTTTCATCAAGAGGCTCTCTTCACTTTCTGTAGTTAAAGTGGTATCATCTGCATATTGGGGGTTGGTGATATTTCTCCCAGTATTCTTGATTCCAGTTTGTGAATCATCCAGCCCAGCATTTTGTATGATGTACATATAATTTAAATAACCAGGATAACAATATGTAGCTTTGATGTACTCCTTTCCCAATTTTGAACCAGTCTGTTGTTCCATGTCCAGTACTAACTGTTGCTTCTTGTCCTCTATACAGGTTTCTCAGAAGTCAGGTAAGGTGGTCTGGCATTCCCATGTCTTTAAGAATATTCCACAGTTCGTTGTGATCTACACTGTCAAAGCTTTTAGCATAGTCAGTGAAGCAGAGGCAGATATTTTTTGGAATTCCCTTGCCTGTTCTGTGATCCAACAGATGTTGGCAATTTGATAGTTGGTTCCTCTGCCTTTCCGAAATTCAGATTTTACATCTGGAAGTTGTCAGTTCACATACTGCTGAAGCCTAGTTTGGAGGATTTTGAGCATAATCTTGCTAGTCTGTGAAATTAGTGCAACTGTATAGTAATTTGAACATTCTTTGACATTGCCTTTCTTTGGGATTGGAATGAAAACTGACCATTTCCAGTCCTGTGGCCTCTGCTGAGTTTTCCAAATTTCCTGGCATGTTGAGTGCAGCACTTTCACAGCATCATCTTTTAGGATTTGAAATGCTCTGCTGGAATGTCATCACCTCCACTAACTTTGCAGCAATGCTTCCTAAGGCCCGTTTGACTTCACACTTCAGGATATCTGGTTCTAGGAGAGTGACCACATCATCGTGGTTATCTGGGTCACTAAGAGCTTTTTTTGTACAGTTCTGCTATGTATTCTTGCCACCTCTTCTTAATCTCTTGTGCTTCTTTTAGGTCCTTACCATTTTTGTCCTTTATTGTGCCCATCTTTGCATAAAATTTTCCCTTGGTATCTCCAGTTCTGGGGCACTAGGACATGGGCTAACACGGTGATGGCAGCCTAAAGAGGCATTGGTGGCCTGTGAAGCAACTTTGCAGAGATCACTGTAATATCCCAGAGGAGTTGCTGAAGGACAGTGTTTCAGAAATAGTGCTGGGCATTTTGCTATCCAGAAGAAATATTAGATGGCTAACAAAAATGGATTCCCATAGTAAGACTGTTATGGACTGAATGTTTGTGTCCCTCTCGGAACATTGTATGCTGAAGCCCAAACAGACAAAGTGGTGGCATTTGGAGGTAATTAGGTGTAGATGAGCTCATGAGGGTGGGGCTCTGTGATGGAATTAGTGTGCAGAGCCCATTCTTGCTCTATCCTGTGAGGACTCTAAGTAGATGGCCGTTTGCAAGCAACTTGGTCTTGGTCTTTCATCCTCTACAATATAGTCTGTCTTCACAAACTCAGAATTGGGAATGTTTTTACAATAGGACACACACGAACAAACATAAGGGACTAGATTGAGAACTTGAACAACAGTAAAATTATGAACTTTTGTTCATTAAAAGACACCATTAAGAGGATGAAAATGCAAGCTGAAAATGAGAAGACAACAGTAATACTCCTAAGCAAGAATAATCATATACAAGCTATAGTAAGAACTTCTACCAATCAATAGGGAAAAGGTAAAACCCAAAAGAAAAATGGGCAAGAGATATGCATATCCAAATAGCCACTAAAAATTCAAAAAGTGCTCATTCTTACTAGTAATCCAGAAATGACTAGAAATTTAAAAGTCTAACAAGACCAATTTGGGGTGGGCATGTGGAGCAACTGGAGCTCTTATCACTGTTGGATAGAGTGTAAACGGGATGTATGCTTGGTTGCTCAGCTGTGTCTGAGGGTTGGCCAAAAAATTCATTCAGGTTTGCCTGTTAAGTCATATGGAAAAACCTGAATGAACTTTCTGGCAACCCAATGCATTGATCTTAGGAAACACTATGGCACTGTCAACTAAATATGAATATCTGCATTCCTGTTATCAAGCAGTTCCACTTCAAGGATATAAAGTGTGTGTGAGTGCACCCCGAGACATGCGTTCAAGAGTGTGGATAACAGCAGTATTTTTACTATCCACATGTCCAAAGTGGAGACAACACAAATGCCTATCAAGAGCAGAAACTCTGTGTGTGTGTGTGTGTGTGTGTGTGTGTGTGTGTGTGTGTCCTATTCATCCAGTGGAATACACGAATAAATGTGGAATCTTACAAAGGCAATGTTGATCAAAAGAAGCCAGGAACAAACACACAGTACCATTTCATTTTATATTTGCTGTAAAAAGGTAGCTAGACCACAGTCTAGTGGTTAGGTATGCTTAGGTTTAAAGCATAAAAGAGTCAAAAAAGCTATTATATTCAAGTAAGAATAGTGGCTACTTTTGGGGAAGAAGGAATTTGTGTTTTGGAAAGGGCATGCAGAGGTTTTCTGGGGTTCTGGTAATAATCCTCTCTGACCTGGGAGATTTACATGGGTGTTAAATTTAACATAATTCCTTAAATTATTATTTATATTTTACCTCTTTCTATATGTGTATTATATGTCACAATACAAAAAGATTAAATGATAATATTTTCTTTTAAACCCTAAGGCAAAACAACCAAATATGTGCTCTTTGCCCAAGCTAATGAGTCTTGAAAAATGCTCCCACAAATTCAGATAATATATATCTCTAGGCCTGGCGCAACAGCTTTAATCTTCCTTTTTTGGGAATAATAGTAATTTAAAAAGTGATTTGTTTTTGACTGTGCTGAGTCTTCACTGCTGCGAGGGCTTTTCTCTAGTTGTGGCAAGCAGTGGCTGCTCTTTGTTGCAGTGTTTTCGGCCTTCTCATTGTGGTGGCTTCTCTGGTTGCAGAGCATAGGCTCTAGAGCGCCCAGTCTTCTAATGACCAGCACGTGGGCTTATTAGTTTCAGTTCCCAGGTTTTCTGGAGCACGTTCCAGAGTTGTGGCACACAGGCTTAGCTGCTCCGTGGCACGTAGGATCTTTCCAGACCAAGGATCAAACTCACATCTCCTGTGTTGGCAGATGGATTCTTCACCACTGAGCCACCAGAGAAGCCCTAATAATAATAATAATAGAAAAAATAATAATAACCAATATTTATGTCAAGTGCTACTATAAATGCTTTCCACATCTCATTTCACTTAGTCCTATTCACTCTAGGATGTAGGTTCTTGGTTAATACTTCATGGACCTTTTAACCCTTATGAATTGAAATGTATAGTCTGACCAGAATATCCAAGTTCAGATATGATTACCTTGTTTGCCGTGAAGTGATTTTTTTTTTAATTTATTGACTGTGCCGGGTCTTAGTTGCAGCACTCAGCATCTTCCATCTGCCCTGTGGCAAGTGGGATCTTTAGTTGTGGCATGTGAACTTAGTTGCAGCATGCGGGATCTAGTTCCCTGACCAGGGATCAAACCCAGGCCCCCTGTACTGGGAGAGCAGAGGCTTAGTCACTGGACCACCAGGGAAGTCCCGGTAGGTATAGTTTTTGCCCATTTACAAATGAAAATACAAGAACAAAGGAGTTAGTTGACAGCTTGTGAGTGGTGCAGTTAGAATTCCAGATTGTGCACTCTTTCTTAATCATGACAGAATAGGGTAGCTTCAGCCCTGCCATGGCCCCAGCATCCTACAGTGTGCTTTTCACAGCCAGTTTGAGTCTAGGCTTGGAGATCTCTTAGACTTGCAGCATTAAGGACAGCAAAGGCTCTGAGGTCATTCTGCTGAGCTGATTTCGCCCCATTTGGATCTGAGTTACTGGTCCCAGATGGAGTGATATCTGCTAGTGAGAATTAAACACAAGAGGCTTTTCATGTCCTAATAAGATCACTCCCTGGCCAGTTCAGAACAAACCACTTAAAATATGTGAGCCTTAGTTTTAAGTCCTGAGTGAGCAAAAGCTTGGATTTTCTTTTGAGGTGAAACAGATTGTATCTTAATGTCTCCATAATAAGGCTTACTTTCTTGGTGGATTTGCTAAAACTGCTTTTGCAGTGAACTCTGAAAATATTTAGAGTCATGCTAGATGTCACAGAAATTTTCTCCCTGAAATAAGGTTTAACATTTACATTAGTTAGAAAGACTTTTTTTTAGTGAGCCTGCCAAAAATCTTAACAAGATATTCATTTATGAGAAGGTGTAAGAATGGAAGGATAAATAGTGTATAAATAGAACAATGGTACAAATTACAATCAATGAATATTAACTACATGGTTTGTTAGTGTTAGTTGCTCAGTCGTGCCCGACTCTGTGACCCCATGGACTGCAGCCCATCAGGCTTCTCTGTCCGTGGGATTTTCCAGGCAAGGATACTGGAGTGGGTTGTCGTTTCCTTTTTCAGGGGATCTTCCAGACCCAGGGATCGAACCCGGGTCTCCTGAACTGCAGGCAGATTCTTTACTGACTGAGCTATGAGGGAACCCACATGGTATCAAGGAGTTTCATAAAATCTGAGGGAGAGGAGAAAAAGGAAGAAGAGGAGAAGAAAAGTTAATGATATGGTTGTAGGAATAAAGGAAACACACAGACTCTTCATCTGGAATGCCCCTCAGAAAGCAATACATATTTCAAGTGACAAGCTTCCTCACAGAATCGGTGAGAAATATTGATATTAGACCCCATGTTGAACAGGCTTTGGTACCCTGGGGTCCTGTTAACGACTAGAATCAAAGATGCTTATTTTAGAGTCTTATGGGTCCTCTGAATAGTACAGATCTGGTCTTTCAAAAATACACATATTTGCATTCCACATGATTTGAAGCAGCCAGTATTACCTGATGTGATCGTGGAAGCTTGGTTGTTTTTCATTTAACCTGAAAGCTGGAATAACACAGTTCATTTATATTCTCTCTCTCTCTCCTTCTGCCCTTCTGTTATCCATTTCCTGAGAGGATAAATCCCGGCGTAAAAGGAGCCATGACAAGGGCATCCAGTGCTTAATAAAGATTATATGCTGTGTTCAGAAAACACCTAGCATTAAAAAGAAGGTTAGAAAGGATTTCTTGCTGGCTGGCTGTGTTCCTTTAATCCCATTTTCTGTGGCCTTGAATAGGATTAGGGCACGGAGGGCGGATAGGAGGAGGAATGGATAGAGGGGAAAGCAGGGCAGCGAACGGTGTGTGCCAGTGTTTTCCACAGATCTGTCTGTCAACCTACAGTGAGGAGACTTTCAAGCTGACGCAGGTGCATAAAACTTTCCAGTACAAGTTAAGCTGCTCTGTCTGAGGGGAGAAGAGCTAAGTTTAGTTTCACTCCTGTTTTGTCCCAGGCACTTTATTGTGTTGAAAGAAAATCTTCCAAACCTCTACCCTTAAAACACACCTGGTTTTAGGGTTTCAAGAAACACTTTTACTCTTTATCTATCATAACATTGCTTATACTTGGGAGAGCTAATGAGTGACAGTATAGAGTAGATGAGAGTAACATTTCAAATAAGACATACGTAGGTTTCAGTCCTGCCTCTGGCTTTTACCAAATGTGATTTAGGTAGGTTCCTTAATTTTTCTGAGCCTCAACTTCTTCATTTGCAGAATGATAAATGGCTTTGGTGTTGTCTATCTTGCAGGGATGCTGTGAGAATTCAGTGAAAAATGCAGATTCATAGCTCAAAACCCTCACTTGTGGCAGACACAGCCAGCCTTCAACCTGTAGAAGTTATGATTACTTTTTTAGTTTCTTACTCATGAAATATTTATATATGAGATGGGGACTAAACTTTGGAAATCAAAGTTTTAAGGAAACTTTAAGGAAACTTCCAGCTTTAACTTTAAGGAAACTTTCAGCTTTCCAGTTTTAAGGAAATTTATTCTATATGCAAGGAGGTGAAGGGGTCGGAACTTCAATTATACATTCGTAAGTCGTCTTTGTAGGTTTAGGAAGACAAAAATGAGAAACCGGAAAGAAAAATGAAGACAGGAATGAGTTGCACTTAGTTTTTTCTCATTTTTCCAAGATAATTTAATTTGGCTTTTATTTATCGTTGTCATTAGGTTTTCCCTTTCAATACTAATATTCTTAGCTATTCATTCTTCTATTAAGAATTTTTCATATATTGAGTACAAACCCTTTGAGGGACAGCAGAATTTTTTTATCCCTTCCCCCCACCCCCTGCCCAATACCTAGCTTGAGAAACAAGAAAATACTGCCAGAATGGCCAAATTAGAAATCTCATTTGAGATAAAAACACAAGGCAGCATTTGCTGGCACATTAGACTGTCTGAAGGTGAGCTTTGTTTTTCAAGAATCCATAGTTTGGAAGGTATGAAACATATCTCAATGTTAAAATGGCAGCATAAGTGTTTTAATTAAGCCAGTGCCAGGGTGGGTGTGGAATGTCTAATTAGACCCCATAGGTATCAGTAATATCTACAGTTCTAGGGATGGTTTCTACCCATGAAAGAATAGCTTTGCTGAAAGTTGGCTGTGGACTTGCCTACAAATGGCCGGTCACCCCAGAGGTTTCTTTCCGTCCCCGAGAATGTTTGGAAATGGAGAAGTATTTTATTGAGTCTATATATATTACAAAATCCATCTCACTGCTAATGAAAATGAGAAAGAACGAGGAGAGGGGTCAATTGTACTCAGGCAGGGGTTGAAGCTTTGCATAGCGCCTGCCTCTTACAGGACCCCTCTCATAGCTCTCACAGTCACATCCTCTGGGCGGTTTGAATTCCAGATAAACTGAGGATCTGTGTCTCCATGGGAACAACATGGAGAGAACAAAATGGGGAATAAAGTTAATATTTATAGCCCATGACTGTTGATTTTAAGTGCCAGCTTTATCCATTATCTCAGGGCTGCCATGGGTAGAGGAAGGTAAGGCTCATAGGTGCCTTAGTCCCCAAATCCATTCTTTTCCATCCCTTTTCCAACCCATCCCTAAAATGTCAAGCCCAAATAATGAGCATTAACTGTAATGTTTATTTGCATAGCTTTCCCTGGGCTGTGTTTGGTAGATGAAACACAGGCTTTGGTGTCAAGATGACCTGAGTTCACATCTCAGCTCGGCCACTAACCTATTTCTTCATCTTTAAAATAGGAATAAGGATATTTACCTTTGCCAGGTGGCGGGAGGATTCAAAATAATGCAATTTAAGTCCCTGACTGATGCAGGCAGTCAACCCTTCACAAATAGTAGTTGTTTTATTCATATTTTGTACTCTCTGCTCACTTAAATGGTTCTTGTCATAGTTTGATTTAAAAAAAATAGGGATAAGGAACGGAAGGGCAAATCATATTCTTTAGCAGAGTTCAAAATTACCCAGGAGAGATTATATCTAGAATTAGAAGGGAACGTTTTATAATTAAACATCTGAATTCTTTGGGCTTAAGAAGCTTAAATAATTACCTCTTTTCAAAGCTCTATTGTCTTGATGTATGTGTAAAAAATACTTGTCACATTACCTGTGACATCTGTATTTTACTGTTATTTTCATGCTGTCAGAGGGGTCCATTTCATCAATACTGAGACTCAAAGACACAGAAGATACACATACTCACAAACAAAAGCTTCTGCCAGCAAAACCTATTTGTTTTGTCATGGCAACCCTAGTCATTTCTAGCTGGAGAGTGAGTAATGATGTCGTTATCAAGAGAGGTTGGACTGAGAACCCAGCCTGAGCTGCAAGGCTACAGAGAATTGTATTTCAGAGTCAAATGATCAGGAGACAAAGACAAGCCTTCTGTATGAGGCAGTTCGGTTTTATATAAACATAGACATAGTGCCCCGGCAAGGAAAGTATTGGGCTGGAAAATGTGACCTGATAAGCAATATCTGCATATGATTTTAAGAGGATGGATGAAGCTCTGAAGAATCTATACTGGTGTTTGGTGAAACTGTAAATGACTCCCATGATCTAGTGGTCCCCTAAAGCCTTGGGGACAAAGCTCGACCTGGTCTGATCTGAGATCTGCTGGCTAGATATGGGGACTGACTGGGTGCACAGGAGACAGACTGTGTATGGGAGGTTCTGACACCCAGACCTAGAAGTGGGGAGCCAACCATAAGACCTGTGCCCACAAACCCATGGAAGAGGAAAAGGGGGAGCTATCAGTATCTATCCCAGGACAGCAGGCTAAACGGGGCCCATTCCTCAGATCAGGATGCATGGCCACTGCACGCAAGTCATGGACATGATCCGGTTCCCTCACGGAGAGCAGCTCCAATGTTTTAGCTCTCTAAGTGTGCCATGCAGCAAAAGTTGGCCGATAGGGGGATACCAGTCTCCTACACCCAGGTCAAGAGAAAATACTGTGAGATGAGGATCCAGATGTCATCTCAAATTAGCTCTGGCCAAGGCATCTCACATATGACGCCAGCAAATCTAAGAGTCACCTGGGGCACCCTCACCACCACACCAAATGAATCATAGTCTCCAGAAAAGAAATCTGAAATGTGCATCATAAAATCTTAGTGCTAAAAGAGGTTTCACAGGCAGTCAGTGTGTTTTTGTCTTTTTATAAACTAGAATAGCAGAGCCGTTGTAGCCCGAACCTTGCACGAGGCAGGCCTGAATTCACAGCCTGCCTCTTTTAGCTGTGCGATCCTGGGCAAGCTGCTGAGGCTTCCTGAGCCTCCTGGCTTTGTTGGGAGGGTGTGTACCATGTATAAAGTGGTTTGTGCGCTGTCTCCACATAGAGGAAGATTTCAACAGATAGAAGCCATTGTTTGACTTGCTCATAGTTATGTTTGACTTGCTCATAATTAAAGTGCTGGTTTACAGCAGGGCTGTGAATGGGATCCTTAAACTAGGTTACAGTGGTCATATCTTCTATGCTTATGGCAGGCAGAAGGACTGGAGATCATCCAAAGCTATGTACATATATTTAAACATTCTTTATTTGGCGTAATTTCAAATTCTAGAAAAGTTAGAGAAATAACAGAAGTCTCATATACCCTTCATGGAGATTCTCCAGTTAACTTTTTACATTTGCTTCATCTTTGGATCTTTATGTGAATAGACACAGAGACACACACCCACATATACACGTATGTGATACCTATTATAGGTCTATTACATATACTCCCCCCCTGAGCTATTTGAGGTTTACAGATATGCTCCCTATTACCCTTTAATATTGGGTTGGCCAAAAGGTTCATTCGGGTTCACACCTGACTGAACTTTTTGGCCAGCACAATACTCCAGTTGGTAATTTCTAACAAGTGTAGTCCCCAAGTTGATGAGAGTGCAGTCTGGAAATTGACACTGATACTCATCACTATTTATTTCACAGACCTCCCCACCTGTCCGCATTTTTTTGGCTATTGTTTGAATATTGTCTTCTCTAGACAAAAGAGCCAATCAAAGAGTACATATTATATTCATATAGTTTTCTCTCTAACTCCTTGGATCTGGAAATGTTTCTTTTTCCTTATCTTTCACGGCCATAACATTTGGGAGAGGACAGGCCTGTTACTTTGTAAAGTGCTCTTTATTTTGGGATTGCCTGACGTTTCATCATCACTAAATTTAGATTATGCATTCGAGGCAGAAATATCAAAATGCTATGCTTTCTCTGTGCATCATATGAGGATATATATGTGGGTCTTGCCCATGACTAGAACTGGTCTTAATGTTTATCACTTCAGATGGTATTTGACAGATTTCTTTAATGTTAAGTATTTTATTAACTTTTAAAATTAATAACAGGTATTTTGTGGAAAAATACTTTAAGACAGTATACATATGCTGTTCCTCATCAAATTTCCACCCAGTTTGTGGTATTCATTGATTATTATTGCCTGAACCAGTTATTATAATTGCAAAATGGTGACTTTAAGATTTCGTACTTCTATATTTATTACCTGAAATTTGACTGTGAGTTAGTTTTTTCTTCTATTTTAAATCAGTGTGGCCTCATCAGTTTTTCTTTTATTTAGTGGATCACAAACTATGACTATCATCATTCTTTTCATGCTCAAACTGTCCTAGATTTGGTCAATGGAAGGCCTTCAAAACTCGTCTCCTGTACATTTTTGATGTTTCTGTAATTTTTAGGGCACTTGTCTAGCTTCTGGGACAGAAGATACCAAACTCATCTTGTACTTTTCCTACCCTTGCCTTGCAAACAGCCATATCTCTGGGTACTTTTAGTAGAAGATAATATTCAGTAACAAATATCTAGATACTAGATGTGGTCATTGCTAATAGATTGTCATTCCTTCTAGGTCTTCTCAATAGGCAGAGCTAAGAAATAAATGTATGCATATACATGGATATATGTACAGAAATCTCTATCTTAGATACTGTGCATTTACATCAATTCTTCCAAATCTAATTCAGTGCAACTGGGTTTCCAGATCTGTAACTATTCTGAGAATGAAGAGCCTTACTCCAATTATCTCTGAATGTATTTATCTGTTGATCTCTGTGTTTAATCAATGATAAATAAGATGCAGCTTCCTTCCCTGCCCCGAAAGTTTACTGTTAAACTAAAGCAGTAATTCCCTTCACACAGAGAGCACAGTGATTTCAATGAACTCACTTTGGAGGTCACATCATAGATGGAGCAGTGACTGTGAGCTTGGGCCCTGGAAGCAGACCTGGGCTCTAGTCCTGACTCTACTTAGAAGCTGTGTGCTTTTTCACAGAATTATTTACCTCTCCAAGCCTCAGAGGATAATAGTACCAACCTCAAGAGGTTGTGAGGATGAAAGGAGTTAAAGGAGCAAATGCATAATAGATGTTAACACAGTGACCAGCACATAGTAAATCTGCAATAAGTGAGAGCTACTTTAATGATGATTGTATTTTCTACTTAATAGAGGAAATTTTCTCTAACTTTGAAATAAGACAGTATACAAATTTGGAAAGACAATTATCAATAAGCCTCAAATTTGATTAAAACTTAGGGATGAAACAAATCCTAACCATATTTTAACTTGTATATCCATATGAGATGAAGAAACTGTATTCAGCTCATAAAAACCTGACTTCATAACTTTTTAGGTCTCTAATGAATGCAAAGGGAAGATTGTATCGTGTTAGATGTTAAGTCATCTTTTTCTGATCTGGAGTAATCATCTACCTTGAGTCAAAATCAGTTGATGAGTTGCCTTTTAAAGACCTCCAGGGAATTCCTTAGAGGTCCAGTGGTTAGGACTTGGTGCTTTCACTGCTGTGGGCCCAGGTTCAACCCCTGGTTTGGGAACTAAGATCCCACAAGCCATGTGGTACAGCCAGAAAAAAGAAATACAAAACCTTCATCAGCTGATAGATATGAGGAAACGACAAAAGATTTTGAGCATGGTCCATGCATTAGATAATAAGAATGGGATCAGAGTAGAAATGAAGATGATGAGAGTAGGAACATAAAGATAGACTTAGAGGTAATGCATTTCAAAGGAGTGGTCAGCATTTAGCAAGAAATGGTGGACTTAAGATAGCAAATGAAAAATGAGTACATACATACTTATTGGTTCCCAGGAGCCTATGCTCATATTTTTTGCGTTTTCCCACTAATATGATGAAGGAATATAGGACCAAAGGTTAATAATAGGCAGATTATAACCAGAAAAACTTCCTGGCAGAGCTGAGCATGGGAGTGGACCTTTCTCAGTCTTGACGATCTGAGTGGGGGTTCAGTTCAGTTGCTCAGTCATGTCCAACTCTTTGTGACCCCATGAATCACACCACACCAGGCCTCCCTGTCCATCACCAACTCCCAGAGTTCACTCAAACTCATGTCCATCAAGTCGGTGATGCCATCCAGCCATCTCATCCTCGGTCGTCCCCTTCTCCTCATGCCNAGTAAGTGTCTTTTAATTTCATGGCTGCAGTCACCATCTGCAGTGATTTTGGAGCCAGGAAAAATAAAGCCTGACACTGTTTCCGGAGGGAACCCCAGAAAAGGAATGGAAAAGTGAGACAGGAAGAAAAGGCAACCACAGCAGGAGTGTCATCCAGCTGTGACCACGGAGCATGATGGGAGCCGAATCCAGTGAGGAGAAAGTGAGACAGGAAGAAAAGGCAACCACAGCAGGAGTGTCATCAAACCATGACCACGGTGGGTGACGGGAGCCGAATCCAGTGAGGAGCAGGCCTGTGATTTTCCTGAGACGCTTCCTCAGACACGTCGGTGGAGCTGTACAGCTGGAGGGAGCAAGCCTCTGATGGTGACCTGGAGAGTAATCTTGACTGTTTTAATCTTGGCAAAAAGATGTCAGTCACGGATACTGGTTCCCACTTGCCTTTTCCAATCCTCCTCCAATTAAATCCAAACATCCGAAAGTCTGGGGCTCTGACTGTTCCAGTCAGAGCTTCCTCCTGTCACTTGGCGACATAACAACAGCAGAAGGGCAGATGCGGCTCACAGCTAAGAGGCAAATTCCTGTCAATCATACTGAGGGGGAAGGATGACTCCAGAAATCCCACAAGGATCTCTGAGTTCCTGCCTCCATCTCCTCTTTGAGCTCTTTCAGTAAGGGAGCTCCATATGAGGAAAAAAAGAATCATTAGCTAACAAGCCAAACATGATTTGCTTAACTGTCCTCACAGCAACTGCTTTAGAAGCTTCTCTCCTCACTGCTCCAGCCTCTTCTCTTAAAGCACCTCCTGAGGCTTGGTCAGTGCTGACAGGAACTTTTGGAGAAATATTTAATCTCCCCTCCCTGACCTCCCGTTTGTAGGCAGTAAGATAGCTTTAATTGTGTCAAATGGTATCAAGAAGGGCCTCCAAATACATAAAAGTATCAATGAACTAATTCTTTTTGGAAAGAAATTACATTGGGTAGGGTAGAGGAAAGAGGAGTGAACTGAAATAATTGAACTTAAGTAGTAATATGCTAACTTAAAAACAATTACTTCTTAATAGTGTTCTAGAGAAATGAACTCACATATGTTTGGCTTGTTTGGTATACTATCTGCGAGTTTTTTTGTTTTTTACCACTAGTGCCACTTGGCAGAGAAGGCGNGGTAGAGGAAAGAGGAGTGAACTGAAATAATTGAACTTAAGTAGTAATATGCTAACTTAAAAACAATTACTTCTTAATAGTGTTCTAGAGAAATGAACTCACATATGTTTGGCTTGTTTGGTATACTATCTGCGAGTTTTTTTGTTTTTTACCACTAGTGCCACTTGGCAGAGAAGGCGATGGCACCCCACTCCAGTACATTGGAGAAGGAAATGGCAACCCACTCCAGTGTTCTTGCCTGGAGAATCCCAGGGATGGGGGAGCCTGGTGGGCTTCCGTCTATGGGGTCACACAGGGTCAGATACGACTGAAGTGACTTAGCAGCAGCAGTGCCACCTGGGAAGCCCTAGCACATACAGGACCAGTATTAGGAAAATAGTGATATTCCCACTTTTTGCGTGGTTCCTACTGACCTTGCTAGAGTTCCTGTCTACCATGCGTATCTCAGACCAGAGACAAACAACTTGTACTTTACTGAACTATTGCTGTGTATTTACTCCCATTTGATTCACCCTTGATAACTATTAAGACAATCCAGGGGATAGTCATTGTCCTTCCACACATAAAGAAACCCAGACCTAGATGACAGGGGACTTCCAGCCACCTCTGCCTAATCAGTGGCAGTCCTGGTGTTCAAACCCAAGTCTAATGCCAGACGTTAGTTCTTAACCACTCAGTGGTGTGCAATACTAGCCCTGTCTTCTAACCTTCTCCTTGTAATCTGAGAGATATTAGGGATCTAATCATTCAAAGTGCTTATGAGTCCTAATTTTATTTTTAGTGTATATTATTGAACAGTGATTTAAATTTTTCTCTTTTGAACTTTACCAATCTTGACACTAATTCCTAATATTACTTAAATATTTTTTTAAACTGTCGCATAGTTGATGTGGGGCTTCCCAGGTGGTGCTAGTGGTAAAGAACCCGCCTGCCAATGCAGGAGATGTAAGAAACGCGGATTTGATCCCTGAGTCGGGAAGATCTCCTGGAGGAGGTCATGGCAACCCACTCCAGTATTCTTGCCTGGAGAATCCCATGGGCAGAGAAGCCTGGTGGGCTACAGTCCATGGAATTGTAAAGATTCAAACATGACTGAGCATGCACGTGTGTATAAGTTAATCCCTAATTTATCCTTCCTCCCTCCCCTCTCCCTTTTAATAATCATGTTTGTTTTCAAAGTCTGTTTGTTTTGTAAATAAGTTCATTTATATCATTTTTTTAGATTCCACATATAAGTGATATCATTTGATATTGTCTTTTTAAATCTGACTTATTTCACTTAGTATGATAATCTTCAGGTCCATCCACGTTGCTGCAGATGGCATTATTTCATTCTTTTTTTTGGCTGACTAGAGTTACATTGTATATATGTACCACATCTTGTTTGTCTATTCCTCTGCCGATGGACATTTAGGTGGCTTCCATGTCTTGGCTATTGTAAATAGTACTCCAATAAACATTGGACTGCATGTATCTTTTTAAGTGTGATTTTCTCTGGATATATGCCCAGGAGTAGGATTCCTGCCTCATATGATAGTTCATATTTTTAGTTTTTAAAGGAATCTGCATACTGTTCTCCATAGTGACTGCACCAACTTACATTCTCACTAGTAGTGTAGAAGCGTTCCCTTTTCTCCACACCCTCTCGAGCTTTTATTGTTGGTAGACTTTTCGGTGATGGCCATTCTGACTGGTGTGAGGTTGTAGTTTTGATTAGCATTTCTGTAGTAATTAGCATTGTTGAGCATTTTTTAATATGCTTTTTGGCCATCTGTAAGTTGTCTTTGGAGAAATGCCTATTTAGTCTATTTTTCAATTTTTTTTTGAGTTGCATGAACTATTTGTATAGTTTGGAGATTAATCCCTTGTGGATTGCTTTGTTTGCAAATATTTTCTCCCGTTCTGTGTGTTGTCTTTTACTTTTGTTTCTGGTTTCCTTTACTATGCAAAAGCTTGTAAGTTTGATTAGGCCCCACTTGTTTATTTTGGTTTTTATTTTCATAACTCTAAATTGTTGAGTGGCTCAGTCATGTCTGACTGCTTGTGACCCCGTGGTCTGCAGCATGCCAGGAGGCTTCCCTGTCCTACCCTATCTCCCACAGTTTACTCAAACTCATGTCCAGATGCCATCCAACCATCTCATCCTCTGTCACCCCCTTCTCCTCCTGCCTTCAATCTTTCCCAGGATCAGGATCTTTTTCAGTACTATTTTTCAGGCTCTTTGCATCAGGTGGCCAAAGTATTGGAGCCTCATTATCAGTCCTTCCAATGGATATTCAGGAGTGATTTCCTTTAGGACTGACTGATTTCATCTTGCAGTCCAAGGGACTCTCAAGAGTCTTCTCCAGCACCACAATTCGAAAGCATCAAATCTTTGGCATTCATCCTTCTTTATGGTCCAATTCTCAGATCAGTATGTGACTACTGGAAAAACCACGGTTTTGACTATATGGACGTATGTTGGCAAAATGCTGTCTCTGCTTTTTAATATACTGTCTAGGTTTTCCATAACTTTTTTCCAAGGAGCAAGTGTCTTTTAATTTCATGGCTGCAGTCATCATCCACAGTGATTTTGGAGCCTAAGAAAATAAAGTCTGTCACTGTTTCCATTGTTTCCCTATCTGTGTGCCATGATGTGATGGGACTGGAGGGCATGATTTTAGTTTTTTGAATATGGAGTTTTAAGTCCATTTTTTCACTCTCCTCTTTCACTTTCATCAAGAGGCTCTTTAGTTCCTCTTCGCTTTCTGCCATTAGGGTGGTGTCATCTGCATATCTGTGGTTGTTGATATTTCTCCTGGCAATCTTGATTCCAGCACGAGCTTCATCTAGCCCAGCATTTTGCATGATGTACTCTGCATATAAGTTAAATAAGCAGGGTGACAATATACCACCTTGACGTACTCCATTCCCAATTTTGAACCAGTCTGTTGTTCCATGTTCAGTACTAACTGTTGCTTCTTGTCCTGCATACATGTTTCTCAGGAAACAGATAAGGAGGTCGAGTGTTCCTATCTCTTTAGGAATTTTCCAGTTTGTTGTGATCCACACAGTCAAAGGCTTTAGCATAGTCAGTGAAGCAGAAGTAGACATTTTTCTGGAATTTCCTTGCTTTTTCTATGATCCAGTGGATGTTGGGGCTTCCCTTGTGGCTCAGCTGGTAAAGAATCTGCCTGCAATGTGGGAGACATGGGTTCAATCCCTGGGTTGGGAAGATCCCCTGGAGAAGGGAAAGGCTAACTACTCCAGTATTCTGGCCTGGAGAATTTCATGGACTTTATAGTCCTTGGAGTCACAAAGAGTTGGACATGACTGAGCAAATTTCACTTCACTTCAGTGGATGTTGGGAATTTGATCTCTGGTTCCTCTTTTTTTTTTTTTTAAATAAATCCAGCTTTTAC
Organism: Neotragus moschatus; assembly: GCA_006410615.1. Lineage (NCBI taxonomy): Eukaryota > Metazoa > Chordata > Mammalia > Artiodactyla > Bovidae > Neotragus > Neotragus moschatus. Next base: position 177,656 of record SJYA01001512.1, read on the forward strand.
ATCTGGAAGTTCTTGGTTCACATATGTTAAAGCCTAGTTTGAAGGATTTTAAGCATTACCTTGCTAGCATGTGAAATGAGTACAATTGTGTGGTGGTTTGAACATTCTTTGGCATTGCCTTTCTTTGGGACTGGAATGAAAACTGACCTTTTCCAGTCCTGTGGCCACTGTTGAGTTTTTCAAATTTGCTGGCATATTGACTGCAGCACTTTCACAACATTGTATTTTATGATTTGAAATAGCTCAGCTGGAATTCCATCACCTCCACTAGCTTTGTTTGTTAGAATGAGTCCTAAGGCTCACTTGACTTGATACTCTAGGGTGTCTGGCTCTAGGTGAGTGATACACCATTATGGTTATCTGGGTCATTAAGACAATATTTGTACAGTTCTTCTGTGTATTCTTGCCACCTCATCTTAATATCTTTTGCTTCTGTTAGATCCATACTGTTTCTGACCTTTATTGTGCCCATCTCTGCATGAAATACTCCCTTGGTATCTCTAATTTTCTTGAGATCTTTAGCCTTTCCCATTCTGTTGTTTTCTTCTATTTCCTTGCCATTATTCACTTAAGAAAGCTTTCTTATCTCTCCTTGCTATTTTTTTCAACTCTGCATTCAGATGGGTATAGCTTTCCTTTTCTCTAGGTGGTGGATCCAAAAAGACATTGCTGCAATATATGTCAGTGTTCTACCTATGTTTTCCTCTAAGAGGAAAGAGTTGTATAGTGTCTGGTCTTATGTTTAATCTTTAATACATTCTCAGTTTGTTTTTTTGTGTGTGGTGTTAGAGAATGTTTTAGTTTCATTATTTTAGATGTAGCCAGCCAGGCTTCAGCAATACGTGAACTGTGAACTTCCAGATGTTCAAGCTGGTTTTGGAAAAGGCAGAGGAACCAAAGATCAAATTGCCAACATCTGCTGGATCATTGAAAAAGCAAGAGAGTTCCAGAAAAACATCTATTTCTGCATTATTGACTATGTCAAAGCCTTTNCGATGGGCATGAGTCTGAGTGAACTCCGGGAGTTGGTGATGGACAGGGAGGCCTGGCGTGCTGCAATTTTATGAGGTCGCAAAGAGTCAGACACAACTGAGTGACTGAACTGAGAGTTTATAGAAAATGTTCTTTCCTGTAAATCATTTCATTTGTCTTAAAAAAAAAAAAGAAACTGAGGTATCTCTGGTCCTATCGCTTCATAATGACATTGCAGATGATGAAAGAAGAAAACTGAATAATGTACTATTACCAACCACTCTTCTGTAAAATCATGAAGTTTTATTTTTATTTACATCAAATTTGATTTAAAATCATGAAGAAATTAATTATCTCTGGCAAGAGCCTTTGCATATGAACAATTTTCTAATGAAATTTCAACAATTTTCAATTTTTTGTTTAAAATTTCAAATTTTAACTGTCTTCTGAAGTCAGAACTTAAATAACATTTAAATCCTTTTCTGAGAACTGCTGTAAGTACAGAAAGTTTAATGCCCTTAATAGCAAATATAAATACAGGTTCCTTTAGCAGATGGTGACAGTGTTAGTCCTATAGTCGTGTCCGACTCTTTGTGACCCCATGGGCTGTCCATGGAATTCTCCAGGTATGAATACTGGAGTGGGTTGCCATTTCCTTCTCCAGGGGATCTTTCTGACCCAGGGATCAAACTCGAGTCTCCAAATGATATTTAATTATATATTCAAAGAAAATTAATTTTAATGTGTGTATATACTGGAGAAGGAAATGGCAACCCACTACAGTATTTTTGCCTGGAAAATCCCATGACAGAGGAACCTGGTGGGTTATAGGCCATGGGGTCACAAGAGTTGCACATGACTTAGCGACTAAACCATCCACCACTAAACATACCTGTAAAGGCATATATATCAGATATGGACACACAAATATATACATAATAGAAGAAGTATATGATATAAAATGACTTAAGCTATCAACTCCATTAGAGTATAACCAAATGTGAAAAAAATCTGCTAGAAATGCTAGAGATTTTTAGATAAATGGGATTTATTTGTAGATTAGATGAGATACACCTAAGCTTCTGTGAAAGAATGAGTTTTATTTTAAAATCAGTGCTTATCTTGACCTCTAGAGTCAATTCAAAAATTCTGCATTTGGATTGAGTTCAGCGAAATACATACCTGTTCCTCCAGTGGGAGTTCCCTTGGTTATATCTCCATTTCTCTGATCAAGAGTTTTCTAGCCAAGAAAAAAGAATTTTTAATGTTAAAATTACAAGTTTTTAAAAAAAACAAACCATTAGGAATAGTTTAAAAAATGGCTATCTCAATACCTTATCTGAAGCTTCTGTTCTTCTGGTTCTTTTCATTATCTCCTCAAGTCGCTACAAGAAAGGAAGAATTGAGCAAATAGATCCGATAAAGGAAGAAAGCTAGCCTGGTGCATTTCACTGACTAAGCAAATAGCAGGGCACCTAAAAATGTCTATTTTAGGGAAATAATATCTTTGTCTTAATTGGAGTTATTAAAAAAAGTTAACGGTAAGGAACCTGCCTGCCAATGCAGGAGCAACGTAAGAGAGACAGGTTCAATCCCTGAGTTGGGAAGATCCCCTAGAGGAGGAAATGGCAAACCACTCCAGTATTCTTGCCTCCAGAATCCTGTGGGCACAGGAGCCTGGAGAGCTACAGTCCACAGGGTCCGCAAAGAGGCACAGCACACACACAAAAACGTTGGAATTGGCTTAGGCCACATGAATTGGAAGTAACTGTTTTTGGTGAGGACTGAAACACCAAGACCGATTTCTTTGGAGGAGAATATTAATACTGAGCTATTTTAGAGAACCTAAAATGGGCAAGACACATTTGTTTTCTGAATGTGGTGAGCCAGTCTCTCCATCTTTAGCCTGCTTCATCTAGGAAGAATCAGAGCAGTGAGTGTCCCAAATACCTTCTTCCTCTCCAGGCGCTCTTGCTCTTCTCTCTGGAAATGCTTTTCCCGCTCCTGCCGGACCCTCTCTGCTTCTTCCCGAACACGAGCTTCTTCTTCCTTCTGAAAATGAGAAGACGGCATCGGCTTCGGCTTCATAGGGACAAGCTGGTAGGACGCAAGGACTAGGATGGCGCGCAGGAGACTCAGAGCGCTCCTCACCACACCCTAGACACCTTGCTCTGCTCATCTGGGCTGCCCCTCGCGCCATCCCGAGCCAGGGCTGCGCCGCCGACCTGCTTCCCAGCGCTGGCCGGACCCCGCTACCTGTTTCCGGATGCGCTCCATCTCCTCCCGCTCGCGCTGGGCCCGCTCCTCCTCCTGCCTCCGCAGCTGCTCTTCCCGCTCCCGGGCTAGCTCAGCTTCCAGCTGGCGGGCCTCCTCCTCTCGGCGGCTTCTCTCTTCAGCTACCTTCTGGGCCAATTCTTCTCGCTTTTGTCTGGAAAAAAGACCAACCAAGACAAAGAAACATGAGGGGAGTTCCTTGGCGAGGCTGGAGCTTGCGGTTATCTCAAGGACGGTTGTTGGGAGGTCTGCCGCAGTCTCCACTTGGATACATGTGAAGCCACTCTCTCTCCCACACCTCATGCTGCCTCGTGGGAAACAGAAGCAAGAAGCAAAATGTAACCACTCGTATTCTGAGGGCAGCTTGTTTTTTTGTTTTAAGGATCTGCAATATAACTATATTTAAAGGCTCAGACTTGTTTAATCCAATAATGTTAACTTTTTAGTAAAGAATTTAACACTCCCCTCCCAGTTTCTGTAAATAAATAAAGGTTATAACATTCTGGGGCATGATGGGGTAAGATGGACCATGTCCACTCCCTTTGGGGACCAAGGGTAGGGCATGTCCAAGATGGCAGCCCAGCATACTTTCCTGAGAGGCAGGTCTGCCTATCTGAAGAACAAAATTATATTAACATTAGCCTTATTAGCTCCAGAAGGAGGCCAGCTAAGCAAAGTGCCCCTGGCATACTGTCTGGCAGGCGGTCATGGGGCACTTTACCTCCCAGCAGCTACACTATGAGAGGCATTCTATCTGGAAGGAAGAAAACATGAGCTTTTATTACACAGCTTTAAAAATAATAAGATAATGAGGAAACATGGGGATGAGCGAGATGTTAGATTAAAAAAAAGAAACTCAGACTGTACAACTGTACCTCTATGGTGGTTACAATCATGAAAATATGTGTGTCTGTATAAGGCACGTATATACACCCACACACTGTTCAGAGACTGGAAAGGATGAATCAAAAGGTACACACTTATTGAAATCTGGTAGGATTATGGATGATTTTTCTTTTCTTGAAACCTTTCTCCATCAATTTTGTTGTATTGTCGTTATAAAAAGAAAATGTGACTTTGAAAGTTGCTTAGTCATCAGAGGAACAGCAGGTGGGGGTAATTCTGTAACAGCTTACATAGATCCGCCTTCAACACTACTGCCACTTCTTCTGAAGACTTACTCCAAGGTGTCACGAGGGTGTCCCTGAGCAGTGTCGCTCCATTACCTTTCCAGTTCTTCCTTCTCCCTCCTCTCTCTCTCCTCCTTCTCTCTCTGCTCTCGGGCCAGCCGCCTCTTCTCAGCCAGCAGCCTCGTGGCCTCTTCTGGGTCGGTGGTGCCCGCAGAGGTCTTTGGAGAAGCACTGGCAGTCAGAGTGGATGACGGGGCTGGTGTCGGGGCTGGGGTGGAGGCTGGGGCCGGAGCTGGGGCTGAGGCTGCCGCTGGAGCAGCTGTACAAACAGGTACAAGGAGAAAGCCAATTGGAAACAAAAGCCGAAGAACAAAACAAAAACTAGCATCCCCCAGACCCCAGGCCTAGAATTCATCATTATAGAAGAAAAGGGAATGCTTATTACGGAGCGTTCTCAGGGTTTCACTGTATTCTATCTGTAACCGGGCAACAGGTAACAAAAAGCTTCGTGTGTGAGTGAGACATCCAAAGCTGACACCGTCACTGAGTCTTATTTTTACACAGTTAAATCAGTTAACACATAGCGAACGTGTACTGAATATAGAGCCTCACATTAGGTTCTAAGGGAAGTTATAACCCTAACAAAAAAGATAAGAGCTCCTATTTGCCTTTCATTACATTAAAAAAAATTCCTTCTCTTAAGTGACTATTTATCATTAGAGGACTAAAGCCTTTCTATGACCATGGCCAGTGTCCCTACTACGAGCCTAGGTTCAGGCTGGGGAGACAACAGTCAAGAGATCCCTTAGGTCCACCCGGCATTGTCTCCAGGTCTGAGAAGGAATGAACCAGTAACCGTGCTCCTTAGGCAGGGCAGGTCTCCACTGCCAGTCCTAATGCGAACATGCAAGATTAGAGCAGTTCTCTGACCTTATCTGGATTCAGGGAAAGGACCTAGAGGGCTTGTGCAGCAGGGAACCCTCCCAGCTCCCAACCCCAGGCACCATGGCAAGATGCGCCTGACCACTCCAGACCCTCCTTTCAAGATTTACATTTCTCCTGCTCCCACAAGTTTTTTCTTTGTCCTCAGGACGTTTTTTGGTCTTTCTCTTCTCCCTCTTTACATGTAAACAGATACTGGACTCTCCCATTCCCTTAACAACATTATAATTTGTCTTGAGTCATCTCTTCTTTCTTTGCCCTCACCCTCTATCTTCAAATTAAGTTTTAAAGAGAAAACTTTTGGATGAAGACAGTTTTCAACAAGATGTACTGAACTTCTAGCTCCAGGTGATTTTTAAACTTCTAGACAGCATCTGGTTAGTCTGGTAGAGATGAGATCCACTGGGTCTAGCATCCTGGAAAAAGTTCTGACCTTTGTCAGTCACACAGGCTAATAAGCCAGTGGTCCTCAAACTACAGTACACGTAGGATGTGAAGTATAAGTGACATGTTAGTCGCTCAGTCATGTCTGACTCTTTGCAATCCCATGGACTATAGTCCACAAAGCTCCTCTGTCCATGAGGTTCTCCAGGTAAGAATACTGGAGTGGGTAGCCATTCCCTTCTCCAGGGGATCTTCCCGACCCAGGGATCGAACCTAGGTCTCCCATATTGCAGGCAGATTCTTTACTGTCTGAGCTACCAGGGAAGCCCACACACAGGATAACTGGCACTGTTTTATCTGGCAATCCTGCACAGGAGTCAGACGACCTTAGTATCAGAGTCCATGGATCCACAACACATCCTGATTTAATAGGTCTGAGGTAGGGGCAGGGTTCTCTAGTATGAAACATTATAGATGTGGTTGAAAAATATTTCCATGAATTTTTTGAAAATCCTTGTAAAAGGCAGAGACTAATCCCCTCTAGTTGAGTGTGAGTTGAAGCTAGTGACCTGCTTCTAATGAACTGTGTGGCAGAAATCGTGATTCTGTGTATGTGAGACTTCTGAGATTAGGCATAAAAGATACTGTGGGCTTCTTGTGTTTCCCCCAGGTCACTCAGCTGGGGAAAGCCAACAGAGCAAGCAGACAGACTGTGTGGACATCAAATAACCCTATGGCGAGGCCCATGTGTCAGGAAACGACGGCCACCTACCGACAGCCCTGTGTATGAGTCATCCTCTAACAACCCAGCTAAACTGCTCTCAAATTCCTTTCCCAAGACTCTGCATGATACAGTAACTGTCTGTTGTTATAAACTCCAAAGTTTTGGGATACTTTGTTACACAGCAATAGATAAATGATTCTGATGCAGGTGCTCTGAATACCACATTTTGTCAAATTATTGGACTCAGCCAATGAAAGGAATCCTAAACCATACCTGGAACAAATATGCTGTGGCTCTAACACTAGGCTGCTGGATGGATGATTCCTTCTTTATATGCAAGAAAATTATACTTAAGAAGAGGCCCCCAAATTAGTCTTAGAGCGAAATTTCCAACTGCCCAAAAAGTGAGCAAAGAAGGGAGGGAAGGAAGAGAGGGAAGGAGGAAGGGCCAAGAGAAGCGGTGCAGCAGGGAAAGGAGAGCGCCAGCAGCCCCGCTGCAGCAGCCAGCGGGCTCCTACCAGGGGCAGGCTCTGTTGTGCCTGGCGTCCCCTCTTCAACTGTGGACTCTTCTACTTTCATCAGAGGTGTTCTGCCCTTTAGTGAGGGCTCACTGGTAACTTTCTGAGGTTCCTTCTCAGGGTCTTTTCTCTCAGATTCCACTCTGACTTCTCTCTTGACAGGGCGGATGTTGCCGGGGGAGGGAGGCCGGAGCTGAGCAGGGGCAGCTTTGACTGGTCCAGGAGGTGTGGAGGGTGCTGGTCTGGGGGTGCCAGGCAGATGGGGAAAGGACTTGGATGGGAGCCTGGGCAACAGACAAAGAGAATAGGGAACATGAGAAGAGGCCGGCCAGAACCCCCCTTTCTCCACATGTCTGCCACGTAACAGTCTTGGAATACCAACACCGAGAGAAATGAAGGTGTTTAGCTGTGTGAACATGTCTCTTACATCTGACGTGGCAAACACAGAAGTATTTGCTTTAGAGGCTCATTCCAGGTTTCTTTTTTCTTTCCTCTGAGGAAGAATGTTACTCCCTAAGAGAAGGCTAAACAGTGTGGGGACAATACTTTCTTTTCAGAGGACAGACACTACTAATTATCCAACATGGAACAACACTGCCAGGCTCTTATTTTTCACTTACCCAAGTCGGGAGGAAGCTGGTGATCTGGCTTTGGGATGAGATGGAGACAGAGACCTTTGGCTGCCGGATGTGAGGTGGAAGGGCACATTTTCTCTCTCCTTCTCTCTTTTATAGCCCTAAGTTCCGAGAAACACAATAATTAGAATTTTCCACAAGCAGGACAATCACATTCATCGTATTCAACAGTGAAGCTGTAATCCACTGAATGACTTGGAAAATTTCCAGCCCTTGCCATATATATCCATTCCACTCCAACAAAAGGCCTTTATTAGGTTAAAACTGAACCTTATAATTGAATCAACACAATCTGACACTAATAAGAAAGTTATGGAAGTGAGATCTGGATGCGTGTTTGTAAAAAACAAAGCAAAAACACTCTTTTAGAAAGCACCTATGCTTTCTATCTAAAACTGCCTGGACCAAAATCTCTCATATTCTGGTATAGCTCACACAAATGTCAAAATAAAGGTCACTTCCAGCTTATCCTCCCTACCCTTTGTCCCTTTTAATTCTTTAGCATTTTTCTTTTTTTCACCCTGGAACACACTACAGCTCAGAATTTTTTTTTTTTTAATTTACATGTCTGCTATATCAGATGTTAATTTTTTCTTTATACTAATGGTATATAAACAAGTCCTTCCTTACCTAGTGTCCTCTTGTCCTTGAAGGAAAAGTCAGACCCAAGGTGAGGGATTTTAGCTATTTTTGGTCTTCTTCATTAGGGATGAAATGAGAATATGACAGTGGGCTGAAATATCAGCCCTCCTCTGACTGAACACTAGGAATTAGCCAGAGAAATGACACCTTTCCCAGGTTGAAATGGGCAAAAGGAAACCCAGAAGTGTTCTGATAAAGTCAGCCAAGACAAAAAACAAACAAGGAACACGGAAAGAGAGACTCATTCCAAGTATCTGAAACATGGCTGACAGTGTTCTGCGAGGGCAATGAATGCTTGCTGGAGACACCTGTGTAGATGTCTAGCAGTCCTTCAGTCGGTGGAATCCTTGCAGGAGCTCAGACTGAGGTTGTTAGAGAAGAGACAGAATATCATCTAGCCTCAGGGCCAACAAGCTGGTGTGTACCTTCTTTTCCTTCATGCCTGGCTTAAGCATCACCTACCTTCTCCATCACCTGCCGCCCCCCCCCCCCTCAACTTTGTTCCCCCTTCAGCACTTCTTCTAACTGCTTCTCTTTTCCTTAGTAACATCCTAAATGATGGGCTAGACTATAGGTGGGGGTAAACACCTCACTGTCAAATAATACTCAACATTTCCCCAGAATAAACCAATGAAGGATGGGGCAGGAAAGAGCTTCACAGGGCATGTGCCCCCTCTATATCACTTGCAGCTGCATGACCACCTTCTGTCCCCATCTCTGGTACCAGAAGGCAGGAGGCAGAGTCTCAGAGAACACTTGCAGTCCTTGGGCAGCTGAAGCAGTAGCCACCATATGGAACGCTCTTTGCAAGAGTACAGGGTGGCAATTATGCTTCCCTTCCCAAGGGAGGTTGGGGTTAAGTAGCTTAAATTGCTTTTCATTTTCTCAAAACATTTTAATGTGGCTAAAGTCACAAATGTCTTTCAAATGTCTTTCTGTTGGTCTTAGACTCAATCACTTATTTGAGTTCCACACATGTGAAGGTGCTCCTAATTCTTATCCTGATCTGAGTTAATAGCCAGTGGTTTGTATAATAATCTTTCCTGTTAATACTTTCCACAAGACTAAGCTGGAAACATACACACCAAGCTGCCCATGTCAATGGTCTGGACAACTTACCAGCAGGACAAAGACTTTAATTTTACAGTTAGAGTTAGGTTTAGAATATAATAACCTACAAGAGAGACAATATAAACAGATATCCCAAGGTAGCACTGTACAAAAGAACTGGGATGATAGAAATATTCTGCATCTACACTGAATAAAATGGTAGCCACTAACCAGATTTGGCTATTTGAATTTGGACCTGAATTAATTAAAAATTAATGTTAAGTTCAGTCTCACAAATGTATTTCAAGTGCTCAAGAGCAGTCAGTTGAATTTAGATAAACCAAATAAAATTTAAAAGAAAAGTAAGAAAACAATACCATTTACAAAAGCATAAAAAAAAGAATATGTAGGAATAAACTTAACCTAGGACATGGAAAATGTCTATGGTAAAAACTAGAAGGCACTGCTGAAAGAAATGAAAGAAGATACAACATAAATGGGAATACCTCTTATGTTCATAGGCTGGAAGACTTGTTATTGCTAATATATCACTACTATAAGCAATCTATAGAATCAATACACCATCAAAAGGCCACATCATTTTTTTTTTGGTCAGAAATAGAAAACTCCAGCCTAAACTCATAGAATCTCAAGGGACCCTGAATAGACAAAACAGTCTTAAAAAAAAGAACAAAGTTGGAAGTCACATTTTCTGGTTTTAGAACATATTACAAAGCAATGGTAATCAAAACAATATGGTACTGGCATAAAAACAGACTTAAAGACCAATGGAACAGAACAGACCACCAAAAATAAACCCTTGAGTATATGGTCAAAGGGGAGAAGGCAATGGCATCCCACTCCAGTACTCTTGCCTGGAAAATCCCACAGACGGAGGGACCTGGTAGGCTGCAGTCCATGGGATCGCTAAGAGTTGGACATGACTGAGCGAGTTCACTTTCACTTTTCACTTTCCTGCACTGGAGAAGGAAATGGCAACCCACTCCAGTGTTCTTGCCTGGAGAATCCCAGGGATTGGGGAGCCTGGGCTGCCATCTATGGGGTCGCACAGAGTCTGACACGACTGAAGTGACTTAGCAGCAGTAGCAGCATACGGTCAAAGGAGCCTTGACAAAGGTGCCAAGACCACTTAATGGGGAAAAGATAGTCTATTCAACAAATGGTGCTGGGAAAACTAGATATCCACATGTAAAAGAATGTAGTTGGACCCTTACCTTATACCACATACAAAAATGAACTCAAAATGCTTAAAAAACCTAAATGCTAAGACTTCAAACTATAAAATTCCTGGAAAAAAAAAATGGAGAGAGTCCTAATATTGGATTTGGTAATAATTTCTTGGATATGACACCAAAAGCACATGTAACAATGACAACAAAAAAAAGAAAAATGGGACTATAAACTTAAAAACTGCATCAAAGGATACAATCAACAGAGTAAGAAGGCAGCCTAAAGAATGAGATAAAATATTTGCAAATCATATATCTGATAAGGAATATCCATAATATATAAAAACTCCAATAAAATTAATAAGATTAAAAAACTAAAAATTAAGATTAAAAATATGGGGAAGGTACTTGATTGGATTTTTCTCCAAAGATGATATACAGGTGGCCAAGAAACACATAGAAAGATGCTCAACATCATTAACTACTGGAGAAATGCAAATCGAAACCATAATGAGATCATCTCACACTCCTTAGGCTTACTACTTAAAAAACAAAACAAATATTGCTGATAATGTGAAAAAGTGGAAGATCCTGTACCTTGTTGGTTAGACTGTAAATAAATGGTATCATCACTATGAAAAACAGTATAGCAGTTACTTAAAAATAGAATTACCATAAGATCCAACAATCAGGTACGTATTCAAAAGAACCAAAGACAGGATCTCAAAGAGATATGTGCATACCCATGTTCACAGCCATGCTATTTACAATATCTAAAAGGAAGAAGCAACTCAAATGTCCATCAACAGATGAACAGATTAACAAGATATGGTGTGTCAATACGTGTGTGTGTGTGTGTGCGCGCGCGCACAGACACAATGGAGTGTTACTAGTCTTAAAAAGAATAGAAATCTTGTCACATGCTACAATATGGAAGGACAGACTTAATATGCTCAGTGCAAGTAGTCAGTCACAAAAGACAAATGCAGCATGGTTTCCCTCATGAAGTATCTAGTTTAATCAAATTCACAGGAACAGAAAGTAAAATGGTGCTTGCCAGGAGCTGAGGGATAAGGAAATGGAAAGTTATTGCTTAGTGGGTACAGTTTCAGTTTTGCAAGATTTAAAAAGTTCTGGAGATTGGTTGCATAACAATGTAAATATACTTCACACTTTTGAACTGTGCACTTAAAAATGGTTGAGAAGGTAAATTTTGTTTTTTGTCACAATTAAAAATTGTTTAAAAGATAAATTTCAGATTTGATCTGTCAGTCTCATTAGTCACATTTTCAAGTGCTTGGTTGAATTCTGCAGTGCAGCTCTGGAATATAAATTATGTGAGTCGTTTTCTGACAGTAAGTATTTGCCTAAATATTTAGTTGTAAAGAAATGAAAAGGTAGCTAATAGATCAAATACAGAAGGAAAGAGGCACGGAAAAGAGAAAACAAGACTGGTGAGAAAATACAGGTTGTGGATCAAGTGATGACAAATCCCACTCATTTAATCTGTTGGAGGATTGGCTCTCACACTTTCCTCCTGGTGTGTTAATTTTCCTTTTAATCTCTAACAAGATGTTTTTCCTTTGGTAAACACTTTTCCCTACCCAATAAGTGTTCAGTGTTCAGGGCCAAAGCTGTTCTGCTTGACTATTGCTACTTGGCCACAGCTAGGCTTTCTGAAGCATCAACGTGCTAATGATGGTAAACTTCCCAGACTTCAAAGATAGTTTCACTTCTGGCTTCAAGGGCTGGAGGTCTGAGTCAATCATGAATTAAGCGTTGATTCCTGAAAGCCTGAGGGGCTTGAAAGAAAACTGCCTATAGGCAAAGCCATCAAACTCTCACAACTCTTGAATTATCCTCCAAGGTCTAAGCAAAATCCTTTTAAGTGTCCATCAGCTTTATACATTTGAACTGCTCTGGGAAGTTAAGATTGAAAAAAGCACTGTTCCAGCCTTTCATGGGTCATTGCTATTACCATGAGAGAGGGGCAATGAGATCCCCTGGTTGACTGGGGGGGGGGGGGTCCTTTAACACTAAGATACAATGTCTACATCTTTCAACAGGTGCCAAATGATACATGGCTTAAAGAAGAGGAAATATTCCTGGAGACATGCAAGTGATGTCATTGCATTTACAGCATGGTGAAAATTGAGGTTAGTTCAGCCACCCTGCCAGTAACAAGTACAAATTATATTCTTCACTTGCAAAATGTGACTCTGTAACAGAGCCCAACAGCCTTTGAAGAATTACTTAGCAGGTAATTAGTGTTTTCAAAATACTTTGTCACTGTATTTTAAGATCTGGGCCTTGAGACGGATTAGCTAAACAGACAAAAAGTCTTTATCTTGCTTTTCAGTGAACCACATTTAGAAGGCAGCCAGCTTCTGGATATGGCTGGAATAAAATGCAAAGGCAGCAGGCCAGGCCCACTTCCCCTTCAAAGCTTTTCTTGCTTTCACACACAAAGTATGCTCGTATTGCATTGATTTGTTTCGAAGCACTCAGATGGCAGTCTAGCCACTCAGACATGCTTGAACAAAGACTGGTTTTCCTCTTCAAATTTAGATTTTCTGTGGGAGTAGAATCCCCAAGTGGGGTCGAAGTGTAGGGGCAGGACCACTCAGCCAGGCAGACTCAAGACTGGTGGGTGGATGTGATGATGGACGTTGGCAGAGCCCGCTCTGACAGCTGCATTGCACTGACATGCACTGCATGTCACTAGACTCACCCGGCTGGCTTCCCAAGAGCTACTTACCGCTGCGCCGTGAATAGTCCTCCTCCGCGCGGAGCCCTCGGGTGGTGTTACAAAGAATTTTGGTCGCTCCAGTGGATTTCTAAAGTGTGCAGCTCTGTAGGGCGTGATGTTGATGGGGCTGCAAGATGCTGAACGAGGACAAATGGGGATAACTAGGGTGCAGGTGATTGTTTTACACACAAGAGTGCCAGAGGAGCAGTTGAAGGAAAGCCAAAAGCAGGATCAGGACAAGGAGCAAAGCAGAGATAGAGAGAAAAGTAGGGAGAAGTGTTATTACCTAACGGCCTCCAGAACCATCACGCTCAATTCTCCTCACGGTCCTATTTACAGTGTGTCCAAAAGGAGGGCACGTCCAAGTGAAAAATCAGGAATATATAAACTATTTGGCTATTTAAATACTTTAATTAAAGATACAGATGTCAGCCATACAGAAAGCAATGGCCTTATATTCTTATAAACAGATGGTTCTGGTAAAATGCTGTATTAGTGACAGATAATTTTAACATAAGGATTGTTTATAATCAGATTTTTCCTAATTAGCTTTCAGATGGAACAAAAAGTAGAAAGACAGCAAGTGAGCAAGCAGGCAAGCAAGATATACTGCAGCTATTTTGGGAGTAAAATTCAACAGCCAGTAGGGAAAAAAAGCAACTGAACTTTTAAAATGTTAAATGACCAAGTCTCATCAGGTGTTAAGACTTGCTACAAGAATAACTAATAATTTCCAGAAAAAAAATTCTGTAAATGTTTTATCTACTTAAAGGCAAATCAAATGCATGCTTTTGGGTTTTCCCAAAAGCCAAGGCATTGGATGGTTCACAACAAGCAGAGGAACGTATAGGGAAAGGGGATGTCATCATTTAAAACGGTGAAGAGAACATAAATATGTTAGAATTGCCAGAAATAAAGCTGAATCATGAACGGCTGTTACGGTTTTACTTAAGATTTTTGTTTTGTGAAAACCACATAGCTTCTGAGCTTACTTTCAAAGGAACATTGTTATTAATCAAGTGGTTGATTCTGAGTAACAATGGGGTTAAAGAAATTCACAGAACACAGGATAGGTATCAGACATTTGGGTACTAATGATCCAAGGTTCACTTTCATATTTTATCCAGAAATCTCGTTTTCTCGGAAAATAAGACAAACATGACTACTGAAGGGAATACTATGTATCTGGACCATGTTATGACTTTACCCAATCCTTGCCATTTGTAGCTACTCTTTAAAGAAACTATTACATCAACTGAATATAATAGTATTAACTTAATAAATTCAAAACTCAAAAGTTCATAAGACAAATTCAGAGTAATCTTAATTTCAGAATTATGGTTAAAAATGTTATTTTGGTTTACTCTATAGACAGAAAGTCCATCAGATTGCGTCTTTACCCTTGTGTTCTCTTTCATTAAATGCCTTGCAGCATCTTGTGGTTATCACTGAATGGTCAAGGCAGTGGACTGACTGGAAACGGCACTCTTTCCCCATCATCTGAAAACAGAACTCTTATTTCTTGGATAAGGTGAAACACTTTGCATTCCCTCTGCTAAGTCACTTCAGTCGTGTCCGACTCTGTGCGACCCCAGAGACGGCAGCCCACCAGGCTCCCCTGTCCCTGGGATTCTCCAGGCAAGAACACTCAGTTCTCTTCAAAAGATATATGTCTTACTTGCAAACTGACATAAAGGTCTGCTTCAGACCTTAATGATGAAGGAAGTTTCCTTCATGTTGTGAAGGAGACCCTCTCGTCATTTGGCTTACTGTGATCATAGGCAAAACGATTTGAAAACTTAACCTTTTCTTAAGTGCCACAACAAAGCACTTGTCCTTCCCAGACAAGGAAAGAGTTCATTACCCACTCCAATCCAATCCAATGCCTTTAAAGATGAACATCCTAGCACAAGGCACTTCTGTGGGATTTATGAGCAAGAGAGGCACACACAGGCCCAGGGCACAGCCAGAGGTCATTAACTGCTCAACAATCAAGAAACCCTAGATGACAGCCTTTCTCTGAGGCCATGGATCTGACACTGAAAAAGGAATGAAGCCCAGAAATATGATTTCTTTTTCCTCTAGTGGGAAGTAATAATTTCAGGGGATAACTATGGAACATTTTCTGAGACCACCATGGCTGTAAACCCATCTCATCATGTCGTTGGTTCATTCTTTATTACAGTGCTGAGTGAATATGAAGGAAAGGAAGAAACCCACCTGACGAAGTCTATACAAAAACCCTCGAATTTAACTGTTCAAGAAATATTGTCTGGTTAAATTCTAAGGAGACTACATTTCATGGAATTCATTGCTGTTCTTAACAGCAATTACTGAAAAACCTGAAACCTTTAAATCAATAGTTCTAATGATCTTGCCTTTCTGAAGGAAAAGGAAGAGCAATATTTGTTTGTTTGTTTTTTTTCTCCGTAGAGTACCCTCCATATCCCAAAGTAGTCTTATTAAACATAAAATTTCTTTCATGGAAATGTCTTTGAGCAAGTCTTCCACAATATCTGATTTTCTTTCTACTTTTGGTAGTAAGTACGCATTAATTTAACTCATTTGGATTTTCTATTTGAAATAATGGCTGCAGTTCATGTGGTTGAGGTGCAACAGAGAGAATAACTACATGGTAGAATAATAACATTTATTAAGTGCTTACTACATGCAGGTACTATTCTAAGCTTCTTTTTGCTTATGTTAATTCATTTAATCCTGAGCTCCAATAATCACAAATATCTTAAATGTATTTTTAAAAAATGGGCAGGGAAAAATCAACACAAAGCAGTGTTCACAAATGAAACATATGAGACTGATTTCCAATTTTCAACTGCTCTTGTTACTTGTTCTGGGAATTTACAATCACTGGACACCCTAGGGGTAAGGGTGGCTGTTTTGATCTGCTATTATAACCCTAGCTCTAGATGTAGGTCATCCTCTCGCCAATGGCAATTGGATATAAGGGGAACTGAAGGAAAGATGTTAAAAATAGGAAGACAAGAAAAAAAGTCAAGGAGAGGAGTCGGAAAAATAAAAGTGATGGGAAAGTGTTTTTTGACAAGATAAATGTGAGCGATATTAACATAAATAATTTTAAATGGAACATTTTAGACACCACAGTTTTGGTTCATTAAATATAAGCTGTATCAATGCAATAATAGGTAACAATGATCTAAGGAAAGTATTAATAAAACAAATAAGTAAAGGCTATGTATGGCATTGCTTCACATTAAAATAAATGACAAAAATGTATCAGTTTGTGAAAAGGAGGATGTAAAAGTTGCAAACAAGAGCCAGTTAGCAGATTAAAAAGCCCCTTGATTAAGAATAACGATGATGGAAGGTGGAAAGATGGGCAAGTCAAATGGGTGGAAAATGTGGAAATGGTGTTGGAAGAGACTAGAGGAAGAGTGAAAGAATTGACAAAGGTTAGTGATGACAGAAACAGCAAAGGAAGACAGTTTTTGTCTTTTTTTTTTTTTAGCTGTGAGGCAGTCCTTTAGTATGAAACAACACACAGTGGAGGTTCAGAAGCACAAGAGACAAACTGTTTGGATCCTATGAAACATGACTGAAAAGCAGTGTCAAAGGTTCTTCAATTAGCTGGACATAAAGAAAAGCTTTCGTGACTTGTATGTATGTACAACAAAATAGGCAAAATAATAAATTATCTTGCACTCTTTTCTCCAGAAAAATCTCAGATGCAGTGTGACAGCTGACAGAAGAGTGGCTTTACAGAAAGCACGGATCGCTGTGGTCCAGCTAGTTGAATGCAAGATGGTACACAGAGCGTCACAAGGGTGCCAAGGACAGAAGTGCATCTAAGATCTAGTCCACCTCAGTGGCTCTGGTGCAAGTCACTTATTGTCAATTTCTTGCTTTCCACAGGAAGGTGGTGGGAATGCCTGTACTTGCTTTCTTGACTGCCTCCCAGGGGCACTGTGAGGTCAGGTTGACACTCGCTCACTGGGCACTACAGATGAAAGACATCATAAAACTACCAAGAGTTATTATTTAAAAAAAAAAAAAAAAAAAGAGGGCTAGTGAACATGAAGAGGCTTGCAAAGGCAAAGCCTTTTTAAAGGGAGCTTTATGAGGAGGCAGTGCAGTTGCCTACATACCAAAGATGAGGGCTGGTCATGTGGATATTTGGGAAAACCCAAGTCAACTCACTGTGGGAGACACACTGCCAAAAGCCTAATATGTATGTTTCTTTCCAGCTAGGTGTAGACTATACGAACTTCTCATTAAACTAATTGGCTCATTCAGACACGTTTTACATTTTAAAAACGTAGAGGAGTTACAACTAATTATAATGACTAGTACTTGGCACATTTTACATATTTTCAAAGTAATGTAACAACTGAGAACACTGTAATTAGCCTTCTCCACAACTCTTAAGAGTTTTGAAAGGGTACTATTCCTCGATTACATATAAAAGCCTAGCCCAGGGAGGATAAGTGGCTAGCCCACGGCCACATTTATGAAACACTGTGCTTAAATAGGCTTGTGCTTTGATATTATCCCCAAGTCCACAAAGTAGTATTCAATCTTAAATTATTTCTACCTTTGATCATCTCCTCAGATGCGAAGGCAGAAAGGAAGGGAAGGAATAGTATTTTGTAGTAACAGTTATGAACTGACAGAAACTTCTGGAGCCACCTGATCACAGGAAGGGACATCCTTTGTCCGCCCGGCATCTGGTATCCAGATAAGATGCTAAGATGGAAGCGCAGAGGAACAATGCCAGGGGCATGAAACCAATACCAGCACACACATTTCCAACGCCATCCCACCAGGAGGAGGAGAAGCACACAATGGGAAGAATTGAGATGTGATCAGATGAAAATGGGGCGGCTCAGAGAGGGCTTCTAAAGGAGGACTTTACCTCACTGAGAGAGTTGCACCTTGACAGTTTTACCTGAATCTCCAGACAAGGCCGCTGTGCTTTTACTTCTGGCCAGGAACGCATGTGTGGGCGTCAGCAGTCTGTTAACCACGCTGCTCTCCCACGGGCTGAGCTGCAGGCGGCGAGCTAAACGTCACCACATAAGCGAGATGTTAGAAGCGTTCTTTCCAGGGGCGAGGCGGGTGCTGGGCATAACCCCTTTCACTTCCCAGGCCTCGGAGAGAAACCTCAAGAGAGGCTTGTCCGGGGAGGAAGGTGGTGCAGAATTAGGGCAGGAGGCACTCTGCTCAGAGGAGCGGCTATTCCATAAGGTTGGCTCTCTTCAAGGTGTTAAGTCTGTGGCAGGCTCTATATTAGGTTTATGGATATGGCTTTTGCTAACCACCTGCCTGTGGAGTCAACAGGTAACAAAACAGAAGAACCATTTCAAGCGGGTTTGGCACGTTTCTCTGAGTCCATCGAACCTAGCTGCCCTCATCGGGATGGGCAGTGGGCCTAAGGCAACACCTCAGCCAAAGGGCATCTTAAGTATTCAGCATGTCAAGTTCAACATAGGCTTGGGCAGCTTAACGTGAGACTGGAAATATATAAGTAAAGATAGAAATGGTCTCCATTAGATTTTGCTACATCTCCACGAACCAGTTACCTGGGTAACTGGGAGGGGCAGAATTAGATATAATAAAATGAAAGAGGACTCATGTAAAGTTCTGCATAGAACTTTTGTCTTCTCCATTCAGCAAGCAGGTTCTTGCCTGGTTTGGCAAGAACATAAAACTTTTGATGAAGGATAAGGACAAAGCTGAACATAAAATTAAGATAGAAAAGCCAAAATCCAATATAATCATAATATTGGAAATTACTAGTGGGTGTGTGAAGAATCCAGGAATTAAATTTAAAATGATATGATGCAGTAGAGTCCCAAATTGTACCAGGGCTTTGCAAGACCACTGTTAGGAAATTAATGCTAATTACAAATAAATTACTTTGCTTATGCTATTACCTTCCAGTAATTCCAGTAATGGTCTATGAAAATACAGAAGCTACTTTCCAAAGATATCAGGAAAGAAGCTTGCAAAATCCTACAAATATCACTAAAATAAAGTGATCATGTAGACTTGACCCTTGAACAACACAGGTTGAACTGCACAGGTTCTCTTATATGTGGATTTTTCCCACTAAGTGTACTGTTGGCCCTTGGTATCCATGGATGCAGAACCTGCAGATGCAGAGGGCTCACTATGGGGCTCAAGCACTTGAGGATCTGGGTGTCTGCAGCAGTTCCTGGAACTAACCTCCCGTGGATACCAAGGGAGATCTGTATATTTTAGAACATACTCCCAAATCATTTATAAAAACCTTTAAAACTGTCTAAACCTGACAAGGCTGCTCTGTTCTACACCACAAACAGCAGGTGCAAGTCCTCTGGCCTCTGGAGCAACTATTCTTATAATAATTTTTATATATGTTATATTTTAAAGGAATGACTTCTAACTTCCAGAAAATTAATTTTAGTTAATAGAAGCCATCCAGTGTTAAAGGTTGTTATAAAAAATATCTGCTATTTCAAAGGGAGGTACCAACCTCCAGTGAGTACCTTAATTACATGACTTTATTTTAAAAGAGTAGCCATTTTGATCAGGCACTGGAGAATTTAAGAATTAGTGAACAGTTTATTAGATTTTCTGGGTTTTGAGGAGAGAGTCTTCATGGCTAAATTAAACCTTATCTATTGATATGAAGACATAAATTAAAAAACATGTTATAAAAACTATTATAATACAGTTGGTAGAATGCACAATAAGATAAGTATCATTATAAGCTATAGTATGGCAGTGTGTGTGTGTGTGTGTATCAACAGAACATAATCTAAAAATCTACTCTAAAGTTAAAATATATTCAGAGAATTAAATCAGTGGGGAAAGTAATTAGGATTAAAGTCTTCAATAGAATTGTAATTTCAGTAGATGATAAAGGAAAGAAGAGGTGAATCCCTCCTTTTCTTAGATAAACTCTGTAGAATAAATGACTCAAAACTGCAGAGATGGTCTATCATTGAAAAGATATGTCTGCTTTTTCTCCTCGATTAAGAAGTTCAATTGCTCTATTTCTGTTTCATCTTTAAGGCATCAACCAAAGAATCTGCTTCAAATGAAGATCATTAAACACCCTCTTTGACTTGGGTTTAAAGCAAATCCAAAGAGATTTGTTTTAATAACTTCGAAACTCTGAATGAAAGATGTTGCTAGGAGAAATATGTTTCCAGTTCTACCATATTCTTAACTATGCCCTGAGCAAGAGAGAAATAGATGTCTTCCACCATAAGATAAATTTTTAGTAAAGGTTAGTACAGGAGAATTACTTTTTAAAATGTCTTCAACCAAGAAGGGCCTGATCTTGAGATAAGCTGCTGAAGGAAAAGGTATTAATTCTCATGAAACAACTATAGTTTTGATCCTCCTTAAGCAGTTAAAATGAGATATTGACAATTCCCTTAACAGGCAATCTGGTCCAAGGGGGCAACTAAACATTACAGATATTTGTGCTGCCCTGTTCCTCCACAAGCAGGAAATCACTATTTAGTTCCTAATGATGGGTGCCAGGTAGAAATCAGGCACATATTGTTACATCCTGAAATGTTCTATGAAATCTTCCATTTTTTTTCATATGATGGAATAGTTTGAATTAAAACAGTAACAACAACAAAAAACCCATTCTTAGGCCAAACAGAATATGCGGGCAGAATTCAGCTTTAGGCCCACCCCCCATGTCCTCTAATCTAGATTCTGGGGGAAAAAAAAGTGTATGGACTAATTTCCAGCTAAGAGCAGCCAGTTTCCTTCTCATTTTTTTTCAAATGCTCTGTCTTCCTTGAGAGCTGGGGGAGGGGGAGAAACTGGTGAAGAAGGAAGCTTAATAATAAACATTTTTAATGCAAAAATTCCCAGCGGTAATACTGTCTCTGTTGCAGCAATTACAGAAATCTCTAGTAATCAGGGGTTTTCTTTAATTAGGGTCATTTTATCAGTCCATGTAACTCTATATCCAGGTGTGATAATCAAAATATTTAAAAACTGACGGGGCAAGGCACAGAGCTAGTAGGTAACACTCTTTAACCCCCTTAGCTCTGGAGGGCCTGGGGAAGCACAGCTTGGGGAAGTGGATATTTACCAACTGGTATGGAAATATTCCAGCATTTTGAATAACCAGTAGAACATTTCAGTTGAATGTCAACTTTGATAGTATCAGAGCTTCAATTTAACATCACCTTTACGGCCTGTGCTGTAGGGCTGAGAAAGCTCAAACAATCTAGTAATGGTGTACACTCTCTAAAGACTAGACTGTAAAAGCCTCTAATAATTTGATAAGAATGCTTTCTACTTTGGTAATAAAGCATAATTGAATTTAACAAATAGATAGCAGGAAAGAAATTATACTAACTAAATTACTTAGATCTCTCAAATTAGAGAAGTTCAAATGCAGAAGATTTCTATTCTCATTAAAAGACAGAGCCTTCTCACTGTGCTACTGAGTGTTCTGCCTAACTTAAAAAAAAAAAATTGCTTCCTGAACTGCATGGGAGACTTCCAGGCTGACCTCACCAGTTAAACCAGAACTGGGTCACAGTTCTTTTGATAAGGGGGCAGAGAAGTGGAACCCCCAGATTTAGTGCTGTCCTCCTTGTGCTTTTAGTCTAGCTTGGCATCAGGATTTACAGACCTGTACCATGATTCAAGGGGCAATTTCCTGGCTCCAGCTATTCACTGCTTGCTGAACTTTCCCTGACCCTTAACCTCACCCAAAGGCAGAGGGATGGAGTCAGGACTGATCTAAGGAAGGACCATCCATGGAGGAGAGAACTGCAGATGCAGCAGAGCAACAGCAAGCACCGGGAGCCGGCAATCTCTGCTCCAACCCCTCTTCTCTGTGGTTAACCTGCCAGTTATGAAGTCAGGCCCTTCACCTCTCAGGGACTCTGCCAGCCAGTCGAGCCATCCAAATTTTTCCCAGTTCTAAGGTCCGATTACTTCAGACTATTCAATCAGATACTGTCACGTGTCAGATACTAGCTGACACAGGATTGTCATTGCATAGAAGTGTGGATAGAATACTGATCGGTTTATCCCCACTCCCAACATTGCCCCAGTTTCAGCTATGGAATCAACAAGCGATGTTTAACTGAAAATTACTGTGAGATCCCGATTATGGTTTGTCTTAGATCCATGTTCACAAAAATATAAAATTCAAGTGCTAAGTGGCAATTCCAAAGAAAAGAGGAATAAACAACTGCTAAGAATAGTACGCTATATTTTACACTAAGGGAATTGGCTTGAAAAATAAAGGCTTCTTATGAAAGGAGCTTCAATTCATAATACTTTTCCCTAACAGATAAAAGGCCCATCTAATACCAATGATTTAGGCAAACTAGGTTAAAAAAAAAAGATTTAGGTTGAAAGGCAAGAAATGGAAGTTGTTCAAACATTTACTGCTTTAAGAGATTAATTCTAACATCAACACATTTCTATTATACATTACAATGACACCATAACTTTTATACAATACAAAATACACAAATACACATGCACACAAATAGAACATGCACGCATTACAATCTTTTTTAAAGACTATAAACACTTCAGAACCAATCAGTTTCTTAATAAAGCACTCTAAATAACCACAATTTGTTACTGTCAAAGAGTATGTGTTTTTATATCACACAATAATTCTTTGGTTTTTCAAATTTAAAATTGTTTTAGTTATGTACAACAAGTAGCTTATCTTAAAAGCTTGATTTTTCATTCTGTGATACATAAATATGTAGAATGAAACTTTAATTTTACAAGTAACTCAGCATTCGTGTACTGTAAATCCATGGGATGAATAAAAATCAAAATTCAAATAAAATGTTAACTGGAGGACTATGAATATTGAAATTTTTAGGAGGCTTACATAATGATATTCTTAAAGTTGGGCTTTATCCCTTTAAATGAATGGACACCAAAAAAAACCAGTCACACACACAAGAAATGCAGTAAGAAAGGTTTGGTTAAAGGAAAAATAAGTTAGCAAAATGAAATCTGCCAACATGAATCATTTAAAAAGATTTTTTAGAATGTTAATGCCTGGAATTCCCCAAGTACAGATGAAAAGTCAAGGACAATCTGATTGAAATGAAATAAATGTTCATAACAGATTATTAGCATGTTGGTGGATAAGTGGGTGATTTCTGGAGCTGTAAACTCCTGTACTAAAAACTTGAGAGAAGCACCGCTTTTCATCACTGCTAAATGCAATCATTCAGCCAAGTTCTAAAATGAGAAATGTTCTTGTCGCAAGGAAAATGCTGCTCAGACGTTTATTGCTTTTTTACTCTGAAGTTTTTTTCTTCCTATTTAAGAAACGTAGGGAAAGCAACTTCAGATGCTTATTCTTAGCTGTAAACATCCAGAAAATAAAAGCATTAAGGAAATAACAGAACACTTTTTTTGTTTTCCTTTTGACTGTACCTCTATCTGGAGAATTTAGTAAAGTTGCAGATGAAGAGGAGAGCCGCTTGCTAATGACGGGATCAACATGTTTCGAAAGATTCATGGTGGAAATTGACCGCCTGTCTGGATCTAAAACAAATGGAGATAATGCTAATTGACAGCCAGCATGCAGGATTGCAATTTCCTAGCTCACGGATGGAAGGAAAAACTAGGATGGGATGCTTTCAGCTCTATGGCTAGATCTTTACTATAGCACAGTTTTCTAAGTGGACATTTTAAGGTAACTTAAAGGCTAGAAATAATACTCATTTTTCTTATAGGAAAAAAACAGAATAAAAATATTAAAGAACTATTCGGTTCACCAGTTTGTCAGCCAGGGAAATTCAAGCATATGGTCAACAAGCGGAGGACGACCAAAGGAAAACCAGTGTCGGGCAATGAACATGATGGAGGCAGCCCGCGAAGCAAAAGCGGTTCTACAAGAGGGAACGCCTTCATAATTTCCCAAAGGAGAAACAATGGGGCAGTAATAGTGCTGGTGAGACAGAATGCAAACACCAGGGTCTCTGCAATTGCTGATACTTTTGCTTGTAGAGTCATTTTACAAAGCGCACTAAAGTGCACTGTAGAAAAACAGATTAATGAGAAACTAAAAAAGCAACACTGCAGGTGTGGAAAGGATGGCCCCTAGAGCATTTCTGTAAAAAATCTACTAATGACCACTGCTGTGTGCCTAGATCACAGAGATGAGTGTGATTTACAGACACATTATAGAATCAGCCCACAAACGTGCCTAACAATATTGGCGGCCATGCAAAGATAATCAGAATTAAGTTTATTAATAACATTCTTATTGCTGTTGGATAATTTTAGAGTGATTCTTCAAGTTCAAGTTAGAAGAGAAATAACAGCCATAGAAAAGGGAAAAATCAACTCTGATGGTTTGCTCTCTGAACAGTGGAACCAAGCTGTAATCACGCTCACTAGAGTACATCATGTTCCCTGAATACAAGTGCATGTAATGAAAGTCTAAAAAAAACCTCATTATTTTATTTATTTAGGATGCAGGGAGTTGTTCTGACCTATATTAGCCAAAGTTAAAGGACTCTTGATGTATTTGGTTTTATTTTCTTAGGGTTAGCTTCTTCTAAAACTGAACACAAACCAAAATATTCCTTGGGGGAAGAGGCCTTCAAACCCTGTTCCCACCTGTCTAAACTAACCCTGGGAGTAAATATGTAAAACTTTCTCCCACAGAATAACCACTTCTGGTCATTATTTACAGAGTACAGGGGATAAGCAAGTCTTCCACCAACATCAGATATTCCTGCCTTCTACAGGGACTCATCTTTACAGTTGAAGCAATTAAAAAAATTTTAATTTATTGAAGTATCATTGATTTATGTGAAGTGATTTAATCATCAAAAGAAAAAACCCAAACATCATTTCTGTGGCTCAAATTCACACTTAATATATGGGCTCTTAAGGGAATGCTAACAAAGAAAAGACTTAGGGTAAAATGTCAAAAGAAACAGTAACAAAATGTGAGGTTTAAGGACACAAAGAAGGATAAGGAAAGTTATTTCCAGGACATTTCATAGCAATACATTTTCTGATATTGCTTTATACGTTCAGCTTCAGTTGGGGGAAAATTGTGTCTATATGCAGGCCTATCACACATAATTAAATTTATGGAGATAAAATATGTATTTTTTATATTACTTAACAAATAAGAATCTTTAATCTTTTTTTCCCCTTTCTGAACAAAACATAAATTCACAAAAGGATTTATGAAGAATTGGATTAAAAGTATAGTCTTTACAAAGCAGGGCTAGCTGATGTGGGAATAGTCAGGCAACACATTGATTTGATCTAGATCAAAGTTAATTTCCAGGACTTGTTTGTTATGTCTACCACAAGTTAGCATTGTTGTGAAGTAAGGAGTAGGCAAAATAAGCAAGACCTGGTTACTGCTCTTGAGATCTTGGCAAATTATTCTGACCATTGAGAATTTTGGTAAATTCTCATTATTTTCAAACTTCTCTATTATAGGAGCAAATTTCTCCAATTCACAGCCCTAATAAAAAATAATTTATCCAACAGCTCACAGATACAACTCTGAGTGGCAATAACAGTGGTCGTATATTGAACTCTAAGCATGNGAGCAAGACCTGGTTACTGCTCTTGAGATCTTGGCAAATTATTCTGACCATTGAGAATTTTGGTAATTTTCTCATTATTTTCAAACTTCTCTATTATAGGAGCAAATTTCTCCAATTCACAGCCCTAATAAAAAATGATTTATCCAACAGCTCACAGATACAACTCTGAGTGGCAATAACAGTGGTCGTATATTGAACTCTAAGCATGGAAGGAAGACTTAAAGCTAAGTAACTCGACATCCCCTCAAAAATGTTGGAAGGAATTCCCTGGGAAACCAGTGGTTAGGGCTCCCAGCTTCCACTGCAGTGGGTATGAATTTGATCCCTGGTTGGGGGAACTAAGATACTGCATGTCACACACTGCAGCTAAAAAAAAAAAAAAAAAAGCTTGAAAGTCTGCACTGGTTTACCTGTCTAACACATGCATGTAAAACATGAAGCCAAACAAAAGGAAAATAAGTATATAAANGCCAGTGATTAGGGCTCCCAGCTTCCACTGCAGTGGGTATGAATTTGATCCCTGGTCGGGGGAACTAAGATACTGCATGTCACACACTGCAGCTAAAAAAAAAAAAAAAAGCTTGAAAGTCTGCACAGGTTTACCTGTCTAACACATCCATGTAAAACATGAAGCCAAACAAAAGGAAAATAAGTATATAAAAGCATACACCATGATGGCTTTTTTGTATGGAACAAACATGCAAAATTATACCCAGAATGAAATATCACATGTAAATGATCCTTATGACCACAGATTTGCAACTGGGTCATGAAGAGCCACGGGGGGAAAAACATGCTTTCAAATTTGATTCACTGCATAGGAAAGAAAGTTGTGGCAATATGCTTTTAGAGTTTTTAAATGATGAGGTTACAGAAGATACACTGAATGTTAGGAATGAAAGGGAATAGAGAAAACAAAGAAAAATCCATAGTTACTTATGAAAACTGAAAGTGACAACAGCTGTACTGATGGAGTGAAATAAAGCCAAACTGGATGTACTTTGACCTCAGGTGATTTATCAGTGAAAAAACATTTCCTTTAAGGTTTTATCCGAAATGATCATTTAAAGAGAAAGTAAACATATCACAGGTAATTACTTTATTTCAATACCTTTAAGTCACCCGAGTTATATTATCAACACTTGAGAAACACTGTGCCATGTCCCAGATCTAGGTCTATGCAATAGGATATTAAGCATGCATTATGACTAAGGTGGCAATGGTTCAGCTATTGATGAACTGGCCCTAGTCTGAGGTGCTAGCTACAGGTCAGGCAATCAGCAAATCACAAGGAGGTCTGTACCAGGTTTTCTAGTACCACCAAAAGTTGTGAAGTGGTGGTCCAGGCCTGCTAAATCGAGAAAGGTGAATGATGATTCAACAAAACCACCTGGGGACAGAATGTAAGACAATGATTTTCCAAAGTAAATTAAAAAAAAAAAAAAAGCTTATTAGACTCACACATATGAAACTGACACACTGTATAAAATTCAAGGTGTATTGAATTTACAGTACAAAAATAAAGCCTTTCACTAAGTCCAAATTTCAGTAGTATTTTAAGTCAATTTAAGTACAAGGAATCACTTGGACATTCACTACTATTTCTAGCTTCAGAAATCTGCACTTTCTCTTGCAGAGCCTTCGTGTAGCATATACTTTAGGATCAGAATACATAAGCTCGTAGGATGGATTCTGAACGGCAACAGTGCTAGGATTCTTGCAGAGAAAAAGGCAAAACTGGTTAACCCATTCCATAATCTTGAAAGCCCTATGCAAATAAGTTACCAAAATAATGTAGAACTGAAAACAGTTGCTGAGAAAAATTGCACAGATTTCTGTTTCTTAGAACATTGCAATGAATGAGAAAAGCAGCCTGTGTGGAGGGAGGGAACCTTATCTTCTTATCTCCATCACCCTCTTATCCTCAAACAGTAGAAGCATCATTTCATTGTAGCTTATTTATTTATGCAGGTTTTTTTTTTTACAAACAGAATAAAAAAGTAACTGTGACTTTAACTGTGATTTAAAAAATAGTAATTTGGAAAGAGGCTTCTCCATTTACCTGTGTTGTGGATGCTCGGGCTCCCATGGAGAGCACCTCCCCATGACCACCGGTTTTGTTTCTGCTTTGGCTTCTGGCTCCTCTCCATTGTACGTCGCACAACGGCTTCATGACGTTCCTTTCAATGGAACAGAGGAGTTGATGATTAGATTCTACCTGGTTGTTGGAGGATTCTTCAANCCATTTACCTGTGTTGTGGATGCTCGGGCTCCCATGGAGAGCACCTCCCCATGACCACCGGTTTTGTTTCTGCTTTGGCTTCTGGCTCCTCTCCATTGTACGTCGCACAACGGCTTCATGACGTTCCTTTCAATGGAACAGAGGAGTTGATGATTAGATTCTACCTGGTTGTTGGAGGATTCTTCAACTTAAGGCAGAGTGGGGTGAGAGGTACTACTTAAATTTCAACCTTAATACTCCTAATACTCAGAAGATTCCTAAACTCTACACTTTAAGGTGAGAGTAGTACTGTCAACATGGGGGTGGGTGGGTGGTTACCGAAATTATAGGTTCCAGCTGATAAAGCCCTTGGCATACAGCAGGTACTTAAAAAAAAAAAAAAGGACTATTACTATTACCACTGACTTCCCAGGTGGCACTAGCAGTAAAGAACCTGCCTACCAACGCAGGAGTCGTGAGATGCAGGTTCCATCCTTGGGTCNGACTCTTGTACTAAAGAAACAGTGACTCCTGAACTAAAAGGAGTTAAAGTGAAAGGGTACTAGAGAGAGAAGCAGCTCTGGCTTCACAGGAACCTGAGTCTACCTCCCTCCGGCCACTCGTTACAGAGGGACTCCTGTGGTCTTGTTTCCTCCAACCGTCTTCCTGCCAGAGTTGCCAGATGAGCCCACGGTAACATATAAAGTGTTCAGCGCAGTGCCAGGTACACAGTAGGGACTCAGTACGTGTAACCTCTACACCTCCACACTACCAACCCTACCCCTACCATAGCAAGGGGAAAAAAGAAAGTTTAAAAGGAATAAAACTAAGCCTATTAGTTAAGATTGAGACTTTTAGACCAGGCCAAAATCCGAAACGCCCAAGTTATGTTGAAGCCTGGCATGCTGCAGTCCATGGGGTCACAAAGAGCAGGACACAACTGAGCAACTGAACAACAACATGTTGTTTAAAAGAAACAAACCTAAAACAAAATGCTAAAAAAAAATCATAAAATAATGAATGAACAAAAGCTATCAGGCAAATGAAAACAAAACTGTAATAAATGTGGAATAATAATTCCATTTTGTCTGGTAGTAAAGATAAAATGGAAAAAAAAAAACCAAAGGAGATAAATAGCTCTCCCAGGATCACAGTGTCTAAAAGAGGAAGAGTTGAAATTATAATTCAGCTCTGATTGTAAAGTCTGTACTTTCAGTTACTATCCCAATATTTCCCCTAAATTCACAACTGCCTGCCTAAAATTTCCTCTTGAATTTCCTGGTCAGATCTATCACATAACCTTACTCATTATCTCAACCTCAAACCAGAACCTGCTCCGCCCTCTCCATTCTGATAGCAGATACACAACCTCCCAATGGTTTACGAAGATCCCTTGGAATCACCCTCAATTTCTCCTTCATGGATGCTCCAACCCAACTCAACACTTCCACAATTGGCCTCATTTTACATCCGAATTTAGTGTCTTCTCTCTCATCTTTCCAATTCTATTGGATTTAAACCCTCATTTTTTTCTTACTCCTGGGATTTTGTCTATTTCCTCTTCACAACCATCCTGCATACTGTTCTCAGACATCTCCCTCCCCCTGCCACCGGCCCCAATCCCAGACAAAACCTAGTGTCACAGTCCTGCTTGAAGATCTGTTCCTTCCCCTGTTCCCGCGGTTCAGCTCCTTAGACTGACCACATGATCCTCTACATTTTTACGTGCTACCCCTGCCCCAAATCCCTCTTCCCACCTGTCAAACTTCAGTCATCATTCAAGTTCTAGGTCAAAAGGCTCTTCCTCTGAAAAGCCTTCCCTGGCACCAAGGTCACTCCCATAGTTCCTCTGCACTCCTACCTGTACGCCAGATGGTAATTACCCTGCTCTTACATGTTTCTGAGTCTTTCCCCACATAAAACAATGACTAGTTTAGCAGATGATTAAAGTAAGTCTAATGGAGGAATGAGCTACGGAATTGAAGGGTTATATGACCTCCAAGCAAAGTGATTGACATCGAGCCTTAGTGTTAATTCAAAGCCTTCTCAACCAGCCATTTAAACTGTTTTCCACTCTCCTCTCCTTTGAGTAGTACACTGGAGAACAGCCTGGTAATAAGGGTGACCTTGTAGGATACCCACAACACTGCGTCTCCTGCCTGAGGGGACTTCCGACTCTGCCTTCATCCCTGGACACAGTGGTGGACTACTGAGATTGAGCTGCTAGGGCAGAGCTGAGGTGCTTATACCTGTGAAAGGCATTTTCTTTAGAGACGGGAGAGCAACACTGTGCCAGGACTTCTTATCTTCAGAGCTAGGCTCAATGGAGTGTTTGGCTAGGCCTCAGCTAAAATGAAAAAAAAAAAAAAAGAGTTTTGCTACAGCACACAAAGCAATGATTGTCCTCAGACTCTCCCTGCCTCAACCCTAGTCCACTTTTACTCCTCCAAAAATGTTGCCGTCCTCTTCCCTCCCTGTCTTACTGAGCCCAGCCTGCTAGACCAGGAAGCACAAACGCCCCCGTATCTCTGCCTCCCCGAAGCTCAGAAGCACTGGTTTCTCCCATCCCAGGCACGTCAGTCAGTCTCTGGAGTCTGACCTGCCACCCTCCCCTGTATCATCACAGTCGTCACGGTGAGCTGGGCTCAGCTCTTTATGCTGACACCAGGTGATTCACAGGCTTCAGCTTCACAGCTAGCTGCTGAGGGAGGCACCGCTATTAAACTAACAGAGAAGTGAAGTGACCTGCCTGAGGTCTCACAGTAAGTCAGTGGGGGGACTGGAATCCAAACTCTGGACTGTCTGACTCTAGAAGCAAACAAGGAGCCGTTATGCTAAAAGGCAGGACTGGGAATACTTCCCATGACTAAGTCTCCTCCTCTAGACTGGGAGAAGGTGGGCACCCAGTGTGAAGATCCTGATTTTCTCACATCACTCTTGGCCTTCATCATCTCTTTACAAGACCCCTTACTTTTCAGGCTTTAAGACCTTTTCACTGTCAGCTTTACAGGCAAAGCAGACTTGGGAGAAATAAATGATGGCTGCTTAGTCACAGTGATTCACCTGATGTTCAAGCTTCAGCCTGTGAGTTATTTAATCCATTCCACAACAAGCATTTATTCTTCCCAGTCCTGTGCCTGACTCCTGAGGCAGTGCTGCGGTACGCGCTCATGGCCGCATCCCTCCCACTCACGTGTACTCTCACCCTTGGTTGTTCATAGCCTGCCTGGCAGCCTTGCAAGATTTTGTACACTCTATTCATCAGGAGACAACTTTAGGAAACCAGAAGCCACAGGTGACCACAGATCTGTCAAAGTTTTATCCAGCATATATTTGGACTAGAAAGACTGCTTTCCCAAAGCCCAAAGTCTGGGTTTTGAGGGGGTGTGTGTATGTGTGTATTGAGGACAGTTTTGTCAAAACCAATGACTTCCTTATATGTCTATATGTCTAGGAATAATAATAATTATGTGAAGTGTGAAACCAGGGACAATTTCACTTGTGATTCTAATCAGAGTATGGCATCACTGGTTGTTTACTAATTAATTCTACTCTATCAACATTTTTGAGATGAACATTCTAAGCCAGATTGAAATGATCATGTATGTCTTGACCACACTCTTATTAACACTGCTGCCCCTGAGTTGACAATACGCTGAGACTGGAGGAGTGGGAAGGGAGGCAAAGCAGAAAAGTTATGACTGGAGGGGCAAGAAAGTCTGGTGAATTTATCTGAGAAACAAGGCAAATATAATCTAATTGAACGTCAAAATCTTTTTCATATTATATTATGGTTGTTTCTAATATATTACATTCTGACAGATCTCCTGCACAGCTTTGAACTTAGCCACAAAACCCAATATGAATAAACTGAATGAGAGATTTGAGAAATTTAAGTTTTTTTCTTCATGAGCTATAGGAGTCAACCATACAATTCACTGATAATCTTTCATGATTTTACAGACTTTCGAAAGCCTCTGATCCATACCTCAAAATTAATCTGTATCACCTTCAAAAAGGGAAACCTTATATCTTCCTAAACACAGAAAACTACTTGCCTGCTCAATATTCCTCATATATTTCTTAGAATTTGTTAGCATACTGTAGGATTATTAGTTTCATAACATATATGAAGACCAAGTAGTTTCAAGGTACAACCATTATATAGATCATCTTTGGGTCCTTGTTCATCTAACTGAGAAACTGCTTAAGAATGAGATTTTCAGACTTGTTTGACTGGATGTTATAAGGGCAGATATTATCTGATAATTTGGTAATATCTAACTAATTTGCAGTATACCTGCGGCACATACATTGAAATGCACAGACTATTTGCTTACCATTCAACCAACGGCTATTAGACATCAACTATGTGCCACGCACTTTTCTAGGTACTAGGCTACAGAAGTTAAGAAAAAAAAGACATAAGTCCTTTCTTATAATAAGCTTATATTCCAGTGAAAGCAGATAAGACAATAAACAAGTAGAATATCAATATATACATGCTTAGATGTTGCGAATGACATGGAGAAAAATAGAGGGTGCTAGTTTGGGGAGCTGCAAATCTGAAGAAGATGGCCAGGGAAGGCATCACTAAAGAGGTGGCATTTAAACAATACCTGAAGGAGGAGAGAAAATTATTTACATGCATCTCTCAAGCCAAATATTCCAGGTGGAGGGCATAGCAATGTAAGTTCTAGGAGGTTAGAAAATTGATCTTTCACTTCAATAGCCCCAGGGTTTCTAGCTCAATAGTGACCCCACATCAAATACTAGGTGAACGAATATGTGAATTAAAATAGCATGAAATAGCTTCTTAAAAAAGGAGGTGGTGGTAGTAGTGGCCAATTACTTTACTAAAGTCATAAATTTCACATGCCTTGATTCTTGCAGATGTTTTAGAAGAGAGGTTAGTAACCAGGATCTATTCCAAGTTCTTATAGACTCTTAATGACTGCAAGGTTAACAAATGGTCACAGAGTATTTTCAAAAAGATGTCAGAATCTGCTCCAACACTTACATTTACCCTCTGGTTCTGTCAAGTGGACAGCGAGTACAGCGTGCACATATCCTGCTTGTATGTGGAAGCAGAATGGCTCTTCCTCTACATGAGAGCTGGGTGTGTGACCAGCTCTGAAACCCGAAAAAACCCACCACCTGAATCCAAAGCACAGGGACTGCTCTCTATTTAACAGCATCGCCATTTGTTGAAGACTGTAAACATGGACGTTGGTGACCCTGTACATAAACAGCTGATATCGCAGAAAGAAAAAAGGGTCCATTGACTATCCCATTTTTAAAGGTTCAGTTCCTTCCTTAGGCTGAATCATCCCAATGCATTTTTTAAAAAAGAAAAGACAATGCATAAAATAACTTACATCAGCAACTATGGCAGGCTTACACAACAGAAAGTACAACCATTGTGTTAATTAGCTCCTAAATGGGATAATACGGAGTGAAGTGTTTAGAACATTGCTTTGCCCATAGTTAGTGCTCAATTAACATTATCATTAACAATATTATTAGTATTTAATTAAAGGCTTGAGTATAGTCAGAAAATTATGCATCTGTTTTATATTTAGCCCTATGTACTGGGATAAAAAGAATTAGAAAACTATGACCATACTCTTTAAAAGCTTGAAATATATACAACTAGAAAGTTCTATAAAGTCCCACTAGAAAAGTTCAATAACATAAAATAGTTAAAACACGATAGTTATGCAAGGTACAATATATAGTAAAAAAAAAAAAACCGAGAGTTTCCAAGAGGGAAAAGATCATAAAACTAGGAAGACTTCAAAAAGAAGGACTGGTACTGAATGTGATGGAGCTGGATGAAGTACATCAGTGAGACAGTTTTGGGTAACTAAAATCTAAGTTTATTGCAGTCTGCAGTAGGATGATAGCAGAAGCAGCAAATTTAAAGGCAAGAATCTGAGACCTCTGCTGAAGACAGAGGAGTACAGGATCTGTGACTACGTGGGTTTAGGGACAGGGTGGCCTCCACCTACAAACCTGAGGCCACGGCTAGAGGACTAGGCTGAGTCCAGACTGACCAGTGGCACCTACAAGTGGCTCAACAGGCCAGCGTGGAGAAGAGGCAGTGCACAGCACTGGCCCACCAGGAAGAGAACATTTTATCCTGCGAAAGATTCAGTAGCTAAGGCTGGAAGTCTGAAAGATGCCAGAGCCTCCAGCAGCAGCAGAAAGTATCAAAAAAAACAAAAACAAAACAAAAACGGATAAATAATGCTGTGGGGGTGGGGAAGGGTGGAAGGCATATTGGTGCAACTGACTGGCACACAGCAATTACTCAGAGGAGTGAAAGTTGATGGACAACTTACTGTATAGCAGTTGAGTTTTAGATGATAGGAAAGCATCTACTACCTTAAAGAGTGAGTTGGGAATGTGGAACCCATAATATTAACACAGGAGAGTAGAAATCATGAGAACAAATACAATTCTCCCCACCTAGCCCAGGAAAAAAACAAAGCTTAGGAGAGAGATGGTAAAAAAAAAAAAAAAATGCAGAAGAGAGAAGTTTGAAGGAATGGCCTGAATTAGTCAGATGAAATAGACTAGTTGAGGACATTTTTTCATGAGAAAACCTTTTAATGCAGAAAAATATAGCTTTCAGAGTATATATGTCCAACCAAATGAACAGAACAGTCCCACACTTCAAGAATTATGCCTGACTTTATGTGATAAATTGGAGGATAATGTAGAAACAGCAGGCCACATGACATAATCCTATCATAATGCATTAAAGCATGACTCAGAGATTTAACCCACAGAAAGTTATTAACAGACCCTCTGCAAAACAATACAAACATGACATGTCACCCAAAGCAAAGATCTTTATTCTCCTTCTTTCTACTTTGCTTTTTAAAATGTGGTCTTAAAAAAAAATTCAATGATTTCAATATTAATTTCAGCCTACATTCAACAGTAAATAATCAATCTCACCAGCCAATTGCTTTCAACTTTGCTTTGTTGGAATTTCTGGGATGTATTCTTTTTTTTCCTTATACTTGGAAAGCTTTAAACCTTGGAAGCTTGGTAATAGTTGATATTATCAACTGCTTTTGTGTTTTCAAAAAGCACACTCCAAAGATCTTTGAGATAGTAGCCATTCCTCCACCCCACCTGCCATTTTTTAAAAAACACTATTCCACTGCCATCATAGTTTCTGCAAAGCAGTTTATGGGTAGTTCATCAGATGCCCTTTGATTTTCTCTTAGTATTGAAATTTTTTAGAAATAACCCTTTTGTATCCTAAGGCACAGCTTAAATCAGATGTTAGATTTTAGATGACTCTTTCACAAACGTAAGGGCACATTTGCATGTTTGTGTATTTCTGAAGATGAATTTCTACTCAGAGAACTTAAGTGGAAAAGAACATGCCAAAAGACATTGGTTTAAAAATTTAAAAGAAAATACAATTAATGCAGAAAACATAAGAACATAAAAAATAGAAGTGCAGAGTAAAATAAAATATAAATACAACAAATAAAATGCTACTTCATTAAAAGTATGACTGTCAACCACAAGAATAGAGATCAAAATTAAGGGACCTGTAGTATTAAATACAGCAGGGGTAAGAAGGAAGAAAAACAAAGCCTAGAATATGCTGGATGTGCTGGTCGCTCAGTTGTGTCTGACTCTTTACGACCCCATGGACTGTAGCCTGCCAAGCTCCTCTGTCCATGGAATTTTTCAGGCAAGAATACTGGAGTTGGTTGCCATTTCCTTCTCTAGGGGACCTTCCCAACCTAGGGATCGAACCCAGGTCTCCGGTGTTGCAGGCAGATGCTTTATTGTCTGAGCTACTAGCTCACCAAATACGTTGTGACCACAGGATAATATAATAATTTGAACCTTACTTTGACCCTTTATTAATCTGATGATTAACAGATGTTGGGTCTGTTACCAAATCCCCTTTTGCCACCTGTCCTTGCACCACTGCTCTGCAGTCCCCATCTCTTCTAGTTCCCTGGATGACTCGTTCATCCTCTGGCTGGAAGCTCAGGTGGTCCCTGATATCCCCAGGCTGGGTTAGGTTCTTCTGTGGGTTCTCAATGCCCCATGTGTGTATTCCTTCAATACCATCCTGTATTAGAATTGCTGTGTGTTAATCTACCCTCTCCCACCTCCCACTAGACTGCAGCTAACCCTGGAGGGCTGGGTCTTAACCTTTATTCATCTTTTTAGCATATAGCAAATATGCTATATGCCTGGCAAATAGCAGTTTTAAAATATATAAATTAATGATGCATGTTCTATACCATTGATGTATGGTGAAATATTTTAAATCACTGAAATATGATTTAAAATATGGGGTTATATATTAAGAAGAAACCCAGCCACTCAACAGATAAAGCAAGGCAACTTATAGAGAGAATCTGCAGACTCAGAGCTATACAACTTTATAGCATAAGAAGGGAAATCATTATTGTGTGACCAGCATAATCATGCTTTCCATGATAAAACTAGTAACACCTGGATTTGAAAGACAAAGAAACCCAAATGGAAAGACCCAGCTAATTCTTCATTGGATTTAAATCATAAAAGAATAGTCTCTTCACCCTATGGAGCTCCTTTAACTCAGGCAGCTATGAATCCACATTGCAATGTAAGGAGACATTTAATAGGGTGAAGCCTAACCTGACAGTGATGGGGTGGAGAGGGGAGAGTGCTTTTCCTTGTTTGGATGGATTCAAAACCAGAGTGTAAATACCAACCACCCTGGAGCAGCAGTCTGCTGCTTTATGCTCATCTGGAATCTCTTCTTGCTTCTGCAGCTCTGCCTTTCTTTCCCCCTCAGTTCTGATCCACTTGTCAAATTGACCTTGCCTGGGGAGCAGTAGGCACAGTTCATAAAAGGAAGAAATCCAGACTGCACAGTACTCCAAGCAGAGAGGAGTGGAACACGCCACAGGTAGCCCTCTTCTCCAGTAACCTACCAGCTGGAAGGAGACCTCCCAGAGGTGGGGAACTTCAAGTGTAGGTGCAAACTTTAAACACAGAGAAAAGCAGCTTGTTAATTTCCAGCAAGTCATTGAAATTTCTGCTGGAAAAACCCTGGCAGCAGAAGAAATGACCTTACATGGCCATGATGGCAAGGGAGAGAAAGAGGCCTGTGTTCAAAGTGTTAGGTAGGCAGAATAAGGAAAAGGAGTCCAAAACGGCGGTGGCTAAAAGACAAGGAAGGGGAAAGCCTGCGAAAATAGAACAAAAAAAGGTCGGAAGAGGACCAGAGTGAAACAACAGGTAAAACAACACTCTTGCCTGGCCCCATTTACATAGGACAGGCCCAGGGAGAGATAAACATATAAATAGAGGAGCCAAAGCCAGCTCTCTCCCCTATCCCACCACATCTTTGGATCTCCGTGCCCTCACGCCTCGAAGATGGATTTTCCTGCTATCTTCTAAATAAAATAGAGCTGTAACAGTGATTTGTCTAAGAGCTATAACATGCCATTCGAGACCTGAGAGCTATAACACGGTCTATCCAAGACCTGAGAGCTGTGACATGCCGAGGGGGCTTTAATGTCCATCACTCCAAATCTTTGTTGTGATGAGACAAAGAACCGAGGAACATACACTCGTGTGACAAAAGAATGTAAACAATGTCAACAGACTTTTGAAAACCAGATTCCAATGAGTTTCACAAATCTGGGTTCTTGAATACAAATAATCAGAGACGGGATATGGGGCTGGGTTCTCCAACTGAAACACTAACTCTTATAAAATGCAATAGAACTTTATTTTTATTTTTATTTATTTATTTTTTTGCAGTAGAACTTTAGAAAAGTTGTAAGTCATCCACTGGAAAGACTGTGACAACCTAAGTCAGTTCTGGTTTTAAAACATCAGACACCCTGGAAACACTGAGACACATGACTAGACATTTCATCTTTCCAAGGCACGTGAAGAGAATATCCTGTCTTGGCAAACTTTGCATAAATGGACATTCAAGCAAAGGAGGAGCTGGCACCAACATCCTTGCTCAGTGTTCCACAGGATGATTGCTGAGTGCTTGGATCTTGGCTTCCTGATCAGCTAGTCCCGTGACCCAGCTTTCTAGCTGATTGTGTGGCAAATACTGCAGTTGCTCAACTTTTGCAAGAGCCTTGGGTAACAAAAGAAAAGTCAGACATCGCAGCTCAGGTCTTGTGTTTTTCCTGGCAGCATACTGGTAGCATCTGTCTATAAGATTCAGCAGCAGTGTTCTTTTAACGTGGAAAGCAGTGAGTGCCCTAGCACTAAACAGTCTCATAACTGGGCACATAAAAGAACCCTATGATTACTCTCCTGGTATTTTTTAAGGTGTAAAATGTAAGC
Organism: Neotragus moschatus; assembly: GCA_006410615.1. Lineage (NCBI taxonomy): Eukaryota > Metazoa > Chordata > Mammalia > Artiodactyla > Bovidae > Neotragus > Neotragus moschatus. The sequence goes on from SJYA01001512.1 coordinate 215,991, forward strand.
TGAGCCATCACGCCTCTCATACATACATTCCTCCAGTGTCAGAAGAAACTGTCATTACACCAAGAAATGAAAATCTCCCTAATCCTGGGCTGGACTTCACTGTGGGTGAAAATTTGGTTCTATGTTTATCAGTTCAGTTCAGTTGCTCAGTCGTGTCTGACTCTTTGCAAACCCATGAATCACAGCACGCCAGGCCCCTCTGTCCATCACCAACTCCCGGAGTTCACTCAAACTCACATCCATCGAATCAGTGATGCCACCCAGCCATCTCATCCTCTGTCGTCCCCTTCTCCTCCNAAAAAAAATAAACAAATAAAAGAAAAACCCAGCCAAAACAAATTATGTAAAAACATAACTGTGCCTTTGGCTTATTTTCATCAAACACTATTCATGAGGTTTTATGTTCCTAAACTGCTGAACTTCTATTATGTTTATGTTTTTAAAAGTCTCCTGGGGTTTCCCTGGTGGCTTAGTGGTAAAGAATCCGCCTGCCAACGCAGGAGACACAGGTTTGATCCCTGGTTTGAGAGATCCCACATGCTATGGAGTAACCAAGGCCACGCGCCCCAACTACTGAGCCTGCGCTCTAGAGCTCGGAGCCGCAATTCCTGAGCCCACACGCCCCAACTACTGAAGGCTGTGTGCCCTGAAGTCTGTGCTCTGCAGCCTGAGAGTAGTCCCCGCTCGCCACAACTAGAGAAAAGTCAGCGCACGGCCAAATAAAAAATAAAATTTAAAAAAGTCTGCTCTTTAACAACAAACAGAATCCTAAGTGAATTTATTCTACTAAATAGATGGTCAGTCACCAGTTAGACATGAAGAGCCCAGCTTTGAAATCAGACAGGCATGAAATCACTTCTGGTTCTGTCATGCTCACTTGCTATTAGACTTGGTCGAGTTACTCACCCAGCTCTCTAAGTCTTAAGCTGTGACATCGGTTTCATGGGTTTTTACTGGTTGTCTATGAGGATACAATAGACCCTATCTAACATCACCATATGGATTAAATAAAATGATGCTTATAACAGCATTAGCACAGTGCCTAGCACTTGATAAATCTCAGTAAATATCTGTATTCATTGAATACACTAAATATCTACTGTGATCAGGCAGCGTTTTATGTGCTGAAAGGAGAGCTATCAACAAAAAAGACAGAAATCTCTGCTCAAATCAAGCTTGCTTAGGGAAAACATATGTAAATGTTAGAGAATAGAAAAAGGGGCAATATACAGAATGTTCTGGAGAAGGAAATGGCAACCCACTCCAGTATTCTTGCCTGGAGAATTCCACAGACAGAGGAGCCTGACGGGCTATAATCCATGGGGGTGCACAGAGTTGGACCAGACAAAGAAGACAGCATGCACGTACATAGAATGTTGTTGCTTTAATGGCTAAATTGTGTCAGACTCTTTTGCAACCCCATGGACCGAAGCCTGCCAGGCTCCTCTGTCCATGGGATTTCCCAGGCAAGAACACTGGAGTGGGTTGCCATTTTCCTTTTCCAGGGGATCTTCCCGATCCAGGGATTGAACCCACATCTGCACTGGCAGGAGGGTTCTTTACCACTGACCCACCTGGAAATGTTAGACTGAGATAAATGCTAAGGAGACAACAAAGCAACAAACGGACTGTGAAATGGCAGGAATGGAAGGTTGGGCATTTTGGATAGGTGCCAAGGGAATTCTAACTTGATGGTAGCTTTTATGTGTAAAAACTTGATGGAAATAAGGAGCTGTCTGTGCAGACATTCCAGGAGGTGAAAAGCAAGTGCAAAGGCCCTGAGGTAGCAAGTACATAAGATGCTCAAGAAATGACATGAAGATCTGAGCCACTGGAGCAGAGTGAGATCATTTAAGCGATGGGGCCAGAGGCTAGGGTCCTGGTAAGGACTTTGGATTATGCTGTCAGTGAGATGCCACTAATGGCTTTCCAGCAGAGGTCTATAAAAATACGCTCACTCTGCTGCTGCTAAATAAAAACAAAAGCATAGTAATGATAACAATGATGATGCTAATAATTACACTTACCATCAGCATTATTTTCCTTGCTATTATTAAATTAACAATTTAAAATCTCACATTAAAAAGAAAAACCTACTGGAATAATACTTTAGAGACAACATAGTAGTACCTTCAACAGATTTAAAGGCCTTGCATCCCAAATGCCTCCTAAATGTTACAGAATTTGTACATTTAAGAGAAATAAAACTGTATGAAAGTGCATTAGAAGCTGCATAAACCTGGCAGTGGGATCATGGGCAAGACCAGGAGATGATATTTTGTGTTTTTCCTTTGCTTTAAGGTATTTTTTTAAATTGATAATATGAACCCCTAAGTAGCTCATATTCATTATGACAATTATTTCCCCCATTTGCTANACAGAATTTGTACATTTAAGAGAAATAAAACTGTATGAAAGTGCATTAGAAGCTGCATAAACCTGGCAGTGGGATCATGGGCAAGACCAGGAGATGATATTTTGTGTTTTTCCTTTGCTTTAAGGTATTTTTTTAAATTGATAATATGAACCCCTAAGTAGCTCATATTCATTATGACAATTATTTCCCCCATTTGCTAATCATTTATGAGGTTTCAAATATTTTTTATGTAGAAAAATATAGCCTTTGGTCCCAAAAGGTTTTCTTCTGACCCTAGAAAAGAGGCACGCAGACCCCCCTTAGGCACTTTGTTAAGAGCCACAGACAGGGGAGCTTTGCTGTCATTTGTTATTGGAAATGACAGCCTTATCGAAGTGATATTTTGAAGAAAAAATGATCTAAGAACCCAGGCCAAAATGGTTAGAAGACTTCTAGCAGTTACTTATTGCTTAAAAAAAGTCCTTTAATAGTGAGGTTTTACTCCCTTATGAAAACTTTGCACTTATTATGAAACTTGAAAACCACAGTAACTAAAATAATATAAATAACTTATTTATAAAAGTTACACGGGCACATTATAGAAAGTCTATAAGTAGACACATGATGTAAAGTTCTACTCATAGAATACCGAGTATGTGAAATTTCCACAAATTTCACACAAATTTTGACAAAAATTTTCAAAAGGAGGTTTTAATAACAACATAGTCATCCTCACCTACCCTCTTCCACCCCAACCAACCCTGAGAGCCCCAAGTCAATACCTGGTGTTCCCGCAGTCATGAGACAACACTCAATTATGCAGTGGAACATTTGCCTTTCAGATGCGTAAAGAAAGGGCATAGTTCACCTCTGATTTCTATGATATCACTCCATATGGAAATTACACCCTTCACATGTAATAAACTGTATCCTATCTGGTAACACCAGTACCTCAGAAACCAGGCTGTATATAGTGCTATAAAGATATATCAATAAACACGATAAATAAGGGCAATGCTTACGAGTTCAATAATTCTCCCTGGCCGCCTTTGTCGCTTCAGCACTGATCTCAACCACTATTTATTTAGAATTCGATTTGAGAAAGTAAAGAACAAATATAACACATTTCTAAAATATAACGTGCATAATGACTATCATATGCTAGACGATCTTGGTTGGTTTCAGGACCTGGCACTGAAAAAACATAGGGTGAAAAAGCTATTCAGTCTGAATTCTGTTTCCATGCTTCTGGTCACATTAATAAGAAGGTCACTTTGGTACCAGAATGTTAATAAACACCCTGTGGCAGATTAAAGATGGCTGTGAATATGGGGAGGGAGGAGCAGAGCCTGGTCGGTTTTGTTCATTGCTATATTCCCAAAGCCTAGGACTATAGCTGGCAGAAAGGAGGGCATTCAATACATATTTATTAAATGAATGAAAGAACAAATAAGCCAGCAACCTTGGCTAACATTTGGAGCCTACACACTCCTAAACGTTAGTGGAACTAACATTCACTATGAGGGCAAACTCATACCAAACTTATATTTGACAACAGATTTTTTAAAAGGTACTAGTAAATACTAGCAGAGAAGGCAATGGCACCCCACTCCAGTACTCTTGCCTGGAAAATCCCATGGACGGAGGAGCCTGGTGGGCTGCAGTCCATGGGGTCGTGAAGAGTCAGACACTACTGACTGACTTCCCCTTTCATTTTTCACTTTCATGCATTGGAGAAGGAAATGGCAATCCACTCCAGTGTTCTTGCCTGGAGAATCCCAGGGAGGGGGGAGCCTTGTGGGCTGCCTTCTATGGGGTCGCACAGAGTCAGACACGACTTAAGTGACTTAGCAGTAGCAGCAGCAGTGATTACAATTCTAAGGTTTAATAATTAAAAACTGATTAAAAATGACCTTTAAAGGTAGGATTTCAGAAAAAAAATACAATTGAATAATTGCAAGTAAATAGCGAATTTTCTGAAATTTTTTTTCTCTGTCTCATTTCTATCCTATCACTTTTTTTCTGGAACAAAATGAAGGTATAGAAAATAGTTTGACATCATGAATATTTCACACTGTTTCTCAATAGATCTAACAGAATAGAACTGTTACTTAATTCTTAGAAGGAAAAGTTTTTTAAGAGAAATAGGATTTCAGGGGAGACACACTTACAGCTACACTCTGCATCCAACCTTCTACCTCTGATAACTGAAAAGTAAAGGGACCACCCAAACCAGGGTACTTTTGAGAGTGGAAGGGCATGCTGATAATAGCCTGTGGTTACATGTGAAAACATATACAATCCTGAAAAAACTGGAACTAAANGGATTTCAGGGGAGACACACTTACAGCTACACTCTGCATCCAACCTTCTACCTCTGATAACTGAAAAGTAAAGGGACCACCCAAACCAGGGTACTTTTGAGAGTGGAAGGGCATGCTGATAATAGCCTGTGGTTACATGTGAAAACATATACAATCCTGAAAAAACTGGAACTAAAGAGTGACCCTCAAAGATCAAGAAAAATAAATTCACTGTGACAAGGCTTTTTATAAGAACTCACTATACCTGGACTCCTGTCTGAACAACTACTGTCAGGATATTCGCATTTGGTTAGCACAATACTCAAAATATCCCCCAAAGAGCATGTACTTCTTTTCAAATTCCTGAAGTAAGAAAATTTAAAAAAAAAAATGCTTTAGACAGACATTCCCATGACTCATATCCCATAAAATCAAAAGGTTTTACTCAAACCTATAACTCCAGCATGGAACCTCTGATATCATCTTCAGAGATACTCAGGAAAATAACATGGTGGTTTTAAAAATAAGAGTCTTTGATATATCTGTGCTTATGTGTATATACAAGAAAGCAGACATAAGTATACTTAAAAGACACAATCTGAAATGAAACGTCTCCTCACTGAACTTGACTCTAGCAATATAAATCAAATAGTTCTATGAGGAGACAGTCAATTGGGGTAGAAAAGTTTTTTCTTTTGGCCTCTGTGTTTCTATGCACTCTGCATATCTCTCTTCTCACGATGGAAATACTATGTTAGAATGATCTATTCATATACTGATTTTTTCCTAGTACACTTGTCAGCTAGAGAGTAGGATTGTCTTTCAATAATATATTGAATATTCAATAATATATTCCTAGTACCTACACAGTGCTATTACCAGATGAATAAACAAATTATCAGGATATAAAAGTATAAACTGCACAAGAAAGAATGAGAGGAATTAGAAATGATGGTTGATGGAAAAGGAGAAATCAGTATAAACCATTTAGCTGTGTTCAATTCTCATGATAAAACAAAGGGGACTTTCATGCTAAACAGCTTCTACTTCCACAAGGAGGCACACTGGAGTACAGGGTAAGAAAGTCCACTAGAAGAAGCCCTGTGAGGACAGCGGCCCTGTTGCTTTGCTCACACAGTATCTCTCAGAATCCCCCAACATTGGGCAATTACTCAAGAAACATTACATGGTGGCTGGGCTTTGGGTGGATATATGGACGGATAAATGAATGAAAATGTACACTGACTAAACGGGGAAAATCTCAGCCTGTGAATTAAAACTCCACTGAAACGATACATCATTTGCTACTAATGGTAGCAAATGCAGTACTTGTAATTGTACCCGTTATACATCATCTGAATGGCAAGGCAGACTTATCTGCTCTGTTTAAGACCTCCTCCACATAGGAAAAAAGGCCCCACAAAACTAGGCGGGACAGGGAATGTTTTCTATGGGGCTAGACACAGTTATTTCCATCTTTAGTCCCACTGATGCACTGTTCTTGAGTGACTCTGGCCTTGGATGCAGCATGAAGGCTTTCAAGAACCTCAAGAGGTGTTCAGTTTGCCTTTTCCTTCCTTTGGCTATCTCTGGTCATCATACTGTAAGCTAGTCTCTCCCAAAGACCATATCACGGCTGCTGGATACCCAGAAGCTACTGAATTGTTTACTCCATTGTTTGTAGTTTGTTTACAGAGTGTTTGCTTCTTTGTATCACTGAATGGAACAGACCATGAATCACAGGCTATTAAATGAAATTACTGTGTAGGTGTACAATCATTGCAGGCAACAGAGAACAAAAACGTAATTCTATACCAGTATTGCTGTGTGAAATGATTTCCTTAAGTGGGTTTTGAAAAAGTCACAAAAGAGATATGCACTAATGCTGGGCATACAGGTATAAAAAAACTGTGTCATTTCTATCATTTCAGGCAGAATGGAAAAATTATTACCTCTTGCACACCGCTTGACAGTTAACAGTGCACTCACAGATACCATCTTGCCTGTCAAAATGATTCTGAGAGGTGAGTAGGGCTTAGCTTTGAATCTCTATTTTAAAGAAAGAAAATCAAGGTGTGAGAGGTTTTCTGACTTCTAGAAATCCGTCTAAATGTGTGTTTTGATGGCAGGACTGAAACCAAGCTCTCCTAAATTCTAGTAGGCTAAGACCTTTGGGATTACCCTGCTTTTTCCACAGCAAACGCAATGCATAGTACCTGGTTTATTTCCTGAGTGGTTGCTATTTTGTCCTGAAATAGTAGTAGAGGGCCGGTGGGAGGCAGCGGTTTTCTTATCTTGTACTTTGTTGCCATCAGGTGCTACACAGATGAGATAAAAGAGAAAAGACGTATTTAGTTTCTCATAATTTATTCAGAAACCTTCACATATTCAAAATTTGCTGTCAACCTTTGTATCAAGTACTAGGCTAGACTCAGGAAATACAAAGATTAAGCAGCTGATAGATATCTCCTACCCTCAATGAGCATAACTGTTCAGTGGGAAGAACACATCCAAGAATTAACAGCCTCAGCTCAACTGACCAACCCTACAGCAGTAGTGTGTTCCGGCTCCATGAAGTCATCCACCCTGGCTGTTCCAGTTTATACATAAAGCAACCATGAAGAAATAAGGCTGGGATCTAGAGCATCTGATCTTTGTTCTTACAAAGGTCATGCGTTTGGAAAGAAAAACACCAATACAGTATCCTAATACATATATATGGGATTTAGAAAGATGGTAATGATAACCCTGTATGCGAGACAGCAAAAGAGACACAGATGTACAGAGCGGACTTTTGGACTCTAAGGGAGAGGGAGAGGGTGGGATGATTTGGGAGAAGGGCACTGAAACATGTATACTATCATGTAAGAAACAAATCGTCAGTCTATATTCAATACAGGATACAGGATGCTTGGGGCTGGTGCACGGGGATGATCCAGAGAGATGATATGGGGTGGGAGGTGGAAGGGGGGTTCAGGATTAGGAACTCATGTACACCCGTGGCGGATTCATGTCAATGTATGGCAACACCAATACAATATTGTAAAGTAAAATAAAGTAAAAATAAAAATTAAGAAAAAAAAATCCTTAAAAAAAAAAAAATTTCCAAGAACATAACCAAGCAGGTCACCAAAAGGGAACGAGGGATATAATTTACTGGATTTTGGAAAAGCCTCTAACAAATGTTCAGTAACAAAGATCATTCAAGAGACGAAGGCAAATATATTCTAGGAAGTGACCAAAGGGCAGAAATATCAGGCAACTCCCTGGTTATATAAAGTATAAAGTCCTCCTGGTAAATTGTTCTTTACACATTTTGCTTTAAGAATGTATTTTTCAAAAGATATTTAAAGTATTTTGCTGCTTCTCATTAAGTGGCGTCAGAAACCAAACTCTTGATTTTCCCTGCCTCCTACCCTCCACCTGAAAATCTGTTTCACCCACAGTCTTCCCCATCCATTCAAGCAATTCCATTCTTCCGGTAGATGAGGCCTGGAGCCTTGGACTCAGCTTTGACTTCTCTCCTCCAGTCTCTCCCCAAGTTTGATTCAGTAGTAAGTTCTTTCAGTTCTACCTTAAAAAGTCATCACCTCTATCACTACCTTTCTGATCCTCTCTTCCCTGTGTGACTGGAACGTCCTCTTAACCAGTCTACCAGATCCTACCACTGATTTTCAGTCTCTGCTCATCTCAGCAGCCAGGGTGATCCCATTAAATCATAAGTCAAGTCACTCCTCTAACAGCCACCATCCCACTCAGAGAAAAATTCAAGGGCTGTCCACGGCCTACAGGGTACTCTATGGTTTGGCCTTTACCTTGTACCACTTAACCTCTTAATTACTCTGCTAGGATCTTACATACTGACTTCGTCTATCTCAGAGCCTTTGCATGTACCTGAAATGTTCTTCTCCCAGATGTTAACATGAGTCTGTCCTTCACTTCCACTGAGTCTCTGTTCAAATGGGATATGAGAGTCCTCTTGACCTACCTAAAATAGCACCTGCGCCACTCATCTCTCCTCCTTACTCTGCCTTGTTTGTAGCTCTTATCCCCTGACACATTGCACATTTATCATCTCCTCCCCTAGGCTGAGGGAAATGGAGAATAACTAGAAAATGAGATTCAGTAGTTCAGGGTTTTTGAACCTCAAAGAGTATGACAGTTATACTTCAGGAAGACTAAATTTAAAAACGGTACCCCAGATGTACTTTAAAAAGTTATTAAATTTGCTAAACCTTTACCTTTAAGCTCTGAACAAAGAATATACCAAATTTTTATGGACGCCTCTCAATTACATATAGTATTAGCCAGCATAGGAAACCACAGAGTGAACAGCAGAAAGCATCTTATGCCGTATTTTTAACACTTGTTTAACTGCCCAGTTTCAAACAATTTGTTGGCTTTAAATAACAGGTTCAAACATAAACACTGGTTGCTGTAACACTCTCATCCCACTTGCCAAAAACAAGTTGCCAGTTATCACTATGTGGCAGGTAAAGGCCACACTAGTTCGTACTGGCTTGCAGCCTCACAATTTTAGAGGCAGCCCCTAAAGACCAAAACTTGACTTAATTGGAACTCTGGTGCTTAATATGGATAGAACAACTTTCTCCTATCTTTTGCAAGGTATTCTCAAAACTGCTCATAAAGAAGATAAACAAAAAAGAGTGCACACAGATTGGGAATACTGTGATTATTTTCTTTCTATTATACAGCCACGTCTAGCACATAGCAAATAAAGCCTTGACAAGAAAGCTGTTTAAGCGAGCCTCTATTTATCATTTTTACCTAACTCAAAGATAATTAGGACTATTTGTTTAGCCTGTGTTTCATATGCATTCATTTCCTTCTTACCTTAGCATATTTGACATAATTTAATCTGTCTCTGTTGATTATCTGCAATGCCCTCAGGCCTGGACAACAGATATCAATCGTAGCTAAATATTATGTTAGAGTAGACCATGGAGGAGAGTCAAAAGAAGACATATTCGGTGCAAGTGACTTTTCCAAATAATTCCTGGGTAATCCCTCTCCCCCCCTTTTTTTTGGTTGTAATTTGCTTTGCCTTGAAATTCAAATGTAAAATATAGATTTCAATTAAACTGGAAGTCTGGAGGTCTGGTTACCTGAATTCCAATTTACCTATTAATATATCTGATTTTTAGTAGATCCAGTCGAGTTGGATCTATCTGCCCACTTTATCATCTGGATCTCAGGAATTCATTTCTATCACAAAATCCTTCTGAGTCCTATTCATAACAAAACAAATTTAAAATTGATCTTAAAATGTGTTATGTTCATATAAAACTGATAGGCTAAATTTAGTAAAATAAAGGTAAATTGAAAGTCAGTCTGTTTTAGCCAAGATTATGTGTGTGCTTAGTTGCTCAGCTTTGTTTCACTCTTTGTGATCCCATGGACTATAGCCCACCAGGCTCTTCTGTTCATGGAATTCTCCAGGTCAGAATACTGGAGTGGGTAGCCATTCCCTTCTTCAGGAGATCTTCCTGGCTCAGGGACTGAACTGGTGTCTCTTGTGTCTCCTGCATTGCAGGCAGATTCTTTATCATCTTAGCCACCAGAGAAGCCTCTGTAGGCCCTGCTACTTACTAGCTGAGCGACTGTCAGAGTTTCTTGACTTCTCTGAGCAGGTAATATCAGGGTGAAATGGCCTAACTCAGAGGGTGAAATGGCCTAACTGAAATGTCAGTGGGGGGATTAACTGAAAAGATCTACGTTAAGAATCTGTCATTCAGCCCTCCTTCTCTCAACGTTTATGCTCTTCCTCAAGGTCCTGGGCCTCCCACACTCCCAGGTGTAGAGCTGTGTGTTGAGGTTGTAGTGGAGGCGGTGTGCACTTTGGAGTCAGCTGACCAGGCTCTGCCAGTTATGAGCTGTGAACCCACAGCACGCCACTCAACCTCTCAATCATAATTTCCCCGTCTGCAATGCAGGAAAACACTTTCAGGGTTGTGAAAATTAAATGAGACTGTCAGGCCCACTGAAAGGCTCAATAAAAAGTGGCAGGTATTTTTGGCTCTCCCCTTAGTTCTACACCAATGTGGGAAGGCAGGTTTCTAGTTAGTTCCTCTGGGCTTTGCTTGTTTAATGCTAACAGGGAAAGCAAACTTAGTCAAGTTGGTGTCAGCAGTCCTAGGGAGCAGAGCCTGGCTCTGCTGCTGGCTTCAGAGGTTTGCAGCTTAGCTACAATCACACCTCCTGGGGGCTACAGGAAGGTAGGACTTAGAGCACACTTTCTAGTTTCCTGACTTAATCATCAGCCTTTCTGGGGCTTAGAAAGATGACAGTTTTCTGAGATGTAATACTTTTCAAGTTGCCAAAAGAAAGAATAAGTCTTCAAAAAAGAAAAACTCACTTACAATAGCAGGAAAATAGTAGCTTCTGAGAGGGTTGGGTGTTATTATTATTATTTTTTTTTTTCAAACAAATGGCAGGGAATTTCGCTGTTTGAGAGCAGAATGAGAATAGGAATTTATCCATTTTAAGATTTCCAACATTTAAAAATATGGAAATCCTGGGTAACTAGCAGGTAGGATCACATACACTCTTTTAAAAATTACCATTAAAATACCAGTTTTAAAATGACATTTCCAGTATTATTTATTTGAATCTCTTTCATTTTTCAGAAGAGAAAACTGAGCCATATACTGTGACGCTCAATAAGACTTTGCTAGCCTTATGAAATTTTTATTGATCTTCCTGCTAGCTTGAAAGCTTTATTCCATTAGCATCACATGTAAAAGTGTTAAAGAGAAGAGGAAGGATGGAGAGAAGCACCCTTGTGGTCTGGGACTCTGTCTCTAAATCACTCTGCAATAGAAGATGTAGGCAGCAGACTTTCCGAGCTTTCATTTAGTAAAAAAATTCTGCAGCTTCAGGAAGTGCCACAAATGTGTGTCTCCAATCGACCTCCTCTATGATTCACTACTAATACACTCCTTGCAATGTCTTTCCATGAAGGTCATGGGGTTCTCACTGCCTTGTGTCTATGTTTGGCTATAGGGGCTGGTTGAAGTGCCTTCTCTTATGTGATGAAGATAACTGGTCCAACAAATGCTTAATTTAGTTAAAATGTTTACTCTTATAAGACATTTACGACTACAACTTTAGGGACCATGTTAAGCTTAAACTCACTGAATCACAGGTGGTCTTAACCCCCACAAAAATAATGTATTTCTGTCACTGTTTTAAATCAAGCATGGCATATGGGCTGGGAAACAGCAAAACTTTAGCCCCGCTCAGTATGGGTTGCACTTTGTGGAATCAAGTCCCCAGGCTACACANGGACCATGTTAAGCTTAAACTCACTGAATCACAGGTGGTCTTAACCCCCACAAAAATAATGTATTTCTGTCACTGTTTTAAATCAAGCATGGCATATGGGCTGGGAAACAGCAAAACTTTAGCCCCGCTCAGTATGGGTTGCACTTTGTGGAATCAAGTCCCCAGGCTACACACATACCTTTGGGGAGTAAACCAGAAGACAGAACTAGAAGCTGAACTGCACACAATTTTTTTTTTTTTTTGGTAGTAGTAAAAACATGGCTGAACATTGCAACTTCATATGTCTCATAGCATCAATCTACCTGGGCAGAAAGAAAGTTAATATTCCAGGCTTGCCAGTGTGTCCTTGGAAAGGTCTGGTTTTGCTTTATGTCTCCTTTTTGCTACGATAAATCTTAGGCACAAGTATGATTATGTGTTAAGTTCTGAGTCCTTCTCAGTGAATCACAGAACCTGAATCACAAATATCTTATATGAAAATCTGACTACAGAATACAACTATGGCAACTGAAGAACATTCCTGGTTTAAAATCACAACATCTAAAGATTAAAGGGAACTCTTGGGAGAGTCTCAGGTAATTCAGAGTGTTTCACCTAAAATGTTCTACTGTATGAAATCCTTTTGCTTATTTACTTGACAGTTAAAATTTATTCTAAAAGAGCTGCCAGGAATATTGTAACATTTAAGTCACTGCTATTAAATGTTTTATCCAACATTATTTATAAAACTTGCATTAGAATAAGAAAGTCATAATGCAATTTCATAACTTCTAATGACTTTTCTGATTATTCCACGTGGAGAGCTTTTCAGTTTAAATTCCTCCTAATTGTTTGTGAAGTTGTGTAGGAATGATCAGAGCTCATGGGAGTCACCACTAGACAAACCTAGGTTTAATTTTCTACTTTATTTCAGTTTTCTTCAATTTACTCAGTTGATACCCTACTCCATGGGACACCTTGTGCTCAGTATTGGGAAAATCTTAAGTGAACAATACATCTTTTCTACAATTTTTTCCTTTTCTAGACCTCTAATTCTAGGGAGCTTTTGATTTCCCCCAGTAATTTCTCTCCCTGCAGAAATATTCTCCCCCTTTACGGCCTAAAGCACAATCTTGACCTGAATCATTTTCCAGTCTGGATTTATAAATATGCTTTGCATTTATAAAGTCTTCTACCCCTAGGGAATATATGCTCATGTATCTCTGCTATCTCTTCAAACTATGTCAAAGTTGAACTAATGGTCCTCACAAAATGAGCCAACCCGGTCTCCTTGTTACTGTCAATGGAACCACTGTATTCCCAGGCTCAGAAATGTTACATGATGTTTTCAGTAAAAATTTACAGACACTCCTACGGGCTGGCCACTGTGCCATGTGCTAAGAATACAAAGACTGTAGGATCTAGCATCATGACATCATACATGAGGCGGGGATCAAGACCATCCCCAAGAAAAAGAAATGCAAAAAGGAAATATGGGTTATCTGAGGAGATCTTCCAAATAGCTGAGAAAATAAAAGAAGTGAAAAACAAAGGAGAAAGGAAAGATATACCCATCAGAATGCAGAGTTCTAAAGAATAGCAAGGAGAGATAAGAAAGGCTTCCTCAGTGATCAATGCAAAGAAATAGAGGAAAACAATAGAATGGGAAAGACTAGACATCTCTTCAAGATAATTAGAGATATCAAGGGAACATTTCATGCAAAGATGGGCTCAATAAAGGACAGAAATGGTATGGACCTAACAAAAGCAGAAGATATTAAGAAGAGGTGGCAAGAATACACAGAAGAACTATACAAAAAAAGACCTTAATGATTCAGATAACCACGACAGTGTGGTCCCTCACCTACAGCCACACATCCTGGAGTATGAAGTCAAATGGGCCTAAGGAAGGATCACTATGAATAAAGTTAGAGGAGGTGATGGAATTCCAACAGAGCTATTTCAAATCCTAAAAGGTGATGCTGTGAAAGTGCTGCACTCAATATGCCAGCATATTTGGAAAACTTGGCAGTGGCCACAAGACTGGAAAAGGTCAGTTTTCATTCCAGTCCCAAAGAAAGATAATGCCAAAGAATGTTCAAACTACTGCACCAATGCACTCATCTCACACACTAGCAAAGTAATGCTCAAAATTCTCCAAGCAAGGCTTCAACAGTAAGTAACCAAGAACTTCCAGATATTCAAGCTGGATTTAGAAAAGGCAAAGGAACCAGAGATCAAATTGCCAACATCCACTGCATCACTGAAAAAGCAAGAGATTTCCAGAAAAACATCTATTTCTGCTTTATTGACTACACCAAAGGCTTTGACTGTGTGGATCACAATAAACTTTGGAAAATTCTCCAAGAGATAGGAATACCAGATAACCTTATCTGCCTCCTGAGAAATCTGTATGCAGGTCAAGAAGCAACAGTTAGAATCTGACATGGAACAACAGACTGGTTCCAAGTTGGGAAAGGAGTACATCAACATAACATTAAGGCTGTATATTGTCACCCTGCTTATTTAACTTACATGCAGAGTACATCATGCGAAATGCTGGGTTGGATGAAGCACCAGCTGGAATCAAGATTGCTGGGAGAGACATCAATAACCTCAGCCATGCAGATGATACCACCCTTATGGCAGAAAGAGAAGAACTAAAGAGCCTCTTGATGAAAGTGAAAAAGGAGAGTGAAAAAGCTGGCTTAAAACTCAGTATTCAAAAAACAAAGATCATGGCATCCAGTCCCATCACTTCATGGCAAATAGATGGGGAAACAACGGAAACAGTGACAGATTTTATTTTCTTGGGCTCCAAAATCACTGCAGATGGTGACTCCAGCCTTGAAATTAAAAGATGCTTGCTCCTTGGAAGAAAAGCTATGACACACCTAGACAGCATATTAAAAAACAGAGGCATTACTTTGCCAACAAAAGTCCGTCTAGTCAAAGCTATGGTTTTTCCAGTAGTCATGTGTGGATGTGAGAGTTGGACCATAAAGAAAGCTGAGCACCAAAGAATTGATGCTTTTGAACTGTGGTGTTGAATAAGACTCTTGAGAGCCCCTTGGACTGCAAGCTGAATATTCATTGGAAAGACTGAGGTTGAAGCTGAAGCTCCAGTAGTTTGGCTACCTGATACAAAGATCTGACTCATTAGAAAGACCCTGATGCTGGGAAAGACTGAAGGCTAGAGAAGTGGAAAACAGAGGATGAGACAGTTGGATGGCATCAGCGACTGAATGGACATGAGTTTGAGCAAGTTCTGGGAGTTGGTGAAGGACAGGGAAGCCTGGGGTGCTGCAGTCCATGGGGTCGCAAAGTCAGACAGGACTGAGCATCTGAACTGAACTGAGGACGCAGCATCTACCTCCAAGATCCTCATTGTCCTTTTGTGGAGACAATATGCAAATATAGGCATTTACAATAGACCAAATCAGTTTTCAAAAATTAATACACTACAGAGGACTAGTAACCAAATAAATGATACATTGTTATAGGGAATCAGAGGTGGGAGGCCGTACTATAGGGGGTAGTAGAGATGGGAATGTCACTGAATAAAGATTTTGACGAATGGAGAGAATATGGATACGTGAGGGGGATGCCGAGAATCCTTCTGGCTGGGACACGGCATGTGCAAAACTACCGAGGCACACAGATGAGAGTGCATCAAGGGAGTGTCCAGGTAGAACAGGGGGTATAGCAAGGAGGGCAGGTGAAAATAAGACAAACAGCCCAAGGTCAATGCCTCCTCAGATTCCAAGAGCTTTGAATTTGTGATGAAGGCAATGGAAAGTCACCAGAGTGCCAGATGGCACTTCCAGCTGTGAACTAATCGAGCTTCAACAGATTCTGGGTAAATGAAAGGTAAGGCCCCACAAGCCTGCTGGAAATGTATTCAAAAGGGTCATCATCTTAATAAAAAGCAAATCTGACTAAAACCACATCTTAAAAACTCCACTTTCTGCACAATTTAATAATTATGCAGATTTCCCCACTTTCCCTTAACCTGTACCAAGAGATGATTATTTAACTATTAAGGGAGAAAAGTGACACGAGTGACTGTGTTTTGAAACTTCCGTCTGTAGCTGAAGCATCAGGGAGACAAGGACGAGCAGAGTCAGTGTGGCTGTCCTAGTGGGAGCCAGGACAGAGAGGCAGCACCACACAGGGACCCTGCGGAGGTGTTCCAGGTCTCCTCGGCTTCAGACCCTGCAGGAAATGGAGACCCAGTCACACACTCCAGGAAGCAAGAGCAGTGAGCAGGAATAGGAAATAGAGAATGGAGGAACAGTGCCTGGCTGGGAAACAGGTGGGGTGTTTCTGAAGGTGATACACAGGCAGGTGATGTGGGTAGATGCTGATGAGTATCTTTACTCTTTCACAGGCAAACCTAGGAAGCAGTCACTTCACTATGCAAACTTACAGGCACTGCACCATGGCAACATATGTAACTAGAGATGCTGAGAAACAGTGCAGTCTGATTTGCCCTTCTGCACCAGAACAGACCCACTTTGTGGCATGGTGCGACATCTGGTCACCTTTAAATTGAGGCAACAATAAGAACAATGAACCATTTATTCAGCACTCTTGCTCATTTCTTGTTGCAAAAACAAATGCAATTAAATGAGAATATTTGATGATAATGTGTATCTGGGTCATACACCGCATCCTCCTTATTCATATTGACAGAATGACTCAATTAAAACTTACTTTTTTTTTTTTTTTTTTGCATTTCACACATTCCAAATAGAACAAAAACTAATGACCCAGCAGCCCCACTGTATTACATTAGAGGCTTGTAAGACCCTGTGGAGGTTTTAAAATTTAGAGGGAGCTCATTCAGCAACAATGAATAGTGACTGAAAATCCCTGATAATTTTTTTTTCATTATGAAGAAATGAAGTTATGACAGTTACAGAAAATGATATTCATCCAAAAAACAAAGAAATCTGTCCAATACTGAGATAATACAAATCCAACGTAGAGACGTTGATTTTACAAATATCAATATAAACCAAACACTGTGTGAAGTTATGTGATGTATGGGAACAGAATCGACAGAAAACATCACTCATCTACAAAACTGACAATAAGGCAAGAAGAATGGAACAGACACATGTTGGTTTTTATTAACAGTTTGCAATCAACCTCCAGAAAGAAACTGAAGCAGTTGCACTGAACTTTCGTCTGCCATAAGATAAAATGCCAACATAACCTTTTCTATAAAAATCCATTTTGTTTGCCAAAGTACACAACAGGAAAGATATAAATATTATTTAAATAACTGCAACAGATAATTTTACCAAGTTACTAAGATATTTTTAAGGGATAAGGGGTAAGCTACTTGTTTACTCCAAAGAGTTGATGTCTAATCACAGACATCATACTTAAATTCCCAGGTGGCTCAGTGGTAAAGAACCCACCTGCCAAGCAGGAGAGGCAGGTTCAATCCCTGGGTCGGGAAGATCCCCTGGAGGAGGAGATGGCAACCCACTTCAGTATTCTTGCCTGGGAAATCCCATGGACAGAGGAGCCTGGCGGGCTATAGTCCCTGGGCTTGCAAAGAGTCAGAAACGACTGAGCAACTGAACACAGACACACACAGACACACACACACACACACAGAGACATCATATTCTGACCTTGAAGAACCATAGATGCTCTCCAAGTAAGGGGAGTGAGAGGCTAATTTAGTCTTTAACACTTGGCCAGGTGCTTCCAGAACTACGATAATTTCTACCAGACCTGAGGAACTTGAGGGCAAGGATGGTGCCTTCATCTTTATCAGCTCCATACCTTTAGTATTTAGCCCACTATTAGGCATATAGGTGACACTGAATAAACGCCTGAAGAAGGAAACAAGAGGGCGAGAAATTATAGATAATGTACCCCAAACAAACTGTGGCAAAAGCCCAAGAAGAGAATGTATTAATGACAAGTAAAAAAGACAAAGTATCCATTTGCTCACTTTTTGATGGCGGCTAAGATGGTGAAAAAGTGAACGTCGCTTACTCTGTCTGACTGTGAGACTTATTCTGGCCAGAATACTGGAGTGGGTAGCCATTCCCTTCTCCAGGGGATCTTCCCAACCCAGGGACTGAACTCAGGTCTCCCATATCACAGGCAGACTCTTTACCAGCTGAGCCACAAGGGAAGCCCAAGAACACTGGAGTGGGTAGCCTATTCCTTCTCCAGCAGATATGGTAGAAAAAAGGGACCAAAAGAACTGTCAGATCAGTTACATCACTCCATGCCAGACAACAAAAACTAACGTAATTCTAGGATGGTGCTGACAATGTGCTAGGCAAGGCTCAGAATCAAATGACTGTTTTGGCAGCCACATAATAGAAAGGTTTGCTCAGTCCCACTTATAGCGAGGGCTTCTCGTGTGGCTCAGCTGGTAAAGCATCCACCTGCAATGCAGGAGACCTGGGTTTGATACCTGGGTTGGGAAGATCTCCTGGAGAAGAGAAAGGCTACCCGCTGGAGTCTTCTGGTTGGAGAATTCCATGGACTGTACAGTCCATGGTGTTGCAAAGAGCCAGACACGACTGAGTGACTTTCACTTAAATAGCAACCCACTCCAGTTTTCTTGCCCGGAGAATCCCATGGACTGAGGAGCCTGGCAGGCTACATACAGTCCATGGGGACGTGAGAGTCGGGCACGATTTAACGACTAAACCACCATCACTACTTAATAGTGAATAACTGGGAAACAGAGGGTCAATCTCCAATACAACAGTATACCACCTATACTGCCTGGGATAAAGCCTGAGAAGAGTACAGTCTTCGGCTGGAAACATCAGACACTCCGTGAAACAGGCATTTCATCTTTGAGAGATTTGTGAACTTCAGTCTTTTCCCCAAAGCAACTTAATAGATATATTTTGATAATCTGTTTGTTAAAAAGTAAAAAAAAAAAAAAGAAAAAAGAAAAAAAATCCATCTTAGGTGAAATGAAAAGCATTTCAGAAAAGCACATGTTCCATGTATTTTGTGGAAATGACTGAGAATTATTTCTCAAGCTGTTTTGTTTATCACCAAAAGCAGCTTCTTGATTTGTGTTACAAAGTCCTTCTGATACAGTTAGCCAACAGGAGTAAACACTCACTACACACTTTAAATTCAACCCAAGAGGCTTTTATTTAAAAGTCAACAAAAAATAAACAAAAGCCTCCCTCCAGCCAGATGGAGACAACACTATAATCAAAAGAGAAAATGCTGTATTTTTCACCTGTATTAATATAGCCAGATTTAAAGGTAAGCCTTTTCATCCCTGTGGGTGACGTATTTTCCTGGCAATATTTACCCGTCACAGTTTCACAAATTATCTTTGCCCTGTAATATGAATAATGTTTATGATTAAGCAAAGTACAGGGCAAAATATAGAAAAAGGGTGAAAAGCCTAACCATACTGTTTTCCAGTCTCACTGGGAAATGGTAAATTACAGATTGCAGTTAATTGTCTAAATTTCAACAGCTGGATAGGGAGCTGATCAAATTAGATCAAATTCAATTAAATTCAGTGTGTAATTAAAAGCAACTGTTTAAATAATTTAGGAAAGAAAAATAATTAGAACTCAACTTTATTATACTCCCTTAATTAAAGTCACCAACTGAAAGCTGTTTTTACTTTTAACAGGATTACAACTTAACTTGAAAGAAAACTGACTAATGCCAGACTTTGAAAAAATGTTTATTTTTGGCCACAAAACAGAAAAGATTTTGTACTTAAATACAAAGTAAAATTATCAAGATAGTAAATGTACAATTCTTAGAAAGAGTCCCAAATAAGCAGTAGATTTAATTTTAAATATCAGTTTTGCAAAGAAATGTGAAAGTAATTTTAAGCCTGTATTAATTGACTAAATGAGTAGTCTGTGCTTCCCATATACACATGGTTACAGAATATTAATCATTAATCATTTAAAATGGCCAAGCCAGTCTCACCATGCTGTCTTATGCTGTAGTCATTTCTACATTTGTGACCTTGTGTCTTGGATCACTAGTCTCACCATCTCTCCAACTATTTAATCCAATCCATCTTACTATTTTTTAAAAATATTTTTGAGAGTTTTAGGTTTACCTAAAAATCATGCAGAAAGTTTAGAGTGTTCCCACATACCCTCTGCCTCTACATATACACACTTTCTCCCACCATCAACCTCCTTCACTGAGTGGGACATTTGTTTCAGTCAATGAACCTACACCGACACCTCATCATCACCCAAAGTCTATAGTTCACATTAACGTTCATGCTTGGTGTTGTTTGGGGCTTTGAAAAATGTATAACGTCATGTATCCACCATTATAGTATCATATGGAATCCAGATCATTTTTCATAGTCCAGCCCAAGTCTCTTTTTCCTAAAATCTCTTCTAGTTATCCTACCTTCAACACATTTATTTCTCATTATCGAGCATTTGACTTCATTCTATCTTATATGACTTTTAGAATGTTTATTTCAAAAAGTTCTAAATACTGATAATCTCATAAGAGGCAAGGCAAAAACTATGCTTTATCGTTTAATAAATTGGGGGAAATGCTTGATACACTGTTCTTGTGTGGAAATTCATAGTGCCAACTTGCACAGGGAAGGCTCTGTACAGATCTGTGCTGGTTATCCAGTAAAGATATATTCCCTGATGCTTCTTTCTAATAGAACCCTGATTGGCCACAAAGCGCAGCTCTGGCTGAAAAGCTGAAAACTGAGATTGCTGGTGGGGTTTGTGAAAGCTCCTTAGAGGAGAAGCGGACCTGGTGGTTTGCTCCTCTCCCCTCTTTTTCTTTCTGCCTTGAATCTCGATGTGATGTTCAAAGTAGAGCATCCATTCACCTTATAACTAGAAGGCAATGATGACAAAGAGGTGATGGGAATAACAGAAACGTAACCCTGCCATTTTTAAGCTGCTGAACAAGTATTAGTATGTTTGCTGTCGGCAAGAAAACAAAACAAAAACCTGATTTGTTTAAATCACTTTATTTTCTAGATCTTGTATTTACAATGAAAACCAGTCCTTAGCCTGAAGTTAAAATACATTGCTCTTTGGAAGAAAAGCTATGACAAACCTAGACAGTGTATTAAAAAGCAGAGGCATTACTTCGCCAACAAATGTCTGTACAGTCAAAGCTATGGTTTTTCCAGTAGTCATGCAGGGATGTGAGAGGTGGATCATAAAGAAGGCTGAGTGTCGAAGAACTGATGCTTTTAAATCACTGTGCTCGAGAAGACTCTTGAGAGTCCCTTGGGCTGCAAGGTGACCAAACTAGTCAATCCTAAAAGAAATCAACTCTGAATATTCATTGGAAGGACTGATGCTGAAGCTCCAATACACTGGCCACCTGACGTGAAGAGCTAACTTATTGGAAAAGACCTTGATGCTGGGAAAGACTGAAGGCCAAAGGAGAAAGGGGTGGCAGAGGATGATAGTTAGATAGCATCACTGACTCCATGGACATGAATTTGAGCAAAGTCTGGGAGACAGTGCAGGACAGAGAAACCTGATGTACTGCAATTCATGGGGCGGCAGTTGGACATGACTTAGCGCCTGAATAACCGCCACCATCACCTGACAGAGTTTTCACTAACTACAGAATGAAGTCCAAGTGCTTAGCTTCCAAATATCTTCCAAAACTGGGCCCCAGCCCAACCTGCCGGCTACTTCCTCTGCTTCTCAACTATCATCTCTTGGAGCTCAGTCAGACATCACTGAGGGCTGGAGGGGTGCTCCAAACTGGCTTAGAAGGTGGGTGAGATTCAGAAAAGGCCGAGGATTTAATTTAGGTGGGGGATAATAAAAGGCTACGAAGGACAGTGAGGAACCAGAAAGGAAAAAAAAAAAAAAAGGCACACAGAGCTAGGTGGTGGTTAGATGATAAAAATATCTCATGCGTGGTGACTTAGAGAAGGGATTTTCATTCAAGGCGTTCATGAGCAGGCTTGACACTGGGGAGTCTGTACATGCTTCGTGTTTCAGCATCACCTTCATTTGATGCTTCGTGACTTACTCCAATTACTTCCAGAAGTCAGAAAGCAAAACAGGGGCTGGTTTAGCATATTAAAGCAGATTTGCATTTAGATTTGAAAAATAACAGTAGGAAAAAAAAAATGAGCAAAGATGCCAGATCAGTTTTTTTTCTTTTAAACTTATTTATTTGGCTGTGTTGGGTCTTAGTTCCAGCCTGCAAGATCTTTAGTTGTGGCATGTGGGATCTAGTTCCCTGACCAAGGATCAACCCCTCCTGCACTGGGAGCGCAGAGTTATAGCCACTGGACTACCAGAGAGGTCCCCAGGTCAGGTGGTTTTAATAATATCATTTGTGATGGAAATCACAGGAATTCCAACTTAGAAGCCAGTATTTCTGAAAAGAATGTGAAGGTTTCCCCCAGAGCACACTTGGTCATCTGGAATAGCTCTCGGTAACTCCTGAGCCACAATTCTACTTTTTCTCACCAGCTATTGATAGTATCCTAAGGCCCTCTGTATGACTGCTTACACTGCACAGAAGCACTCAAAGGTTGGCTAGGGGACTAAGTTACATTTATAGAACTGTTGAGAGAGAAGCTATCAGGGTAGGTATTAATCATACACTTACCTATAAAAGGAGATAAAAAGTTTCAATTGAATTAGTATGTTTTTAAAAATAGCATTTATTAGCTTTTCTATACAATATAAAGACTATGGAGGTACAAATTTGAAAGGTCCATAATCTCACCACCTGAATAACCCATTTATTCTTTTTATGTTGAAAAGAAATGTCTCTTCTATGGTTAGCAAAGTCAAATTGTACATAAAAGTTGTAAATTAAAAATAGAAGCCCCTTATTTTCCCCTTTTCTCTCTGGAAAAATATCTATGTGCACATATATATATTTACATTTAATTTATTCAAAACATCATGATACTTACTTTTCTGTTGAATTTTTTAACCTCAGCCTACTTTTCAAGTTCCTTCTTTAACTGCACTGCATTCATCATTTTCAACACCTGACTGAAGTAATTAAATAACAGTAATTCCCTGTCTTGCTTCCTAACTTCAAGTTATCTGAATCTTCCTGCTTGAGTACAATTTATATTCAACACCAGCACTTGATCTCTTGCCTCTGGCGTTGGTAAATTCATCTTTTGCAATTTAGGCCTCTCTGTTCTTGCCAGTCTGGATTCTACTGAGAAGGCAATCACTTCCAAGGAGGAGGACTACCAAGAAAACTCCAAGACAACCTGACTTTCCAGGGAGAAAGGGGAACGCCAGCAAAGGCAGGAAAGGGATCTGCCAGGAGCCACAGTGCTAGGTCTGAATCAGAAGCTGACAAACCAGGTTGCTCCATGTGGATACACGGACCACTTTCTCTCTCAGTTTTCCAAGCCAAACCTGTATTGGTTCAAGCTGTGGCTTCTGCCAACTCTGACGTGGGTTGAGCGGAAATCGAACTGTTTCTCTGGCACCTTCTCTGCACAGGAAATGGAGTGGAGCAGCAAAAGGTAGAAGAACACTTCCTGGCTGCCTTCATGCCCACTTCGAAGCCAGAGTCACAGGCTGTTAAATCAGAAAGTGCTGAGAAGCGTGGAAGGCAGAAGCTGCTCCTTCCTCTGTCAGCCAGTGGTGACAAACAAGGGGAGAAGGCTGATGTCACCTGTGATGACACAGTGCTGAGTCCCACCCCAGCAGCTGTGCACAGATGTTTTACTAGATGATTTACTAGGACTTACTCTGCTAGTGACTATCAGGGGTGTATAGTCTGTGGTCTGAAAATACATTTGACTCTATTAAATAATTCTAGAACTAGCACCAAAAAAAAGATGTCCTTTTTATCACAGGGGATTGGAATGCAACAGATAGAAGTCAGGAGATACCTGGAGTAACAGGCAAGTTTGGCCTTGGAGTACAAAATGAAGCAGGGCAAAGGCTAACAGAATTTTGCCAAGAGAACACACTGGTCATAGCAAACACCCTCTTCCAACTACACAAGAGATAACTCGACACACGGACATCACCAGATGGTCAATACCAAAATCAGACTGTGGCTCAGATCATAAGATTCTTATTGTAAAATTCAGACTTAAATTGAAGAAAGTAGGGAAAACACTAGATCATTCAGGTATGAACTAAACAAAATCCTTTATGATTATCCAGTGGAGGTGACAAATAAGATTCAAAAAATCAGATCTGGTAGACAGAGTGCCTGAAGGACTATGGATGGAGGTTCCTAACACTGTACAGGAGGCGGTGACCCAAACCATCCCATTGAAAAAGAAATGCAAAAAGGCAAAGTGGTTGTCTGAGGAGGCCTTACAAAAAGTTGAGAAAAGAAGAGAAGCAAAAGGCAAAAGACAAAAGGAATCATATATCCATCTGAATGCAGAGTTCCAAAGAATAGCAAGGAGAGATAAGAAAGCCTTCTTAAGTAAACAATGCAAAGAAATAGAGGAAAACAATAGAATGGGAAAGACTAGAGATCTCTTCAAGAAATACCAGAGATCTCTTTAGGAGATATCACAGAACATTTCATGCAGATGAGCACAATGAAGGACAGAAATAGCAAGGACCTAACAGAAGCAGAAGAGATTAAGAAGAGGTGGCAAGAATACACAGAAAAACTGTACAAAAAAGGTCTTAATGACTCAGATAACCATGATCATGTGGTCACTCTCCTTCAGCCAGACATTCTGGAGTGTGATGTCAAGTGGGCCTTAGGAACCAGTACTATGAACAAAGTTAGGGGAGGTGATGGAATTCCAGCAGAGCTATTTCAAATCCTAAAAGATGATGCTGTTTTAAAGTGCTGCACTCCTCAGTATGCCAGCAAATTTGGAAAACTCAGGACTGGCAAGCTCAGTTTTCATTCCAATCTCAAAGGGCAATGCCAAAGAATGTTCAAACTACTGTACAATTGTGCTTATTTGACATGCTAGCAAGATTATGCTCAAAATCCTTCAAGGCTTTAATAGTATGTGAACTAAGAACTTCCAGATGTACAAGCTGGATTTAGAAAGAGAAGAACCAGAAATCAAATTTCCAGTATCCGCTGGATCATAGAAAAAGCAAGGGAACTCCAGAAAAACATATACTGCTTCACTGACTATGTTAGAGCCTTCGACTGTGTGGATCACCACAAACTGTGGAAAATTCTTAGAGATGGGAATACCACACCACCTTACTTGCCTCCTGAGAAACCTGTATGCAGGTCAAGAAACGACAGTTAGAACCGGACATGGAGTGGTTCAAATTTGTGAGAGGAGTGTGTCAAGGCTGTATATTGTCACCCTGCTTATTTAACTAATATGCAGAGCACATCACCTAAAATGCCACGGTGGATAAAGCGCAAGCTGGAAGCAAGATTTCTGGGAGAAATATCCACAACCTCAGATATGCAGATGATACTACTCTAACGGCAGAAAGTGAAGAGGAAATAAAGAGCCTGTTGATGAGGGTAGAAGAGGAGAGTGAAAAAGCTGGCATAAAATTCAACATTCAAAAAACTAAGATCATAGCATTCGGTCCCAACACTTCATGGCAAATAGATGGGGGGGGCGGAAATGGAAAATAGTCACAGATTTTATTTTCTTGAGCTCAAAAATCACTGCAAATAGTGACTGCAGCCATATGTGCAGTATACTAACACATATATATGGAATTTAGAAAGATGGTAATGATAACCCTGTATGCGAGACAGCAAAAGAGACACAGATGTATAGAACAGTCTTTTGGACTCTGTGGGAGAGGGAGAGGTGGGATGATTTGGGAGAATGGCATTGAAATATTTATAATATCATATAAGAAATGAATCGCCAGTCTAGGTTCGATGCAGGATACAGGATGCTTGGGCCTGGTGCACTGGGATGACCTAGAGAGATGGTATGGGGAGGGAAGTGGGAGAGGGGTTCAGGATTGGGAACACGTGTACACCTGTGGTGGATTCATGCTGATGGCAAAACCAATACAGTATTGTAAAGTAAAATAAAGTAAAAAACAAAACAAAACACTTGCTCCTTGGAAGAAAAACTATGACAAACCTAGATAACGTATTAAAAAGCAGAGGCATGACTTTGCTGACAAAGGTCTGTATAATCAAAGCTATGTCATGTAGGAATGTGAGAGGTGGACCATAAGGAAGGCTGAGTGCCACGGAATTGATGTTTTTGAATTGTGATACTAGAGAAGATTCTTTAGAGTCCCTTGGACAGCATGAGATCAAACCAATCAATCCTGAAGGTTATCAACTCTGAATATCTGTTGGAAGGACTAATGCTGAAGCTCTGATAATTTGGCTGCCTGATACAAAGAGCTGACTCACTGGAAAAGACTCTGATGCTGGGAAAGACTGAGGGTAAGAGGAGAAGAGAGTGACAGAGGATGAGATGGTTGGATAGCATCACTGACTCCACAGATAAGAGTTTCAGCAAACTCCAAGAGATGGGGAAGGACTGGGAAGCCTGGTGTGCTGCAGTTTAGGGGTTCACAAAGAGTCAGACATGACTCAGCAACTGAACAATAACAACTCTGAAATAATTACCCTGGAGTGTCAGTTGCTCAGTTGTGCTCAACTCTTTGCAACCCCAAGGACAGACCAAGCTCCTCTGCCCGTGGGATTTTCCAGGCAAGGACACTGGAGTGGGTTGCCATTTCCTTCTCCAATTACCCTGGAGGGCAAAGAAATGTGATGCAGCCCAGACCTTGCTATGCTCACACAGTAAATGACCAGAAATGCAGTACCAGGCCAAGAAAAGGGATTTAAATCACAAAGTTCTCCTCTAGCCTTCTGCAGGAAAGGAAAAGTAAAATTTAAAACATGGTGTTCTGCTCTCATTATTATCTTTCTACTAAACATGGCATTTTATTTGATCATTTAATTTGCCATACTAAAAGTATTTCCAAGTAGAGGATCTCAAATTTTGGAACCTACCAGGCTGCAGTCCATGGGGTCGCTAAGAGTCAGACATGACTGAGCGACTTCACTTTCACTTTTCACTTTCATGCATTGGAGAAGGAAATGGCAACCCACTCCAGTGTTCTTGCCTTGGAGAATCCCAGGGACGGGGGAGCCTGGTGGGCTGCTGTCTATGGGGTCGCACAGAGTCGGACGCCACTGAAGCTACTTAGCAGCAGCAGCAGCATATCTAAACATAGTAATACATGAGAACAAAAACTAAAGAAAAGGCTTCAGTCTCAAAAACAAGGAAACAGTTTGGCAGAAGCTGGCCAACTCATGAAAGGACAAAGGTGACTGTGTGGCAGGTGTCACAACCTGGCAAACGGTATCAGGCCAAGCGGAAGGGCTCTTTACAGTGTAGAACACTAACAGCTATTTGCTTTACAGGCTGCAACTTACATGCTTGTTTCTAATATGTATATTCATCTGAAGTATGCTACACCCATTCCAAACAAGAGAATCCAATTACAAGTCCTAAATCTGCCTAAGCTTTAAGGTTTTTCAGGGTCACAAAGAGCTAAGCCAGAACTAAGCTGATAAACTGACTCCTTTCTTTGAAGCACTTTCGGAATGCATTTTGTGAGACCGTTTCTTACTTGACAATCTCTATTTGGGAGTTGGGAGCTATAGTAGTTGGTGAAGTCAGGAGATGGGTGAGGAAGATTGGGAGGGTAAATCTTTACAGACAGCTTCTCCTGGAAAAAAAGGAAAAAATTCAATAGAAGAACAGAGCTGCTGTAAGCCAGGCTGCTGCCCCTGCACTCCAGGAACACTGGCATTGTTACTGGTCACCAGTCATTGGCCTTGACTGTCTCTTCACCCTGTTCTTTAACTAAGAACCTGCTCTGTTTTCAAAATTCCAGTAGAATCATTGTCAGAAAGGAACATACTTAAAAAACTATCTGAGGTTTTTAGTGAGGTGTGAGTGTATCTCAGTGAAGCCTTGGTAAAGTATGGGACTGCCCCTCAAACCCACCACTATGCCTGGATGAGCCAGGGATAATCTTGGAGAAACAGAGCAAACAAATTCTTTGTAATTTACAAATGAAGCCCAAGCCCATGACTTCTTCAAACACTTTTGCTATTCTACCTCCTTTGTTTGAAAGCAGTAAATATCCTTAGACAATTTTCAAAAGGGTGTGTGCTTTCTGTAAATAGTAATGTTGGGAGAAGCTGGGATGTTGTTTGGTGTTCATGTAGATTAAGATAGGAGAGTAATTACGGTTGGGTGAAGGTAGGGCAGGAAGAAGGGATGGGGAGAGAGGGAAACTCAGCTTTCAAAACAGAATATGAGCAATTTAAGGGTAGATCACTGTACTGTTGGGGCTTCCCTGGTAGCTGAGTGGTAAAGAATCCACCTGCCAAGCAGAAGATGCAGGTTCAATCCCTTGGTGGGGAAAGATCCCCTGGAGAAGGAAATGGCCATCTGTTCAAGTGTTCCTGCCTGGAAAATCCCATGGAGAGAGAAGCCTGGTGGGCTACAGTCCATGGAGTCACAAGAGCTGGACACAACTTAGCAACTAAGCCACCAGTACCACCATTGTACTATTAGTACAGATGCCTAGAAATTATGGAATAATTGAGTTTTTTCAAAATAGAGATTCTATGATAACATTGCTACCAAATAGGCTAAATAGGCTTTTGAGGGTCACCAGTTGCACATGTAATAGTTTTATAATATGAATGTGTTCCAGCTTTCAAACAGCCAATGCGCAAATGAACTTCTGGAACCTAACCCATGTATCACACGGAACCTAACCCATATATCACAGGAATTGCTACCTTTAAAAAAAAACACAAAAACACTACAGAAGTCTAGCAAATATGCCTAAGGCAAAGGTCATAGGTGATCATACTTTAGAACTAGTTGAGAAGGAAGTTCACTTCCTAAGTATCATTAGCCATTTCAGTTTAAATGTCTGAGAAACAGTCACTCATATGTTGCTCAGTTCAGTGCCTCTGAATATAATATTAGTTTTTCTTAGGCAAGATGCTTCTAGAAGGCAGGCTGAACTTGACTTTGTAAAATAATGTTCAGTAGCAAAATTATGGCAACTACTGATGCCCGATAAAAATTTCATGCTTCATATGTCTAAAAGACAACATTTTTCATCATCTGAAAACACCATGGACAAGCATTTAGTAGAAAGCTGAGCGCCGAAGAATTGATGCTTTTGAACTGTGGTGTTGGAGAAGACTCTTGAGAGTCCCTTGGACAGCAAGGAGATCCAACCAGTCCATCCTGAAGGAAATCAGTTTTGAATATTCATTGGAACGACTGATGTTGAAGCTGAAACTCCAATACTTTGGCCACCTGATGCGAAGAATTGACTCATTAGAAATGACCCCGATGCTGGGAAAGATTGAAGGTGGGAGGAGAGGGGGTCGATGGAGGATGAGATGGCTGGATGGCATCAATGATTCAATGGACATGAGTTTGGGTAAACTCCGGGAGTTGGTGATGGACAGGGAGGCCTGGTGTGCTGCAGTCCATGGGGTCGCAAAGAGTTGGACACAACTGAGCGACTGAACTGAACTGAAAGTAGGACAAAGAAAGATAAGGATGGCTGGCATCTATCTCAGTGGGAGCTGTTTTCAGAAAGGAAGCATTTACCTTTTTCAACTCACCAGACTGATTTTAGAGCATCTTACTCACTAAATCACACTGAAATCAAATATGGATGTTGACCTTCAGAAGGATCAGATTGATGTGATTACATTAAAGGAGTTTCTAAGTCTTTGCACCAAATAACCAGTCATATACATTTTTTGCTGCATCAACATCTACGCTCTATAATAATACATCAGTCAGCCTCAGCAGTACAAGCACTGATGATATGTGCATACGTGTGTGCGAAGTTGCTTCCGCTGCGTTTGACTCTTTGCAACCTGATGGACTGTAGCCCACCAGGCTCCTTTGTCCATGGGGATTTGCCAGACAAGAATACTGGAGTGGGTTGCCATGCCCTCCCTCAGGGGATCTTCCAACCCAGGGATTGAATCCTCGGCCCTTAAGTCTCCTGCATTGGCAGGTGAGTTGCTTACCACTAGGGCCACCTAGGAAGCCCTATTGATGACATGATGGTATAATAACTCCACCATACAGGAAGCTAGGCATAAAAACAAATGACATCATGTTTCATCTTTGTCATCAAGGCTGATTTTTAAATCCTCCATGTGTACGTGCCCTGTGCTAGATTAAGTGAGTTAAACCAGTTAAACAGGTGAACTTCTGAGACTGCCTAACTGAAGTTTTACTTGTATATCTGGTAGAGCAACACTTCTCTAACGAAGGAAAAGGTTCTTACAATGACATACATTGCTCCCAGAAACACTACTGCCTACGGCAGAAAGATAATAGAAAGCCCATTCTATTATCTTTAGTTTCAGCAGAGAACTGCCTCCTTGCCCTCTTCCTTCCTCTTCCACTGACTCCCAAGCAGTATTGACTATGTTAAGGATGTTGCTGCTTCTAATGAGAGTGAGACTTCCCAGGATGGGAGCCCAAGAGTCCCCCTTGGACCCCTTGGTAATTGACTGGATAGGGTCTGGTGCCCACTCACAAGAAGTCTGTATGAGAGAGCATCTCAGTACCCACCCAGTGCTGCCAGAGTGGGAAGTTTCCCACCTCCAACTCCAGAGCCCTTGGCCCACTTCACAGGGATTCCCAGAAGCCAACAGCTTTGTTCCTAAGAACTTAGTTTGTGGACACATCACTCTACCTTGGAATAGAGCCAGTACTATCTCTGTGGCTGTTCCTTAAAACTCCCTGCTCTTTATAGCAATCAATACAGGCACCCTCATGCTGGGATTACACAAATATTGATACTGATCTGACTTACATCAGTTGGACAGCATTGAGCTAAATTTGCATTTAAGAATGAGTTTCATCTACATGTTTGGAGATGAGACAGAATTCATAGCCATTTCTTAGGCGCCTACAATAAAATATCTACTGGCAACACATTGTCATTTCCATTAATCAGGAAAGTGTTCTCAACCAGCTTTAGAAGTGTGCTGATTCTCATTTCACTAGCTCTTTTATAAAACTCAACTTTAAGCTGAATATAAAAGCTTAATATTAGTATCTTAACACTATGCAATGTTTAAAATGTTGATTATAAACCTTCATATTTTGGTTTTAGACTTTTTAAATTACTTAAAACAATGCTTCAAATTCTAATTAAAAATGTCCGGTTTAGTATATGCTACTTCTCATTCAGCCTTCCCCCAGCACACTTCCAGTGGGCTCTCTCTTATCTAGTATCAGATTAACTCAATAAGGAAAGAAACGCAGCCTGAGGCAAAGCTAACAAATGAAAAAATGAGAAACCAGCAGTGAAAACACTCAGTGTGAAAGGGGAGAAACACAGACTGCTCATTAGAAAATTCATGCTTTAAAAAGTTAAATAAGACAGCAGAATCACTGTGAGAGGGAAAAAATAAATGTTAGTCACAATAAAAAAGCAACAACTGTGAGAGGTATTTATAAAGTGACATCTAATGTAATCAGCACGGTGCTAGGGTCTTTATATCCATCACATCAAATTCCTACAGGCATCCATGCAGGGTAGGCAGTGAACACCCCCATGTTACACTGAAAACACAGAGGAAGAGAGGAGTAAGTGGGCGAATGCGGTGGTCTGCCTTATGTAGTTTTCACTCACCATGCTGATCTTCGAGAAAAGGGTTAGACACACTCATGTGCTAGGCTACCTGGAGAGAAGCCCTGGTCCTGAGGTGTGACTAGGGTATGAGAGGAGACCAGTGGCTTTCTCCTTTTCTCTCTGATGAGAAAAAGCAACGCGAGGCCTCAGGCTTCTGATGACCTATCCTGAGCCTAAGGAGAATCTGCGTATCTGCTTTGTGCAACTTCAGCCTTGCATGAGCAAGTGCACATGACGTCACAGTAGTTTTACTATTTCTTGGTGGTTCATAACACTAATGAATTCACAATGAAGCCACAGTTAGTTTTAAAGAAAGAAAGCAGTCTCTGAGACTACAGAAACAGAAGCAACACCTTCCATGGAATTCTAGAAAATCTACATGGGATGAAATCATATTTTTCTTCCCTCGCTCTCACTCTCCACTCCCTAGCTTAATTAAAAGATACAAAATGGAGAGCACGAACAATTCTTCTAGCGATCTGATAGTAGTACAAGATATATGTTTCAACCCCTTTCTCTGCCAAAATTGAGGCTACAGAGCGCAGCTGATACATGCAGCTCAGTCTTAACTTGTACTAATAATTTTATGTTCGACTTCACTATTGATGAGTTAATGCCTAAAACCATGTGGAGGATGCATAAAATCTTCAGGATGCACTCAGGACCCTCAGGGCCATACAGTTCCTATTTTCCAGGAATAAAAGTCACAAGTCAAAAGAAAAAAAAAAAAAAAGGAACAAATCTATTGCCATCTTTTTTCCCTTCCCACTTTTCAAGATGAAATGCAACTGCTCTCTGACCCCAGCTGACCCTTGAATAACATGAGTTTGAGCTGAGTGGGTCCACTTATACAGCAGTTTTTTCCGGAGAGTAAACACTACAGCCTTGGGAAAAACTGGCATAACTGGACAAACAGTACAGTACTACATGGCCCAGGGTTGGCTGAATCCAAGGATATGGAGGAACCCTGGGATGCAGTTCCCACTAAATTCACTCGATGTCATAAGAATTTTATTTTCTAGTTCAGGATCCTATTTAGTTTATGATTATAATAATATTGTGTGTGTACACTCAGTTGCTCTAGCCCACCAGGCTCCTCTGTTCATGGAATTTTCCAAGCAAGAACACTGGAGTGGGTTTCCATTTCCTACTCCAGGGGATCTTTCCAACCCAGGGGTCAAATCTGCATCTCCTGACTCTCTTCCATTGGTAGGTGGATTCTTTACCACTGTGTCACCTGGGAAGCCCCATAGTAATATTGGGGTTGGCCAGAAAGTTCATTTGTATTTTTCTCTAATATCTTACGGAAAACCTGAACAAATGTTTTGCCCAACCCAGTAACTGAGTAGACATAATCAACTTTTTAAAAGTCAGTATAGGCCAAGAAGAAAGGAAATCTTGCTAAGACAGTGATAAGATGACAAGTCTGAGAGCCTGAAGTGGACCTAGACATAAACAGGGAGTGGCTGGCTTAGTTGTCAACTTCATGCTTGGTCTTGCTCCCACTATGAAGGGTAATCTTAGGCTGATGGCCAGTCTAAATATTGTTAGATTCAGTCTAGACTCAGTTTATTGTACTCAGCTGCCAGTCGGGCTGAGCAGGTTTGCTTGGTTGGCTAGAGCACGAGTCTGAATGCCAAAGCATAATCCACGTACTGATCCAGTGGCACAGAACCACCGTCGAGTACAATAAATAATGGGTGAGCAGCATGAGTTGGGTGGTAATCATATGCGATTACTCAGCAAAATATTTAATGAGCAGACATCATCCCTGGCATAATAACACAAGGATAATGGTAGCAAAGTTAATCTCTCAAGACACACAGAAACTGATAATAAAGATATAGTACGGTAAGTAGTAAGACAGAGGTATGTACAAGATTCAGTGGAGGGACTTCCCAGATAGTCCAGTGGTTTTAGGACTCAACACTTCCAATTCAGGGGGTTCAGGTTCAATCCCTGGGTGGGGAACTAAGATCCCACATGCCTTGAGGCACAGAGAAAAAAAAAAAGAAACAGTTTTGGAGAAAAAAAAAAGAAGTTTTGGAAAAAAACAAGATTCTATGGAAGAACAGACAAAGGTAAAGGTGGCTTTCTGGAGTAGGCATGTGGGTTGGGGGGGTGCACTTCTGGTCAAGGAGAAAGCAAGATAACCAAAAGCAGGAGGAAATTCCCATTACACAGAGAAGGACAGATATGCATCAACCTTCAATCATGCCTACTTGAAACTGTCAACTTCTTTCATAAATGAAAGGTGACATCTTTTCTTTATTCCTTTAAAAATACTTTTTCCTCAAGTATAGCTTCTCACTTGTTACAAGGAGGAAGCTACATTTCACAGCACATTTCTACTGCTTCATAACTTTAGAATATGGGTCCCAGGACACAAAACTGTCCAAGGTAGGGGGGTAAGTCCAATATTAAAATAAATTTATTTTAAAGAAAGCTAAGTCTTATTTTAATGATCATTTTGGTTTTAGATTTTTGCATGTGTGTATGTGTGTTCAGTTGTGTCTGACTCTTTGGGACCCCATGGCCTGTAGCCTGCAAGGCTCCTCTGTCCATGGGATTTTCCCAACAAGAATACTAGAGTGAGTGGGTTGCCATTTCTGTCTCCAGGGGATCTTCCTGACTCGGGGATCAAACCCACATCTCCTGCGTCTCCTGCACTGCAGGCAGATTCTTTATCACTGAGCCATGAGGGACTGGATTTTTATATGCAATTATGTATTCAATAAAGTTTAATATTTTACATTTATTTTTCCCTAATGTATATATAGCATCAAAACCACTTATTTGCCACCCCGTGATGCCTTGCATTGCAAAAAACAAATATTTTGATTCTAGGAATAAATGATAAAGTCATATCATTCAAGTTCAATACTTTTATCATAGAATTAATGGTATTCTCATAAGTTTCCTTAGTGGGTCTAGTAATTTTGTCTTTTGCTTACTTCACAATTACATTTTACTATCTCAGTATATGGGAAGCTATTTCTTGCTTCTTATTTATATCATGAGTACCCTTGCAAATCTCAGGAAAGCCACTGTCCCCTTACCTTGAAAAATGTACATGCAACTTCAGAATGTTTCATGGCTCCAGGGATGGATGGTCAAGTACCGGTTTACCTTCTGCCACAGCAAAAGATGCCTTAAGCAGTTATGAGTTCCAAACTATAAAGTGAATCTTCCTCATTTCTTGAGATGATTTTTTTTTAAACCAAACATAAATCCTTAAAAATGTGATACATGAAATAGTTCTTGAAGAACAAGCTTTCAAAGCACTTCTCATTTGCGTGTTTGTATGAAAACCACCTCTGGGCCTTTCACACACAGATGTGCAGGTCTGACCCAGACCTGCTGAACTGCAATCCTGAGGCATAAGGCTCAACTCTATGATTATAAATAGCTCCCTAGAGGAGTCTGATGTACATCCCTGATTTAGAACCAATGGATCATGGAATTTAAAGTAGGATTCCTCTCCCACAGGCTTAAGTAATTTTTTTCACATTTTTCATACCCTGGCAAAAAAAAGACACACACCAAGTCTGCATTTCCTGGACTAACATTTTAAGATGAGTTGGTGGGCTTCAGTCTTTTATAGGCTCAGAAGTCTTCAATCTACGGTATGAATGCTCTTAAAGGCACCTGAAGGCTTTCGACAAAAGGATTTTAACCTTTCTTTCTGCTTTGGATTCCTTCGGCAAAAGGTCAGGCTAGATTCCTACTCAGGATAATATTTTTAAGTGAATAAATTAAAATATGTAGCAATACAAAGAATACATATTTATAAGCTTATAAAGACAGCAAAAGATCTGTAATATACATACATACATACATACATACATGTGCTTCTTTATTAACCCATTAAATAACACAATCTAGAGGTATGTCTCACAACTGCCATGATTTCAAAGCAGTTATCTCTTTAAGCTGCCTTTTGACCCTCCTAAAACAACTGCAATGTGTTATGAAAATATCTGACTTCTGTAAATGCTAATACTGCTGTAGGTTCTTTTGCTCACAGTCATAATTAAAAGAAAATTAAATTTCTGGAAAATTCAATTTCCAGAAAAGGTTATTAGAAATACAGATGCAATTATTTTCTTCATCCAAAATCACAAACTCCAGACTACAATTCTATTAGTCATGCTACCTGGAGTTTCAATTTTGGGCCCTTAATGAATGAATGACCAAGTTTAAAATTATTCTTGAAGAAGTCTGGCCCTACCCACTGGTATCTCCTAGGGGTACAATGTGCTGACTAATCGTTTAAGCCTACATCTTTGTTATAGCTCTCAGTTATTATGTGACAAGATCGACTTAACCCCAAGGTCAACTCTTTGCTAAATCATGTGATTCCACTATTAACCGACAACATAGAATGTAACCCAGAAACTTGACAAGGAGAGCTCACTCAATAGCTAGCACAAGCACCGTTCCAAGAAGCTGTATTGTGGGCAATGTATGGCAGACTGATTGTATATATTCTAAAGTCCATTTCTGTATTAAATTAGATTATGGGAAATAGATGGAGAAACAGTGGAAACAGTGTCAGACTTTATTTTTCTGGGCTCCAAAATCACTGCAGATGGTGACTGCAGCCATGCAATCAAAAGACAATTACTCCTTGGAAGAAAAGTTATGACCAACCTAGATAGCATATTCAAAAGCAGAGATATAACTTTGCCAACTAAGGTCCGTCTAGTCAAGGCTATGGTTTTTCCAGTAGTCATGTATGGATGTGAGAGTTGGACTGTAAAGAAGGCTGAGCGCCAAAGAATCGATGCTTTTGAACTGTGGTGTTGGAGAAGACTCTGGAGAGTCCCTTGGACTGCAAGGAGATCCAACCAGTCCATTCTGAAGGAGATCGGCCCTGGGATTTCTTTGGAAGGAATGATGCTAAAGCTGAAGCTCCAGTATTTTGGCCACCTCACGTGAAGAGTTGACTCATTGGAAAAGACTCTGATGCTGGGAGGGATTANGAAACAGTGGAAACAGTGTCAGACTTTATTTTTCTGGGCTCCAAAATCACTGCAGATGGTGACTGCAGCCATGCAATCAAAAGACAATTACTCCTTGGAAGAAAAGTTATGACCAACCTAGATAGCATATTCAAAAGCAGAGATATAACTTTGCCAACTAAGGTCCGTCTAGTCAAGGCTATGGTTTTTCCAGTAGTCATGTATGGATGTGAGAGTTGGACTGTAAAGAAGGCTGAGCGCCAAAGAATCGATGCTTTTGAACTGTGGTGTTGGAGAAGACTCTGGAGAGTCCCTTGGACTGCAAGGAGATCCAACCAGTCCATTCTGAAGGAGATCGGCCCTGGGATTTCTTTGGAAGGAATGATGCTAAAGCTGAAGCTCCAGTATTTTGGCCACCTCACGTGAAGAGTTGACTCATTGGAAAAGACTCTGATGCTGGGAGGGATTAGGGGCAGGAGGAGAAGGGGATGACAGAGGATGAGATGGCTGGATGGCATCACTGACTCAATGGGCGTGAGTCTAAGTGAACTCCAGGAGTTGGTGATGGACAGGGAGGCCTGGTGTGCTGCAATTCATGGGGTCGCAAAGAGTCGGACACGACTGAGCGACTGAACTGAACTGAACTGTGTAATGAACCACACTGTCCTCCATAAAAACTGTTTTTATGGCTACTTCCCAACTTTACCATGCATTTAATCTGTTTTGAATGTTTTATTTTTTAATTGAAAAATTAAAAGACAATTTTTGGGCATCACATGGCATATGGGATCTTAGTTCCCCAACCAGGCATCGAACCTGTACCCCTTACATCAGAAGTCTGAAGTCTTAACCACCGGACTGCCAGGGAAGTCCCTATATTATGTTTTAACACTCGTTTTGACACTGAATAACATCTGGGACTAAAAAAAATGAAAAACTCTGACATATTTACATCATAATCAGAGTATTTTAAACTAGAACACCCACCTCTCACACATACACACCTCAAAAATTTTCCAGAGCTTCTCTTTCCTTTTGTCAATGCAGTAGAGATATGTTTTAATATTATTTCAACTAAGATTTATACTTTACAATACGTCTTTAAATTGTAACAAAGCAAAATTTAAAGGCTCAAATGTTGGCTGAATAAGCATCATTTTGAAAACAATACTTAAGTTCTTCAGTTCAGCTGCTCAGTCATGTCTGACTCTTTGCGACCCCATGAATCGAAGCATGCCTTGGTGCTTTTCAAAAATTGAAACAATACTGTTCTTTTAATATTAATTTATCCTGAAAGTTATAACCTAAAATTTTAAGCAGTAACTTTCATATAGTGCTGTGCTAAAACACGATGTTTTTCTTTTAAAGGCATGGAGTCCAAGGAATTACAAATAAGCTGTTTTGACTTCTGAGGGGATAAGCAGGTTCTGGGAATTCTATAGTAATGCTCTGGGGTTTATATTGGAAAAAGTCTATAAATAAGCTTAACTTCCCTTAAGGTCTTTTCAGTAACACTATTATTTGAAACTTTGTAGGATAAGAGTCCAGACTTTTAAAAGGCCACAAACTGTTAAAGGACAATGGATTTCTTACAAAGTATTCTGATGTCACAAAATGTTTCACTGAGATGCTGGACAAATAAAGACGCAGGAAGAAGTAACCAATCAATCCTTTCAACTAGATGCTGAGAAAAGAAACCACACTTTAATGTTTTAGGTCTTTTAGAATGACTAACTTGCCCTCCCAGGTGGCATGGTGGTAAAGAATCCACCTGCAATGCAGGACACACAAGAGAGGCAGGTTCGATCCCTGGGTTGGGAAGATGCCCTGGAGAAGGAAATAGCAACCCACTCCAGTATTCTTGCCTGAGAATTCCATGAACAGAGGAGCCAGAATCCTTCCCCATTACTCCATCCAGCCACTGCTTACTGAGTGCTGACATCCAATGTGTCAGGTAGCCGGGATATAATGGTGGGAGGCAGGCGTGGTCCTGCCCATATGGAACTTACAGGCTACAGGGAGGCAAGCATTAGAAAAAATGCTCACATTAATGACTGCTGCACTGAGAACTGAAATAACAGCTCTAAAGAGAAGTACACAATTGTATTGAGGAATTTTACACAGTGAGCTGAATAAGTGCTACTATTTAAAATTCTACATGGCTTCTTTTAAACTTTTGTCCTTCAAACACAACTCAGGATATATCTTTATGTATAAAAATACTATAACTAAAACAACTTAGTTTACTTAAGCTTACTCTTTGGAAGAAAAGTTATGACCAACCTAGACAGCATATTCAAAAGCAGAGACATTACTTTGCCAACAAAGGTCTAGTCAAGGCTATAGTTTTTCCAGTAGTCATGTATGGATGCAAGAGTTGGACCATAAAGAAGGCTGAGTGCCAAAGAACTGATGCTTTTGAACTATGGTGTTGGAGAAGACTCTTGAGAGTCCCTTGGACTGCAAGGAGATCCCATGAGTCCATCCTAAAGGAGAGCAGTCCTGGGTATTCACTGGAAGGACTGATGTTGAAGCTGAAACTCCAGTACTCTGGCCACCTGACGCAAAGAACTGGCTCTTTGGAAAAGACCTTGATACAGGGAAAGGTTGAAAGCAGGAGGAAAAGGGGACAACAGAGGATGAGATTGTTAGATGGCATCACCAACCCAATGGACATGAGTTTGGGTAAACTCCACAAGTTGGTGATGGACAGGGAGGCCTGGCATGCTGCAGTCCATGGGGTCACAAAGAGTCAGACATGACTGAGCAACTGAACTGAACACAACTTAGAATTTGAAACTTATTTCCAAGATTTCTTCATTTAACTAAGTTTTTAAATAACACCTCTCCCCCTCAACCACTTCATAAATGCAGATTTTTTTTTAATGGAAGGTATTAATTCCCACCACACAATATTGTCTGCCTAAAAATGAAGAACTTAATACTTCAGTATAAAATCAGTATCTTAAGTATTGACTTCTTAAGAGGGGCTTTTTGTGATATATGACTTTTTTTCAAAGTGGCTAAATCTTCTCGGAAGAGGCAAGGCTCAATAGTATAAATCAATGTCCTGTGTTTCGATGGTTACTGCAAAACTAGCAAACAACTGTAAATGCATGGAGGTAAAAACCTTTGTTTTTCTCATGGGTGTAATTTCAAAACATTCTGATGACAGCTATTGGCTGTAAACCCTATGTACAACGTTCAGCATATTTCAACAAAGCTTAATAATTAATAAACATCCTATGTCATTAATTTATAATCAATTGAAGCTGTTTCAGTTTTCCAATGCATTGCTTAAGATTCGACCCAGTGGTAATTAGCTGATGGTGCTAGCTCTAAAATTCCTTGATTTGAATGTGTCATTTTGTGCCTTCTGAAAAATCCAGTGAATTTGGGTCCATTCACCCAATGCACAGCAAAGCCAATCTGCTGACACTGTGGTGAAGGAAAGCATAGCATTTATTGTAGGATGCCATGCAAGAACAGGATAGTTTGTGCTCAAAAGACCTAAATACTTGCCAATAGCTTTCAGGAAAAGTTTGTAAGGACAGTGTGAGGAATAGGGTCTTGGGGTGATTGATCAGCTCATGCACAATTCTTGAAGTGGCTGACAGAAAGCAGAGACATTTCTTTGCCAACAAAGGTCCGTCTAGTCAAGGCTATGGTTTTTCCAGTGGTCATGTATGGATGTGAGAGTTGGACTGTGAAAAAAGCTGAGCACCAAAGAATTGATGCTTTTGAACTGTGGTGTTGGAGAAGACTCCTGAGAGTCCCTTGGACTGCAAGGAGATCCAACCAGTCAATCCTAAAGGAGATCAGTCCTGGGTGTTCACTGGAAGGACTGATGTTGAAGCTGAAACTCCAGTACTTTGACCACCTGATGCGAAGAACTGGCTCTTTGGAAAAGACCCTGATGCTGGGAAAGGTTGAAGACAGGAGGAGAAGGGGACGACAGAGGATGAGATTGTTGGATGGCATCACCAACCCAATGGACATGAGTTTGGGTAAGCTCCACAAGTTGGTGATGGACAGAGAGGCCTGGCATGCTGTGATTCATGGGGTCGCAGAGTCAGACACGACTGAGCAATTGAACTGAAGGTAACACTAGTATTTTGGGAATCTCAGTTATTAGTTTTCTAGTTCCAACTGGTCTGGGTCTACGTGATGCCAGGCAGCATATGGTTGACTGTCTCCACCTGACAGGAGTTTTTACTATCTGTAAAACAAATCAAGGATGTGGCTCAAGGTATTATCTGTAACTCTTGAAGAGGAAATAAAAGTCCTTGATTTTGTGTTGTGGCTAAACTATAATTTTGTCCTGCTTGACTGCTTTTCTTTGTTTCTGCATTCTTTCCATTTCTCTGATTAAATTTGCTCTTTGGAACTTGGGGAAGGCTAAAGAGGCTAAAGGTTTTTTTTCTTTCTTTTCTTTTTTAATAAAAAAGAGATGGGGGAACATATGGGTGGGAAGATCTGTCCCCCGGAAGGCTTGGTATCAGTCCCACTGGCAATCAAATGCTAATTTGGATTTAGGACTAAGTAGCTCATGAAGATTTAATGCCACCCATGCTGGGGTCACGATAAGGCAATGGCAACCCACTTCAGTACTCTTGCCTGGAAAATCCCATGGATGGAGAAGCCTGGTGGGCTGCAGTCCCCGGGGTTGTGGCGAGTTGGACACAACTGAGCAGCTTCACTTTCACTTTTCACTTTCATGCACTGGAGAAGGAAATGGCAATCCACTCCAGTGTTCTTGTCTGGAGAATCCCAGGGACGGGGGAGCCNTCAATTCTTCGGTGCTCAGCTTTCTTCACAGTCCAAGTCTCACATCCATACATGACTACTAGAAAAATCATAGCCTTGACTAGACGGACGTTTGGTTAGGAATGTTTTAAAATGGTTTTGAAATTTTAGATGATACCTTTCACCAAAGAGAGCCTTTTCCACCGTATCCTCAGATAGTAGCAATACAGTCACTAGTTCATTTGTTATCTGACAAGTACTTGCTATGTGCCAGGCACTGTTCTTCAAGACTCTTCCATCCCATGGATGTAGNAATGGTTTTGAAATTTTAGATGATACCTTTCACCAAAGAGAGCCTTTTCCACCGTATCCTCAGATAGTAGCAATACAGTCACTAGTTCATTTGTTATCTGACAAGTACTTGCTATGTGCCAGGCACTGTTCTTCAAGACTCTTCCATCCCATGGATGTAGATGAACAATACATGAGACAAGAGATCGATAAATAAGATCAATATTGTCAACAAAACAATACTGGAGTGTGACAGGAGATGTCAGGTAGAGGGGGCAGGGAGGGGTTTCTGATGAAGTAGGAGTGCAGCAGGTTAAGGAGGATCCACTCAACCCAAAAGCCAAGGAAAGGGAGTTTCAAAGAGAGACAGAGGGATGAGTAAGTGTAAATAAAGGTCCTGAAGCCAGGGTGAGCAATGAAGATTAAGAGAATGAAAAGAAAATCAACTGGATTACAATGTGGTGAGAAGGAAGAAAAGCAGGGAACTGTAGCTCATGAAAAATCCAAATTATCCAAATGTATCACTAAGGTGTGTCTGTCTCTTTGCAACCCTTTGGACGGTAGCCTGCCAGGTTCCTCTCCCCATGGGATTTCCCAGGCCAGAATACTAGAGCAGGTTGACACTGCCTCCTCCAGGGGGTCTGCCCGACCCAGGGATAGAACCTGTCTCTTGTGTTGCAAGTGGATTCTTTACCCACTTGAACCATCAGGGAAGATTCTAATTGTAGTTCATAATAAGGATTTTATACTAAAATCGATAAGAAGCCAGCCATTGGCAAGTGACAAGTTTTAAGCAGAGAAGAGCCAGAATCAGATCTATAATTTTAAAAGATCACTAGCTGCTGTGCAGAAGGACATTGACTGGGGCCTGAGGTGTCCAGGGAAGGGCAAGACCAGCTCAGTCACTAATGACATAATCTGGGGCGAGCACATATGATTTATACCAGGAATGGTGATGGACATAAGTAGACAGGTTTGAAATATTTTGGAGGTAATGCCAACAGGACTCATTGATGGATTCAATTTGGAGGGAAAGACGAAACATGACACTTAGGCATTTGGTTGAACATCTATTAAGACAGAGCTGACTGCAGATCAAACAAGCTTGAGGAGAACAGAATTACCATATGACCCAGGAATTCCACTCCTGAGTATACATACACACACACCCTCCGCTCCCCCCCAAAAAACCCCAAGCACTACACTAATTGAAAAAGATACATAAAC
Organism: Neotragus moschatus; assembly: GCA_006410615.1. Taxonomy (NCBI): domain Eukaryota; kingdom Metazoa; phylum Chordata; class Mammalia; order Artiodactyla; family Bovidae; genus Neotragus; species Neotragus moschatus. The sequence goes on from SJYA01001512.1 coordinate 258,766, forward strand.
CCCATTGTTCACAGAAGCATTGCTTGCAACTGCCATCCTATGGAAACACCTTATGTGTCCATCAACAGATGAATGGATATCGGTATATAAATACAATGGAATACTATTCAGTCATAAAAAGAATGAAATTTTGTCATTTGCAACAACATGTGGACTTAGAAGGCATTACAGTAAGTGAAGTAAGTCAAACAGAGAAAGACAAATACTGTATGATCTTATACATGGAATCTAAAAAAGGACAACAAAATAGTGAATAAACAAAAAAGCAGATACAGATACAGAGAACAAAGTAGTGGTTATCACTGGGGAGAGGGGTAGGGGAAGGGGCAGCACAGAAGTAGTGAGAAAAGGGGTTAGTATGGGGTTATATAAAACCATGTAACTGAAACTTTTAAAAAACACAGTGCACTACAGAATTTAAACTCTTTCATTCAATAAAACATTTTTTTCAAAAACACCAAAAGGTAAAATCTGCGACGTGATAAGCCAAGATGCTATCCCATTATTTTTCTCTATTTTGCATCTTCTTGTACATTCAAGCTTTTCTGATTTTTTACTATGTCTTTATACATAAACTTGAATTGTACATTAGATTGTGAACGGAACTGCTCAAAGTTAGGAATGGTTTTAAAGCTTTGATACCTAGCACCGAAAATAATTTCCTGGATGGCATTACCAATTTCCTCTCACCAACACTGTGCAAGAATTACTACCGAGTTGCACTTCTTATTCTCATTAGAAACAAATAAATCTCGGCATAGTATTTATTAAAGGTTGTAAACATAAGTGATATCATTGAACCTAGAAGAGAATTAGCATTTTTGGAGGAAGTATTAGTACTAAGTATTGTCAGTACATTTTAGATCTAAAAAAAGCAATCCTGTTGAAAACCGCAAGTGCTCAAATTATAGCTATGACTATTAGTTACTATTAGGTACTGAAAACAAGTCAACTTTGAGTTGTTACTAGTCTTTAAATTTTCTTTAAAATAATAAGTATACTGCTACAGATCATCAGGTTGAAGTTCCTGGGATTTAAAAAATCTGCTAAAAAATGCACCAGAGGTTTTGGTATAAAAAATTACAATTATTAGGCTTCCCTGGTGGCTCAGTGGTAATGAATCTGTCTGTTGATTCAGGAGACATAGGTTCAATCCCTGATCCAGGAAGATCGCACATGCCGCAGAGCATAGCCCATGAACCATAACTATTAAGCCCGTGCTCTAGAGCCCAGGAACCTCAATTACTGAGCCCATGTGCCACAACTACTGAAGCCCACATTCACGGAGCCCATGCTCCTCAATAAGAGAAGCCACCACACCACAACTAGAGAGTAGCCCCAGTTGCCACAACTAGAGAAAAGTCCAAGCAGCAACACAGGCCCAACACAGCCAAAAACAAATAAAATCATTAAAAATTATAACTATTATAAAAGGTAATATGATACGGCTGGCTTAGTCAATTTAATCTGGTATGCACTATCAAAAGATCCTGTGTGGCTTCTGTCACTAGCATCTATGTGACATGAAGCCAGTCATTACTCTCCAGAGTTGCATTGTCCAATACAGTAATCGCCAGCCACATGCAATGATGCAATGTCTTAGGTATACACACACACACACACACACACACACACACACATAACTTCACAGAGCTTGGCCTGCTGACAGCCTAGAGGTAACCATGAGCACAGCTAGTACATTCCTGCAGCCATGAGCACAGCTAGCACCCAAATCTTGGATTATAAAATATCATTTTCCACTGTAACGAACCAGGGCTCCTAAAAAAAATGGCAGATTCCAAGGCTGAGTCAAAGAAAGATGAGTCAATAACACCTTGTGTCAGAGGGGAAAGATGTGCTCAAAGAATAATAAAGATGCATCAAAAGGACACAGAAGCCAGCCTCAAAGGGATCCCATTGGCCAAATCTGGGACAGTTGGAGCATCAGAATAAATACAGAAAAGCATCCAAATCTGCAGAGTAAAGTAAACGTCCATGAGTCCACACTGGTCAACAAGTAAGAGAAAGGAAAGGTCTTCCCTACAGTAGAAAGGTAACTAATAAATGAGGAGGGAACGGAGAATTAGAAAATTACTATTTGGCAACCAACTGTTTCAGGCAAGAATCACTGATTCTAAAACTAAGAGATGAATATAAGAGGAGGAACCGAATATTTACACAGCCTCAAGTACCTCCCCACAAGACATTTATTAATTACAAAGCAAGATAAGTAGGCTGATAGTGGAGAAACCTGGAGACATCACCTTCACACAGTGATGCAGGGTATCACCAGAATTGGGATAAATCAACACTGACTCCCGGTAGGATACACTGAGGACTAAGTACCACTTCTCTGGCATTCCTGCCAGAAATATGTAACCTAAATCCAATCATGAGGAAACATCAGGCAAACCCCATTTGAGAATATCCTACAAAAATAACTGGCCTGAATGCTTTACAAATGTAGCATGAACTACTGACTCAGAGAAAGAAAGACTGGGAGGAAGTGGGAGTCAACAGGCAGAATAACTAAATACAGTGCATGACCCTGGCTCATCTTCTGCTACAAAGGACATCTCTGGAATAAATGGTGAAATATGAGTAAGGTCTGTCACTTAGACAACACTGTTCTATCAGTGATAATCTTAACTGTGATAAATGGAATATGATAATGGGCTTCCCCGGAGAAGGCAATGGCACCCCACTCCAGTACTCTTGCCTGGAAAATCCCATGGACGGAGGAGCCTTGTGGGCTGCAGTTCATGGGGTTGCTAAGAGTCGGACACGACTGAGCGACTTCACTTTCACTTTTCACTTTCCTGCACTGAGGAAATGGCAACCCACTCTGGTGTTCTTGCCTGGAGAATCCCAGGGATGGGAGAGCCTGGTGGGCTGCCGTCTATGGGGTTGCACAGAGTCGGACACGACTGAAGCGACTTAACAGCAGCAGCAGCTGCAGCAATGGGCTTCCCAGGTGGTGCAGTGGTAAAGAATCTGCCTGCCAATACAGGAGATGCAAGAGATGTGGGTTTTTTATCCCTGGGTCGAGAAGATCCCCTGGAAGAGGAAATGGCAACCCACTCCAGTATTTTCACCAGGAAAATTCCATGAACAGAGGAGTCTGGTGGGCTACAGTCCATGGGGCCACAAAGAACTGGACACAATTGAGCAACTGAACACACACACATAAGCACATACGGTTATATAAAAGACAATGCTTGCTTTTAAAAAGGAGAGAGAAAGGATTAAAAAGAAATCTTCCAAAATGTTAATATTTGGAGAATCTGTGTGAAGGGCACATGGGAATTCCTAGTAGTACTATGACTACAACTTTTCAGCTTTTCTGTAGTTCTGACACTATGTGGGTGTAAGATTTTTTTTAAAAACCAAGGCTACTGAATTCCTATTTGTTCTTGATAGTTTTAAAAAAATTAATGTAACTTTTGACTCATTTACTAACAGGAACATTAATTAAAACTGGAAAAATCTGAATGTAAAACACAAAGCTTTCTGAAAATATACTATATATAATATATAATATTTTCTTCAAATTAGAGTATAAGATACACAGCAAAAGCAAGCACCTAACCTATTTTATTCTTTCTTCCAATTACAACTGTCTTGCTACAAAATGCAGACAAAATTTAAAAATCTATTCCTTTATACAGTGTGCACCCTCAGATATTTTTAACCTTTTTTTTCTTCCAGAAGAAAAAAAATCATTTGTTTTGACCAGATGGTAAAAAAAAATCTTTCATATGCTTAATGTTAAACTGGCTAAAAATAAATAGGAAAATTGAGCAAAGAGCAATTTGAGGGTGAAACTAGCTGGCTGCAGTTTGTGGCCGAAGGAAATGGAATCTGGTATCCGGAGCAGCAGGACATGAGCTGGGGGAGTTTCAGGGAGCAATTTCCCGACACCATGCATCAACTGACTTGAGATTCTTATTAACTCAAGCTAAGCTCTGAAAGCTAAGTCCAGCTCTCCTAAATCAACATTCCCCTCCCAGGAACAAGAAAGACCTCAAATCTGGCTCAAAAACTTGTTAAACAAAAAAAAAAAAAAAAAAAAGCTTTTCATACCTTTTCCCCTAAATTAAGATAAAAGCTAATGAAATATTCTCTTAAAAAGTAAAATAGCATGATTTTGAATTAGGAAGTAGAAGCTACTTTAGTTGGATCTTAGCATCATTTAGCATGTTATGATGATCAGAGTCAATTGTAATTACAGAAAACAATCTCATTTCTTTTTCCCCATTTCCTCCTCTTCCCTGAAACGAACATTCGGTGTATAAGGATTTATATATATAATGCTGTCTTTGCCAGCCAAACTGTCAAATTTTAGACTGAATTCCTCTGCTTCCTTTGTCAATAACTTACACAAAGAAATTTCTTTGTGTAAGGTAGAGGAAGTGTTTTCTTAATCTATTATGTGATGTGTTTTATGTATGCATATGCTTGAATAGATAGTTATATATTTAAAAAACTGGGAGATAAAGAAATCTTAACTAAGTGATTCTTTAACTGTAAATCATATGATGATATTCTTAATCACTTATTAAAAACGTATACTATTGCTAAAGAGCGTGCCTCGAGTGATGTTTCTCACAACTGGGGTTCTGATGTAAATGCACTTGGAAAACAGCATGTAATAATTCTTATTTTGAACAATTACTACATATATTAAATGTTGTGAGGAAGTCCTTAGTAAGTAACCAATTTAATANAAGAGCGTGCCTCGAGTGATGTTTCTCACAACTGGGGTTCTGATGTAAATGCACTTGGAAAACAGCATGCAATAATTCTTATTTTGAACAATTACAACATATATTAAATGTTGTGAGGAAGTCCTTAGTAAGTAACCAATTTAAAAAGGGTCTCCCAAATTTACTTGACCAAAGGCCTTTTGGGGGGGCAATATTAATCTAGGGTAGGTCTGGGTTACATTTTACATGTCTGGGTTACATTTACAAATGTCATTACAGTGTTTAAAAGTTAAGATTGTTAAAAGCTCCTCTTTAACAGACACAAATAATGCTATTTCAACATGACATTTCTCTTAAAAGGGAAACTATGTTGCAGTAAATTCTCTTTGTAGGTCAAGCGTACTGGGATAGCACATTGATCAGGAATTTAGGCGAAATCAAATTTAGAGGTCACCTGACTGCCTTAACAGAGCATAACTAAATTTGATGACTTAATGATTAATCCCACTAAAAGTTTATGATTATTATTTTTAAAATACAAATCCATAATGCATTTTCAAAGAAGGCAAAAATAGACATTAAACTCTATTAGTAGGCTCCACAAGTCTGTTGCGGATGAAAATTTTTTTTCCTCTTCCTAGAACCTGTGAAACATCAAGTACATCTAATGGACCAATTAAAGTGATAAACCATCACAGCCTGTTCACTGCTATATCCAAATAAGCCATTCTAAGAATAAGTACAGCTAATTGCAAATGAAAATTCCCCCTAAATTCTGGGTGTCAGAAAGACTGGGGCAGCTATCAGCTCAGTTCGTGAAAAGGCCATGAGAAATCCCCGAAAGTATGCAGAATCCAGACAATATCTACTGGGGGGACAAAAACATTCTGGAGGCAAGGGAAGAAAAGAGAAAAAAATAAAATTCGAATCCATCATAAAATATTTTATTATGAAAAATCATAAACACCAGAATGGAAGCTCCCTCGGAGAACNAGTTCGTGAAAAGGCCATGAGAAATCCCCGAAAGTATGCAGAATCCAGACAATATCTACTGGGGGGACAAAAACATTCTGGAGGCAAGGGAAGAAAAGAGAAAAAAATAAAATTCGAATCCATCATAAAATATTTTATTATGAAAAATCATAAACACCAGAATGGAAGCTCCCTCGGAGAACAAGAACAGGACAGAGGCCTTCACACTAAGATGCAGCACCCGTCCTGGAAACAGAGATCTTTAAGCCTCTAAATAATGAGAATGTACCTACTTCGTTTTCAAATTAAATCCTTGGTACATAATTTCACTAATAGCAGCCATATGGGAAGCATCTGTAGTTCTTCTCAATTCTANAGAACAAGAACAGGACAGAGGCCTTCACACTAAGATGCAGCACCCGTCCTGGAAACAGAGATCTTTAAGCCTCTAAATAATGAGAATGTACCTACTTCGTTTTCAAATTAAATCCTTGGTACATAATTTCACTAATAGCAGCCATATGGGAAGCATCTGTAGTTCTTCTCAATTCTAATTTTCATACACAGAAGAAACACCGACAAAAATAGCCCCACAGTCTGTCACCAAGGCACTGCAGGCTGACCTAGTTAGATCAGCAGGCTGTGCGCATCTGAGCTGGCTTAATCCTGACCCAGCGTTGAGGCTGCCCTGTGCCCCAGAGCTCAGGCCTTAGGGTTCATCAAGGCTTCAGAGTTCATGAGCTTATAGCTGAGAGGTCATTCTCGCATCTCTGAGACCATTTTAGTGAGGATCTGAGTGAATCACCAACAGACAGGCCCAAACCAGCTCTTTGAACCAGGGGGATTTCTGAAATCACTAAAGAACTGTAACAAAGATTTAAAGAAAAACACATAACAATATTAAACTGAAAATGCTAAAATGGGAAAATATCTAAAATACCTATTATACATGTGGTCATGTATGATAGATATATATTTTTCTATATGAAAAAAACATGCCACTAGAAAATGTCACAAGAAATAAACATGTAATTCACAAAAGAGGCTAACAAGCATGTATGAATTAACATCAGTTATTAAATGAATGCAAAACATTNAAGGAAGACTTGCCATTGGACAGAAAGTAGTGTCCAGTTACAAAATTTTGTCAGATAAAGCTCATAGATCTTATGTTCTGGGACCAAAATCTGTTAAAGACTGATAAAGGTCTTTTGGAAGAATCATACAAAGCTCAACACTATTAACTGCATCATACTAAGAAGCACCCTGAACATAACCTTTATCTTCAATTTTTAAAAATAAACGCTTGAATCAACGAGGCTAAGGGACTTTTGGTAAAACCTCCACCCTTGAAAGTTATAATTCTACAATAACTATCTTAATAAAGTTTTGCAAAGCTATTTCTATGAAACATATTAAAAACCCATATGGACAGTATCCTCTTTCTCACTGGATTCAATTACGTTTCAAAACTCCAAGACATGTGAGTTGAGTGCTTTGTCGCAGAAACAGGCTCATCCCTAATTCTGCCTAGGCCAACAGTGGCCGTATCTCCCCCATGGGTCTAAGAGGGGCACTGGACTCAGTCTAGCATTCCGACCCCACAGCATTCTGCAGGAAGCTACTACCCTGATGCCATTATGTCACTGTTACATTTCAGACCCCGTATCTACAAAATGGGGACAGTACAACTTACCTACCTCTCAAGTCATACCTAATTAAAATCTTTAGAGCTCTTAATTCCTGACCATTTTTTATTTGTAAGGTATAAAATCACTTTCAGAGGCTGCAATCCATGACATTGAGGAGAACTGGAGATAGCATATCTCAGCATAACAGACAATCAACATCTTTTGGTCTGAACTGGGAGAACTGAGCATGCCGAGGTGGTGTCTTCAGTCTCACAGCCAACCTCAAAATAGACGGTTACTTAGGAAACAGAAAAGGGAAACATGAGGATTTGCCGCAAGAAAGGCTGCATTCACAGTGTGGTGATATGCAGTAGCGAAATTAGAATTGTGACAGATTTAGTAACAGATTTAGTGGCAGTTGTAATATTGAGTCTTTATTTTACTGTAAAAACTGAGTTCAGACTCAGTGATTTTAGGAGACACATTATTTTAACAAACATGTTTTACTTATATTGTCCTTGGGATAAGTAAGATATATGGTTTTCTGTCCATTCTGAAGGAGNTGTGACAGATTTAGTAACAGATTTAGTGGCAGTTGTAATATTGAGTCTTTATTTTACTGTAAAAACTGAGTTCAGACTCAGTGATTTTAGGAGACACATTATTTTAACAAACATGTTTTACTTATATTGTCCTTGGGATAAGTAAGATATATGGTTTTCTGTCCATTCTGAAGGAGATCAGCCCTGGGATTTCTTTGGAAGGAATGATGCTAAAGCTGAAGCTCCAGTACTTTGGCCACCTCATGTGAAGAGTTGACTCATTGGAAAAGACTCTGATGCTGGGAGGGACTAGGGGCAGGAGGAGAAGGGGACGACAGAGGATGAGATGGCTGGATGGCATCACTAACTCAATGGACGTGAGTCTGAGTGAACTCCAGGAGTTGGTGATGGACAGGGAGGCCTGGCGTGCTGCCATTCATGGGGTCACAAAGAGTCGGACACGACTGAGTGACTGAACTGAACTGAAGGAGAAAATCTCTGGCCAAATAGAAATATTTGCATAGAAAAACCCATTGTTGAAAGACCCTATAGTTGCACAACAAAGTGACTGTACTTAAGGCCCCTGATCTATAAACTTAAACATGGTTAAGATGTCAAATTTCACGTGATGTGTATTTCACCACAATTTTTAAAAAAATCCTTAAACAGTCACTATAGTCTCTCTAGCAGGTCTCATGAACACCAAGGCTGCAACTGATTCAGAGTCCCTTCATTACTGAGTTATGTTTCCATGAGATAAAAGGTAGACTGACAGGAGACAAACTAGAAAAAAAGTTGTCAAGAGGTAAGATGTCTCCATCTTTAAAGAGTAGGTCTACAAAACTTGAGGCTGCTGATGACGTCACATTGTCAAATGAGTGAATAGAATATTTTCTTGAGTCTCTGGACTCAGTAATACGGAGCAAGCATTTCCAGATCAGGATTGCCCTAACGTCCATAGAAACCCTGATACAAGGTCTCCTCACACACACAAACATATACGGTTACTCAAATACACACTGAGAAGAGAAATGGGAGAAGCATACCAGCTCTTTTTATAAAGCTACAATCACTGAAGTTTCATATATGAAAGTCGCAGCAGCAACCTGATCAAAACAAAGCCACTGGTTTAGCAAAAGCTCTACTTGACCTAGAAATTACACTGACTCTCCATATGTTTATCATTATTGCTTATTTTCTATACAAAGCCAGTTTTTTTCTACCCTCCTGAGATCTCTAAGACCCTAAAAGCTTGAGCATGTAGAAAATTAAATTCAAGAATCCTAAAAGGATTGGAGAGGTACATTATCTAGTTCTACTACCTGACTTGCTCTAGAAAAGTGGTTCCTAAATTGGGTCACAGCTTTCTCTAAGAGAAGCCCATAAACTCCAAATCTTCTTAGAAAATGTAAACTGTTGCAATTCAGTCAGAGTCATACCTAAGCGCATCTTTGAGCCTCTGTCCTCTAGATCTTGGGTTTGAATGTATAAGCTTATTTTGATGACCAGTAAGACGTGTATGTGACATTTTATCAATATATAAATTATATACATACATGCACACATGTTCATACATATACACAGAAAAATGTATTCCTGATTGGTACATCAATGAATGTTCTTTCTACTGGGATGTGTATAGGTCTATGTAGCTAAAGTATGAAANTATTTTCATGACCAGTAAGACGTGTATGTGACATTTTATCAATATATAAATTATATACATACATGCACACATGTTCATATATATACACAGAAAAATGTATTCCTGATTGGTACATCAATGAATGTTCTTTCTACTGGGATGTGTATAGGTCTATGTAGCTAAAGTATGAAAAAGGATAGCCATTGGAATATAATCTATAGGTATCTTACATACCTAAAATCCATCTGCTACCAAAAAAAGACAATTTCAAGTTTACACTAAGATTTCTTTTAATAAACATGTCTTGAATTTTTCTCCTGGATTTTATTTTTACAGATCAAAATAAATACCAGAAAGTGAAAATATTGGTAAGAAAGGTAAAATTATTTACTAAAGTGAAGTGAAGTCACTCAGTCGTGTCCTACTCTTTGCGACCCCATGGACTGTAGCCCATCAGGTTCCTTGGTCCATGGGATTTTCCAGGCATGAATACTGGAGTGAGTTGCCATTCCCTTCTCCAGGGGATCTTCCTGATCCAGGGATCAAACCCAGGTCTTCCGCATTGTAAGCAAATGCTTTACCTGAGCTACGAGGGAAGCAGTACCCTCCAAATAAAAGTAATTTGTCAAGTGTTGGCTCATGGAGGACTGAATTCATAACAGTCAGAGGAATAATTAAAATACTTAACAACAAGCTATAACAGTTGAAATGCTTTTTAAGTTACAAACTGTTAAGGGGCACAGCTTACATTGGTAAAACATGTATTAACAGATACACTTCCTTTGTCACATGAACACACTGGATCCATCTCTCCCTACCCCAGAGGTGGTGTCAAAATGAAATTAATGGACGACCAAAAGTTGCTGTTTTTCCCTTCAAAGGAAGAAATATGCCAGTGATGTGAATGACTCAGGCCTTGGCAGGGTGGAGCATTATTTAAGCTCCCTCATAGTAGCAGCTCCTAATTACTTATGATTGGAAGGGAACAGAAGCTGAGTTGACACAAAAGGAGAGACAATAAGCATCTTCTCTTGTATCCCTCCTTTGGCTGCCATGCAACTAATACATGGGTAGAACAAGTTTCATGTCAAAACTACATTACCTTCATAAACGAGAAAAAGTGTAACTATCTGTCAACGCTGTTTCCCTGAATCTCTCAATTTTTGCCTAAGAATATAATTCCTCAAGACCTCATCAAGTTTTATGTATACTAGTAATCCCCAACATATGAATAGGACATTTGACTGGAATTTAGAAAACAGTTCCCCCAGAGAAGCAATATTATAAATGTTAGCTCCAAGACTGATTTGCCAAAGCCCATGTGATCCACAATCTAACCTACAACCCAAAGCTGAGATGCACTTTCAGTGCCGCACGGAGCAGGGTTTCTGAGGGCCAGAGTTCCAATTTCGAACACAGCTCTCCCCTGTTTGTATGAAGGCAGAACACTCCCTATTTCTCAATAATAACTAAGCTGTCAGAACCTAGGAGTAAGGAGGTATTGGTAAGGATCAGTTCCTAGAGGGAAGGGACAATGGAACCACCAGAGCTAAGTAATAGTCACTGGAAACCTCTTTCAGAGCCAGCCCCTTTCTGATTTTGTAATCAACCCTTAAACATGAACCTTTCATTAAAATACGATTAATAATTCCAATCCCAAAGAAAGGCAATGCCAAAGAATGCTCAAGCTACTGCACAATTACACTCATCTCATATGCTAGTAAAGTAATGCTCAAAATTCTCCAAGCCAGGCTTCGGCAATACATGAACCGTGAACTTCCAGATGTTCAAGCTGGTTTTAGAAAAGGCAGAGGAACCAGAGATCAAATTGCCATCATCCACTGGATCATGGAAAAAGCAAGAGAGTTCCAGAAAAACATCTANCCAAATCCTGAAAGATGATGCTGTGAAAGTGCTACACTCAATATGCCAGCAAATTTGGAAAACTCAGAGTAGCCACGAGATGGGAAAAGGTCAGTTTTCATTCCAATCCCAAAGAAAGGCAATGCCAAAGCATGCTCAAACTACCGTACAGCACAATTACTCTCCTAATCTCAGGGAAAAACAGTGAGAAAGACTTTACCTACAAGGATTATCAGTAGGAAAAGGGAAGATAACCTGAGGTCTTTTTGTCACCAAAAGATAAGCCTCCCTTCCTAGTTACTGATTTCATTTTGTATAGAGGAATGGGATTGGAAGAAGAGGATAAGAGTCACCCCTGCAGAGCCATTTTCAGGGTTTAGAGGTCTAACAAGTGTTTCTAAGTCCCTGGAACTCAAATGATACGGCATTCCTACACTAAAGATTTCCCCAGAGAGACGCTCATGTGTTTTTATTGGGGCCTAAAGCCAAATTCTAACTCTGGAAGCACACTCAGTTGGCCCTCCATATTCATGGTTCACACATCTGCAGATTTCACAAACTGAGGATGGAGTTTTGGGTGCAGGGCCAACTGCTGGGATGAGCCGCCTGTACTACCCCATTTTAGATAAACGTCCGCAGCACTGGCATGGATTTTGGTATCCAAAGGGTTCCTTGAACAAATTCTCCTCAGGTATTGAGTGATGACTGTACTGACCATGTAAGCCAGCGTCTTACCCGGAGAACTCTGATCAGGGTCTCACCTAGAACTTAAAAGAAAGTGCATGAGACACAGCTGGAAGGCACATAACGGAAATGATCCAAAGGAAATAAAAAACGCCAGACACCAAGAAAATAGAACCAACGTTGCAAAATATGGAGAGTAAAGTTTCAGAGTGTGGACTCTGGACAGACCTGGATTCTATTCTAAACCAGATGCTAGCACTTCCTAGTTGCGTGATCCTGAGCGAGTTACTTAAGCTCTCAGAAGTCTCAATGTAGAACTCTGTAAAGAGGATTTTAATAANGGAGAACTCTGATCAGGGTCTCACCTAGAACTTAAAAGAAAGTGCATGAGACACAGCTGGAAGGCACATAACGGAAATGATCCAAAGGAAATAAAAAACGCCAGACACCAAGAAAATAGAACCAACGTTGCAAAATATGGAGAGTAAAGTTTCAGAGTGTGGACTCTGGACAGACCTGGATTCTATTCTAAACCAGATGCTAGCACTTCCTAGTTGCGTGATCCTGAGCAAGTTACTTAAGCTCTCAGAAGTCTCAATGTAGATCTCTATAAAGAGGATTTTAATAATTCTGTCATGTACACCCATGGCGGATTCATGTTGATGTATAGCAAAACCAATACAATATTGTAAAGTAATTAGTCTCCAAATAAATAAATTTATATTAAAAAAATAATTCTGTCATAAGATTACTATTAAAAGAAAATTATCTATATAAATAACCTGGCACATAACAAGTGCTCAATAAATGTTGGCAACTATTATTAAACAATTATTCTGTTAAAAGTTTCAAGTACCACAGGTTTCACAAGCATCCCCAGACAGGAAAACTAAGCTCATGACCTGTACATTGTTTCTTCAAATGGGATTTTCCTTCTCCATTCCTTTCTTATGGAACATTGTTAATAGCTGATTTTTTTTTTCAGTTAATCTTAACATTTAAGTGCATTTGTAAGGATGATATGTCTAGCCATTACCTAGAGCTACCTCAAGTTTGCAAAATTCTTTTCACTGATCTGGAATCACTTTGGAACTAACTCTAAATAAATTATTTCTGGGCTTTATAGTAATGTTAGAGTTACTACCTTCCATTAAGAATAATGATGCTAAAGTAGCAGAGAGCTATGCTGGTGGTTATACCACTAAGTGCTTCTCACTGGCTCCCAAAGGGATTTGAACAGCAAGAAGGAAACTTCTGATTAACATTTTCTCAAAAAACAAGTGTTCCAAAATCTGCTATGATTTATCAGCAATTATATACTTCAATCTTCAACATTTTTCTAAATTTTTGTTTTAAGAAGAGTATAAGCTCATCTTTTACTAATATTTTCTGGCACTGTCAGGTAAGATAAGCTTAAGAATATCAGGGAGGAAATCTTCAGGAATTGTAACCACAGTAGATTTTTATAGCAAAACATTCCAAATCACTGGGACGATAAACAGAAAACAGACTGGAAGAAAATATATCCAAAAGTCAGTGATTTTTCTCAGATCTTCCTTTTGATTCCTTTCTCTTTGATCTTATATATCATTTATTTTACTTACTGGGTAAAATAAATGATATATAATAAATGATCTACACTAGAAAAGACCCTGATGCTGGGAAAGATTGAAGGCAAGAGAAGGGGACAACAGAGGATGAGATGATTGGACAGCATCACCAACTCAATGAACATGAGTTTGAGCAAACTCCAGGAGATGGTAAAGGGCAGGGAAGCCTCACGTGCTGCAGTCCATAGGTTGCAAAGAGTCAGATACAACTGAGCAACTGAACAACAGCAATAAATTACTTATTGAAACTCTCTGTACAAATGTCTTTTATTACATACATATCAAAGAAGTAAGCTGTAGAATAATCAAATCACTGTATGACTTATATTTCACTTTACTTATCCTTTCAGAATACAGAAAATAGATCCATCATGACTTGCTTGCATGCAGATCTCAGTGGAAATGGTCAAGTTCCTAACACAAATTTTCCCTTCTTTACTCAGTGGAACATCCCCGTGAAGGGAGGGTCACAGACTATACATGAGGTTGCAGAATATGGACAGACCATCTCCTCCTCGCGCCCCACAATAAATTCAGAGGGCCAGAGGTGGCCATGACTTCACTGACCAGAGTCTGGTATCCACTGAGATAGTACCTGCCTCCAGCTTCCAGAGCAAGAACAAAAAGGACTGAGATACCTTTTTGTGCATTTTCACCAGCAGCCAAGTTAGGTTTATAGACTTCTGTTATGTTGCAGGGGTCCAAGTTAGACTTTAAGAGATTTAGACACATCAAGACTTGTCACAAATATCTCCCAGAAGCCATTAAAAACAAACAAAAACACACTAACATCCATTTGCATGGAACCCACTCACAGCCTTGGCACCACGTGGTGGCAAAGGAAGAATTTCCTAAATGATGCTTCGCAAGCAAACATACACAAATACTACAGAATCTCCTGAAGTGGTACTCTGTGCAGTAGCACATACATGTGTTGAGACATACATATACCCAACACAGAATTATTCCTTAGTCAAATGCATCTACCAATTCTTTCTTGGTGATTCATAATAGTATACTAAATGCCCTTATGAGTCCTATAGTAAAGTGATCTGAATTAGAATCACTCTTTTGTTGGCACATCCACTAACATCCTGCAGAAGGACTGACCTAAAGAATGCCAGTTTGGGATGTGTAAGCATAGAGCAGTGTAAGGGCACAGTATGAACAGGGAAGGCACTCTATGGATGGAGGTGGCACTCGTGCAGGTAGCCTTGTTTACAGCACAGCAAATATCCCCTGGGGAATACCCTAATTTTGAAAAGGATTACTTTGTGGGGGTTCAGGATCCCAAATCAATGAGTTATAGCCACGACCAAGGCAATGTTAAACTATAATACGAACTATACTTAGGTTGATACGATTACACCAAGTACAGCCCTCCTCCCAGGAATTCAGATTGTACCCTTATAATTGATATAGATAGAAAGCACAGAGTATTGCTACCCCCTCCACCAGCAGAGTACCTTTCTTTTTCCAGGAAAATATGGCAATCGTACAATACATCATGACATGTGGTTGAGCTGAGAGCATTACTGGAGTCTCCAGACCAGCAGTCTACAAGTCTAAGCTTCCTCTTGTTATTAAAACAGCCTCCACAATAATAAAAGAAAACCCACAGTCACATACAGCTAACTCCCTACCTTTTAATTATTCATGTTAATACCCTGCATTTGTAGAGTTTATACTTTATAAATACTAGTCAGATCCAAGGATTACATGAATAATGGAAAGCTGCAAATAATTACCAAATCTGATTTTAAGCGATGTTTTCAACACATGCTCTCTTCAGAAATCTTACCCAAACATGGTCTCTACCCTCCCTGCCACTTACAGTCTTCATCCTTAAGAGAAATCTTAGTATACAGTTATCAAGTTTTATCAAGAAAGTCAACTTAACTTTTATATACATGGCTTTTTCTCTGGCTACCTAATAGCAGTGATACTGACTGAGCGAAAAGAAGCAATGGGAAGAAAAAACTAAAAGGCTCAGGCCTGCAAACAAGATGCACTGTTTGAAAAGGGGAATCTGAAACCCTGTCCTAAGGCCCAGCTGTGCTTTCAACGAAGATAACTGCCCTCCCTCCAGTTGTGCAGGGTGGTGTTACCATCTGTTTCTTCCCCCAGTGACTCAGTCTATCTGCCAAGAGCAAGGAGCTTTAAGCCCCATTACTGATGCAGTGGTTTCTCCGCCCTCCCTTGGGCCGGGGAGGGTGGAGGGGACACACAAACAATACCAGTGTTCCCATTATTTAAAAGAAAAAAAAAAAAATCAACATTAGCCAATGTCCGATTTTGCTAATTAAAACCAAATGCCATTTCATATCTATCCAACTAGCAATAATCAAATTGTCTTACTAATAAATCCAATCTAAGTTAGGATATGTGACTCTTACATACCATAGGTGGAATGAGGCTGATAAAACTGTTTTGGAGAGCAGTTTGGTGTGTGAAAATGCACATACCATTTCCAGGAATACAGAGAAACTTGTACACATGCCCAAGAAGTTTATAAATGGTTATTACAGCACGATTTGTAGTAGAGATAAGGCAAAGAAAACAACTCTATAATCAGCTTCTTCATCTGTCACATGGGGTATAGTACACTGCAGTAAAGTCACATTACCAAATTCTAAGCTGCAGTTGAAATAAATTATACTGATCATTTTAGAAAGTTATTTTAAAACTTGAGTCAGGGGAAAGTACCAAGTAGCAAACTGATATAGTAATATAATTTATATAAATTGAAATATACACACATGATATTTATAAAGTGAAAGTGAAGTTGCTCAGTCGTGTCTGACTCTGCCACCCCATGGACTGTAGCCCACCAAGCTCCTCTGTCCATGGGATTCTCCAGGCAAGAGTACTGGAGTGGGTGGCCATTTCCTTCTCCAGGGGATCTTCCTGACCCAGGGATCGAACCCAGGTCTCCCGCATTGCGGGCAGACGCTTTAACCTCTGAGCCACCAGGGAAGCAAACTGATATAGTAATATAATTTATAGAAATTGAAATATACACACATGATATTTATAGATATAGATATATACATGTAGTAATACACCTGGGCTTCCCAGGTGGCACTAATTGTAAAGAATCTACCTGCCAATGCAGGAGACGCAGAAGACCCTGGTTTGATCCCTGGGTCCAGAAGAAACCCTAGAGTAGAAAATGGCAACCCAGTCCAGTATTCTTACCTGGAAAATTCCATGGACAGAGAAGTGTAGCAGGCTACAGTCCATGGGGCCACAGAGAGTCTGACATGACTGAGCGACTAAGCGCAAGTGCACACATGTAGTAAGAAGTTCAGAAACAGACTGGAAGAGTGCGTGTTATCTCCCCAGAGGGGAAAGGGAGAGACGGGACAGAAGACCGTGGACGGATACACAGGAAACTGACATCTGCAGTATTATTTACTTACATTTTCCCAAATTATGTATTTAAATGTAAAGTACCTAAATATTTTTTTAAACAGTCTGGGATGGGTATATGGATATTTATTATGCAAACTTACAACAATGTATGAGGTGAAAATGAGTTGGATGGCCAACCCAAAATGCAATACCTTCCTGAGTATTTTCTTAAGAACACATTTTCACATCCTCATTTTTCTGTGGCTGATAGGAGAGCGCTGTGTGACTCACAATGCTGTTATCAAGGTAACTGTCAAGGATAGCGAGTTTCAATAAAAATATTTGCTACAGTTTCACATTCATTAGGCATCTACAGTTACTTTCAAAAGATAAACAAACCAAATGTAGAAGAAAAGTTATCTTTAATTATATAAGTAATTCCCAGCAGATAGATAATTAATTCTCAGTAATTAAAAGTTTGTTTTAATTGGTTTCAAGTCTCCCAAAATTTAGGAGTCTTAGCAGAAATGGTTTATCAGAACTATTAAGAAAAGCTATTGAGCTAAGAAGTTTTTCCAAGTGACCTTTGCTACCACTCACATGCCAGCATAACAGTGCCGGCCACAGTTATGAGCGTGTTTGATGCATCATCCCACTTAATCATTAATAACCCCATGAGATAGGTGCCACCGTTATCCTTGGTTTTTAGATGAAGCCAGCAGGCACAAATATAAAGTCCCTTGTCTAAGCATACACTTTAGAGGTGGCAAAACTGGCTCTGAATCCACATCACCTCCAAGAGATCATAATGACACACCGCAGATGTGAGCATCTGACATCTGAGCCGCATGCAACTGCTCAATTCAACATGCACTTTGACCTACAATCCCCAGTTCAACATTTCAGAGCGGCTTCTAGGACACTAACACATGACTTTCTCATTTTACCAGTCAGAACATTTGGTTTTCACCAGGGTCTACCCCATCAAAGGCTTGTCACACCACTGGAAATCTGAACCACTTAGAACCCTGTGGTTCTAAGAAGGGAATCAGCATCAGGAAAAGGAAATTAGTTTTTGTCAATCTTTCAACTAATTACAGATCAATCATTCTGAATTTTGGCACTAGCACATTCTACCCCTTAACCATGCCAAGCTATGTAATGACCCATTATCCTTCATACAGCTTCATACATGGGTGCCTGCTTTTCCCTTCCTCTCTCCAGTCAACATTCTACAAACGCTAAGCCTTAGGGCCACACTTGTGAAAACAGACAATGCTAAATGCTACAGATTTGTCCAGGGTGAACTATCAATCACAGCCCAAGACAGTTATTTTTTCTATTTTAAATTTCACACTAACACATCACAGTAAAGTTTTAAGATAAAATATATTAGAGAAGACTGAAATAGCCACATATTCAGCCAAGAAATTTCCTATTACCTAGAGTCAATAATCTTGGGTGCGAGGGTGGTGGAAATCAAACCTAGGACACTGGCAATGACTAGGCAGACCTCCACTGCAATGGTTCCAACAGTACTGTCAGAAGGAAGGAACTCAAGAAATACTAAAAGCCCTGAGTTAAAGCCTTTGCTTTTTNACACTCTGGGCCTTTGCATCTGAGGTATAATGTGGTACGACCTGCCTTCTGAAGCTAGCAAATCTGCAACCTAAACCTAACACCCCACAGAGGGTCCAATATAAACGGGGTTTTTTCTAAATGCCTACAAAAATCTGAGCATTAAGACAGACTCTCTCAAAATTACCTTTGTTGCTGTGAAGGTATTTGTTTCTGCTAAAAATATGGTCAAGGTGCCTGGAAGTCATCTGGAAAACTTTTGGCAGCAACAAATTAAATGCTCCTTGAGACATGCTGATGTTAGTGGAAATGGATACATCAATCTTCCAATAAATAAGGCCAAGATTTATCAGCTGGGAGAGCCTCATCAAATATGTGTTTTTACTTTTTATGGTTGAAGCAGTCAGCTAAATTTTAGCTCCATCAATTACAGCTCTTAAAACAGGCACACAAGTTTTAAACCTATTAGTTTTAGATAGGAAACAAATTCCACTACATACAGTAGCTCACTGTTCAAAAAAACTTGGTTATGTACCAGTTAAATCATGTTTCCCTAGTATACAGTGATCCATCTAGGCTAATTTCTACTTACAGAACAGAGGGATGTCTGAAAGACAGCTACATAAGGTATTTATGGAGAATCCAATGAGTGCAAGCCATACATTAGATGTTGTGGTCATTGTTCCTGGTATCCTCTGTTCTTTTTTAAAAAATATAACTGTTTTGAATAAATATATTTAGGGTTTCTTTAACACACACAAGCTATGCCAATGAATTTGTCTACGATGTTTCTCCTCATAATGGAGATATTTGGTATCACTGTTTTTCTAAACTATACTTTTGCCTCTCTAGCTGTAAGCTTCTATGGCTAAAGCCTTTTGCCTAGTCTTCAAATGGCACAAATAAGAACACTGGGAACAGACAATGGTCCAAGTCTTACAAAAGAGAAAAAGAAACGAGGAAATGTGTGAGAATGATTCTAGAATGGCATTGACACGTCTTAACATATCACTTCCCTTGAAAAGAAAAAGACTCATGACTTACAAAGAGGACATTACAGTTGTTAGATCACCACCTATCCAATAGGAATAAAGACAGTAAATGGTAGATTGTATTTTATTTGGAAACCTTAACTGGCAGAAATTCTACCTTTACAAGGGACAAGCTGAAAGAAGAGTCACTTGCAGGCTCCATCAATGCACATTTTTAACAGAATGGGTGGAGGGGAAGGGGAGAAGAGGAGCTCAGTTTCTCACAACTACTGTGTTCTGATTTCAAGGAGAAATTTTTATTTCTTTATACTCTAACCTGCAATTAGCTAACAAAAGGGGCAGAAGGGGTTAACCAAGATACTAACAAGTAGTCAACTGATTCTACCTTGTGAACACATACCTGTATTTCAAAGAGAACAATGCATACTATGATGGAAAGCAACAAACAGCAGAATCCTCAATATACTATTAGATAAACGCAGTGCAGCGGAGAATAATACAATGAACACATCAGATACATCCAAATGCTACACTCCTTCAAAGCAGTTACCTGGGAAGGATGATTCTAATACCATCAACATCTCTCAGAATCCTTGCATTAGTAAGACCTTTAAGAACCAGTGAAAATTATTTCTGAAAGTTAAATCTATTTCCATTCAATAGCTTTCCCTGCATCTGCAAAGTACTTACAACATTAGTAGACTTGGCCCTTAAGCAGCTTACAGTCTAGAGAAAGGCATGGCTGTATGCAGAGGTAATATCATTACATTATCAGCCCTTAATTAATTTCAGTTAATATCCTTGCATTTTTTTTATATACTTGTCTTCTTCTATTAGACAGTTAAACACTTCTGAGAGCAGAGACCATGTCAGTTATCTCTGCAGCCCTTCCAATAGTCAGCAGAGTAATCTGCATAAAGTGAGCAATTAACAAATGCTGGTTTAGGGAGAAATGTCATATTACTAAATAATCACACTGAACTCAGCAAAACTTATAAGGCACTTTGGCCTTGAAACCTATTCAGTCACTGCAACACCTAAACAGTCTCTCCTAAGCAAGTTATACAGGCAGCATTACATGCGGGCTTGGGTTCTGAGGTGTAAGAGCAACAGCATAAGTCCAGCTCATCCCCAGTTACTAAGTGCTATATACATCAATAATAAGCAGGCGTGTAAGACATGCCTATTGCTATTGATTATACGAGAGATATTAAAGGAGAGAAATCCCTCCTTTAATAGCTGATTTAGTCTACCAGCTAACCAAACTATAGTATGACCCTATCAGGTAATTTTGAAGCCACTACTGGGAGTCCAGATGGTAATCAATGTGTTCATCTGTATTGATGAACAGTACCTGGAAAGGTGCTACTGCCATTAACCCAGGGTAATCCCAAACAGAAACATTCAGCTTATTCAATTTAGATAGCAAGCTTCTCTATTCCTGGTAATGATACAACAAAGATACTAAGCATTGAAAACCAGGTTGGAACATGGTTGGCTGATTAGATCAAGGAGTAAGCAGGGGGAGAAAAAAAAAGCCAAAGTTTTTGACTGCGTATTTTAATGGTTAGACTAAAAGATAAACTGCATGTTATCTTGCTGTGTTGTTTTGGAAATAATACAAAAAATAGGAGTTCATTAAAATGGCATAAGAAATGAGCAACTGGAAAGAATAAACAGAGCAGGCAATAACATTTAAGTGGAAAAGGAAAAATGAAGTTATCTATAAATCCAGGTTAATGTGCTACTCTGCAGAGAACAGACTGTCTGCTCCCTACTGCCCTTCTTAATAACACATTCATTTCAGATTGACCAAATCTAGCACCAGGAAGCAATCAAGCATGGACAAAGAGGGCAAATTCAGAAAGTCATAGCTCTACGGATTAGAACTGCGTTGTCTAGTAAAGTAGCCACTAGCCACACACGACCATCTTTAAATTTAACTCAAAACTAATAAAATTTAAAAAATCAGTTTGCCAGCTGTAACAGCCATATTATAAGTGCTCTTTGCCACACTTAGCTAGTGGTTTATCATACTGGACAGTGCAGAGAATATTTCCATCATTGTCCTCTTGATGGATAAAGCTAGACTTAAAAGTGAACATTCCTATTGCTCCTATAGACCTGATGACAAATTCAGAATCGAAGTTAATAATCTTACCCATCAAGAATATCAGACACCCCCAAGATGCCTGATCTGCTTATTTTACTGAATGTATCCTAAATTAGAGATATTCTGGGATATATAGAAAGTCTGGACATCCTTATCACCATAGGCTTTTCCTCTCTCCCCTCTGCCCTTGGTGTGGGGGAAGGTAGAAAAAAAAACAAAATAGTAGGGGATCAGAAACTCCTTGATTTAAGTCTGTTGCCCAAGAAGTTGCATAAATTGCCAAAAGCAAATTGATTTTAAGAAGCACCTCCATCCCCCAGCCCTCTTCCTTTTAAATAAAATCCTAGAGGCAACTGAAAAGAACAAGAGACAGAAAGGAAATTCAAAAAAATTACTAAGGACAAAATAGATGATGATCTTAAATTACTGTTCTAGGACACACAGGGGAAAAGTGCCACAAATCAACAACAACTTCTCCAAAAATACACAGTGGCCACAATTCAACAAATCCACATCAATTTTTTAAAGCTACCAAATGCCAGATGGCCAAATGATTTGCTACCAACAATTCAAAAAGGATTGAGTTTTCATCAAGATCTAGTTTATGGGCAAATAAAAGAATCACCTTGGTCACCTTCTAGTCACACAGCATCAGATACCTGAAGACGGTTGGTCCTCAGGCAGAAATGAAGTCTGACAGTGAAACGAGATCAACTACAGTAGTAAGACTCTACTTATTAGGACTTCCTTGTATAGCCTTTTAAAGATGAGATTAAAATATACCTTTTGGTTTAGACAGTTTACATTATATTTCCTAAAAGCAAAGAGATTGATTCCAGAACCAGGAGAGAAAGAGCCAGTTGTCTTTAGATAGTGGCTTCTATGTAAACGTTCATTCTATCACTGCTCAAATATTTCCTTGCTTTTTTGCTTTGCTACGCTACAGCTCTGAGACACACTGAGTAAAATGTGATCTCTCGGTTACAGAACAATTTGAACACAAGCTAAAATGTAATCAGAACATAGGAAACAACAAAACTGATCACCGATCAGCTTTAATAGCTCATCCACGTTGTAGGAAGGGGGCATTGCAAGAATGATACTGGAAAACGTAAGCCTTAAAGTGCTGCTTCAAACACGCACGATGTCGCTGTCTGAATGGTGACTGCAGGCCCAGGGGGGTGGCCATGAGACAGCGCTAAAGGTGATGCAGCACTTGGGATGAAAGAAGCTGGCAAGCTGTTGCCCCTTTTCATCCTGATGAAGGGACAGCACAAGAACTGGTCCTCTTCTTTCCATACCCAGCACATTTCAACCCTATTCAGATGCAGCAGAGTTGCCATCAGAAGCTGTAAAACCTCAGGGTCTCCTCCCTGCTCCCCAGCCTTGCCTCCCACAGTCATGCTCAGTGTTTGATTTCCTCCTCTCTCAGCACTTCAAAATAGAAAAGGAAGTAACAGCTTGACCCTCGCTCGGCCCATGGAAATGCTGCACTCTTGGGTCACTCAATCCAACTCATCTCTCTCAAGGAGAAAATCGCCCAATGTACCTACAGAAGGCGGGGAGCTATTCATTTTAACCTTGAGAACTCACATTCCCTCCTCTTGATGAGGACAGTCACTGGTGACTGTCTAAGCGAGTAGGTGAAGATTAAAGCCGTCTAGGCCCAGAAAGCACCTTGAGTCAAGTAGGCAGCTGATCTGAAACCCACCCGATCTGCAAAAATCTGTTCTCCCTTTCAGACACACATAGCCCTATGTGTAAATATAACCAGCAAACTGTGCTGGCAGGTCACCAGCACTCCACACAGCGTGTACCAGAGTCCAGTTGACAAGAGTGCTGTAGGGAGTGTGGGAAACTGGGGGCTGGTCTGGCTCTGACCACAGGGTAGGGCAGATGCATACCTTTTGGTCTTCTGGAATGTCCATTCTTCTGCTGTTCATCTTCCTCATTAATGGTGAATAGACCAGGGGGGACTGGCCTTGCGTGGGTCTTCTTCAGTCTCTCTTGTCGGAGAGCTGTAGCTGATCCAGGCATACCGCTGCGACTTGTTTTTTAATTATTAGTATATCCAAAGTATATGCTTATATAATTGCAGCTCCCAGGAAGCTGCTAGTTTCTAAGCTGCTGGTTCATTCGAGCACTTGTAATAGATCCCCTATGGGGAAATAGTGTGCAAACAGCTGACAGATACTACCAGCCTCCTGGCAACTGAGGCCCTGCGGTTCCCCCTCACCTAGCAGCGCCCCCCTCCCCTCCCAGCCCCCTCCCACTTACTCCTCACAGGCACGTGTGCTGGCTCAAGCTCGCTCTCTCACACACCCACACCCACACCCTCCCACTCTCTCCTTCCAGAAAAGCCCTGCGAAAGGCACGCAGGGGCGAATGCTTCTCTCCACTGCCTAACCTGCTCAGTCAGATCCCAGCTTCTCCGTCCTGCTCAGCACCTTTTGCCAGTCTTCTTCCTGCTACCACACAGAAAATATTCAGCACTCAGCACAGAAGGGGAAGTAGGAGATGCTGCCGTGAACAGTTGCCCTGACAACCCTGACATATCCTAATCGAGGAGGGCTGGGAGCAGCTCCATCTTCCCGGTGGAGCGGCAGCAGCCAGCCTGCTGGGATGCTGGTCCTGGGAGCTAGCCAGCACAGGGTTACAGTGCGAGGAGGAGGCGAGGCCGCCCAGCCGCTGGGCAGTTCCCTCTCCCTCATAGCGCAGGAGCAGCAGGAGGGGAGGAGAAATGTCGTTCTGCTTGTACAGGCAGCAGTGGACTCCCTAGCTGGGGAAAGGGGCTCAAGGTGAGACTGCTTTTGCTTCTTTGGGGGATCAGGTTTTCCATCGTAACAATGTTTGTGAGCTCCTGGATGAATGAAGGCTTGGCTGGTACCCTCCAGCTCACTTTACACTCGGTAACACATCCCAGTTTCCCTGATACTCTTAAGACTCCAGAGTCTGCTTAAGTGCAAGCTTGGTGGTACCTGTCATGAGGACTTGCCTGGCCATGTCCCTGAGACCTTCCACTGAAGACAGGCAGGGGAGAACTCTGCCTGTTCTCACAGAGACCACAATCTGAAATACTGCTTCTGCAGGTCATGCGGAAGGGACACAAATGAGACACTACGATCCTCCAATGGGCAAAAAGATGCCTTTATTACATCCAGCAAACTCCCCCCCAATTCCCACCGCTCTGGGCAACTCCTTACCGGCAGGGCTGAGCAGTTCCCAACACTTGACCCAATTTTCTCTCTTTTTTGGACTGATTTCTCCAAAGCACACAATCATGTGATTATTGTTTTCTCCTGAAATCATCTCCCTCATTTTATGAGACTCTCCATTTCTAGGCTGCTTAAAATTTATGTGCAAGAAAACCTAAATATATAATAAATGACATTAAAAATGTCAAACTCCAAATTAAGAAAGTAATCTTTGTTTCTGCCTTTTAATCAAATTCAAGTTGGCTTAGAAAGTCTGTAGCCATCCTCCCGCCCCCAGCCTACTCTCTTACTTTTTCTCAATCCCTAAACTTACTATGGACTTCCCCGGTAGCTCAGTGGTAAAGAATTTGCCTATCAATGCAGGAGACTCAAGATATACAAGTTTGATCCGTGAGTCGAGAAGATCCCCTGGAGAAGGAAATGGCAACCCACTCCAGTATTCTTGCCTGGGAAAACCCACGGACAGAGGCTATANGGGATTCTCCAGGCAAGCACAGTGGAGTGGGTACCCTTCAACAGAAGATCCTCCTGACCCAGGGGTTGATCTCGGGTCTCCCACATTGTAGACAGATTCTTCACTATCTGAGCCAACAGGGAAGCCTCAAAATATTTATTTAGTTGCGGCATGTGGGCTCTAGTTCCCTGACCAGGGATCGAACCTGGGCTCCCTGCATTGGGAGAGCAGAGTCTTAACCACTGGATCATCAGGGAAGTCCACAAAGTGAAAGTCGCCAGGCTCCTCTGACAATGGGATTGTTCAGGCAAGAATACTGGAGTGGGTTGTCATTCCCTTCTCCAGTGATCTTCCTGAGCCCGGGATCGAGCCTGGGTCCTCTGTATTGCAGGTGGATTCTTTACCAGCTGAGCCACCAAGAAAGCCCATGTTATCTTGGTTAGTCACTTGACAGATCAGGAAACAGAGGCTCAGAGAGGTTCGAGTGACACGGCTAGTTAAATCACTGAGTCAGAATTAAACTCAGGCCCATCGGCTCTAAAGCCCAGATGCTTTTATCCTGCTGCCCTGGATCCTGACTCCAAAACCAACTACATCACAGTCACAGCTGTGACCAGTCACAGGAAAGCAAAAAGCTCAAGATCAAATAATTATAATAAAGTATTTTTTCCTACCCATGAAGTACATATTTGTTACCTCATTAAGACATATGAATACATTTAAGATTACATTCCTAAATGCTCAAACCCAGCTTTTTACAGATACAGAGGTTTAAGTTATGCAACTGCAGGACTGCCCTGGCTCAATCCCTGAAGGGGCAGAGCCTGAGGCTATAATCTCTTCCGTTTTACACTCTGACCCAAAATAAAAGCAAATGTGAAAAGGGGGAGAGTGGGACCTTAAATTAATATTCCCAGAATTAAAAGGAATACTACTCTGAACTTCTTTACTGTTCTCAGCACTAATAAGCATTTTCAATTCAACATGTCACGACTGTCCTTGCCTGTCGCCTGCAGATACAGGAGCTTCATTCAGTTCCCATGGAATGCGGGCATGTAGACTTTCAAGAATCGATCAGGTTTTACAAGTGCTTTGTTTAAACTGTTAAAATAGTAAGTGATGTAGTAACAGAGACGCCGTACAAATGAGACTAACAGGTGCAAAAGGGCAGATTTTACAACTAGCCTGGGTTTGTACAGAGAAAAAAATATTAGCAGAAAAATCACCAAATGTACTGAAAAATCATAGATGGAAACGGTACCACTCATCACTGCTATGAGCCAAACAGGCCAATAGGCCCTTGAGCAACTGCTGTTCCTAGCCCATTCCCACAGCACACAATGAATTTATGTCTGTTTGTCTTTCTACCCTGGCTGCCTGGCTGGCACCAAACCATGAGCATGAAACAGAGTTAAACCTGCTGATCTGCAGGAGAGTCAGCTCATGACTTGGGCCTCGTTGTCGTGATGTTATATAAGAAACTAAACACATGTAGGCACACGCATCCCACACATACCCTTCAGGCTGCTGTTCATATTTATGCTACCCAAGCTTTTGTGGCCACAAAACTGGAAAACAGCACAGTTCCTGAGTGAATCTAAGAATCTCCTCTTGCAAAGAGAAATCTGCTTAATCAGTGAGAAAGCATACCTAGATTTTCCTTTCTGAAAGCCTAGTGAGCTTTACAAAAATGTTATGGAAATAGTAAAGGGGCTGATTTGCACTAATCAAGGACCATAGTTGAAAACAAAAATCACTACTGCTGGATCACATGGCCAGTCACTGGTAAATTACAGTTCTATATCCATATAAGTTACTTTCCAGTGGGGCCCAGAAGTGCCAAAATGCTTTCCCACATTTCTATATTTGCAGAGACTATTAATTCTTCAAAACTACTAGATTTCAGTAATATTTTAACTACTTTATGCATCTCCCCAAAGTAAGCTGCAATTTACTGCAAGCAGGAGCTTTAGAAATCCATATTTTAATGTAATTTTAAAAACACCTTACCTGGTTTGAAAATGACAAAGCCAGCATCGTTGGATATGAAATTAAAACAACTCCTAGGGAACAAAAGGTCCCAGATGGTTCTCTGCCATCCTCTTCCTTGAAGTTAAAAGGCTTCCTTAAGGTTTCCTAGAATGATGCTACTTCCTGATGGCATATGGGGCCACAAAGGCACAACATTCTGCCATCTTGCAGCATTAGGCAGAGCTGTACAAAGAAATACTGCACAAAGGCAGACCGACTCTATGAAAGGAAAATAAAGTAGGTTTGCTTTGATCTTCCTTACCCCCTTTTGTTAACAGGTTTATAAGAAAAAGGGCTTCTCTGATAGCTCAGTCGGTAAAGAATCCACGTGCAATGCAGGACACCCTGGTTCGATTCCTGGGTTGGGAAGATCCCCTGGAGAAGGCATAGGCTACCCACTCCAGTATTCTGGCCTAGAGAATTCCACGGACTATATATAGTCAGTCCATGGGGTCGCAAAGAGCGGAACATGACTGAGTGACTTTCACTTATAAGAAAAACAGTAAATACTACCCTAGAAGTTATGTGCCATCAACCAAGGAGTACCAGGTTCCTGCTATGCCTTTTGTAACATTTCTATAAATCTTTGCTGCATGAACACTTCATGGTGCTAGCAAAGTCCTCCTTCCCTTGTCTGCTCTGTCATAAACAAATGCAAAACGCTGAGGGATCATTTATCTGATCATAAGGTACACATACTAAGTTTTCTTTAAAACCTTTTCCTAGACATTAGATATCACTAGCTAAGTTGCAAATGTTATAAAATGCCACATTAAACTTTAACCCAGTACCATATGCTAGAGAGCCTTTAGGCTTTCCTGTTCATTACTCTCAGCGGTAATATTTTATTAATATACATCACATGGACTTCTGAATTCCTTGACAGAAGTTAAAATGCTCATGAAAGGTCCTTTCCTTTAATAATGACAGTCTCATGAGCTTAGATAACCAATTTTAGAGATTCAAAATGAGGCAAAGAAATCAATCAGTGGATTCAATAGAAGAATGAGACAGATGGCCAGAGCAGTGTTTCTAAAAATCACCTAATCCATCACTGGTCTATGAGCAAGTTATATGTTTAATTTTTGAATCATACAATTAGAAAGACAAGAAAACTAAGAAACAGGCTCCTCATTTTTAGGAGTTTCGGTAAAACATCAAAGATGCAAGATGAGGTGCTCTGGCGGACGACACTGGAGGGCAGGCAGGTGCCAAGTCATATAATTGCTCTCCCAAACAAGGACACGGGCATCACTGAGGAGTGGTAATGACTAAATGCGTGATTCAGATGGGCCAGTCTGGCAGCTGTGGTTGGATGGGTAGGAAGGAACAAGGAGTGAGACTTAAGAAAAACTTGTCACATAATAACTTTGTCCAAGTGGAGAAAAGGGATCTCAAGTGATGGCTGGGAGGAGAGAAAGCAAAAGACAGAAATACAAGATCACTCATTCACTTTTTTTATACAGCATCCCCCAGCAGGTGGAAGACTTATGCATGGGAGTGAGCATGGATATACCAACAGTCCAAATAAAAGCTGAGATGTAGGCAGTGGGAAGAAAAGGTTAATGTTTTTATGAAAGATGCAGATGAGAATGAGGGTTTTACAGCTGCAGAAAAAAGAAAGCTGAGTGATGGTTTGAATCAGGATCAAAATGATCAACGGTTTGAAATAATGAACTGTAGCTAAAAAGATGGGTTTAGTTGTGATACATATGAACACCTCCTTCTTGTACTAAAAAGGAACAACTGCACAGGTACAAAATGAAGACCTACCCCAGCTTCGGCAGACACAAGGAAGGAAGGCCCTCGGACAGTGAGCTTCCTCCATCTCAGTGTGATGAAGCAGTGACCACCTGACAGCATCACGGGCCACACAGCCAGTGTGCTGGGTCAGAGCAGCAAGCCTTCTCCATTTCCTGGTCCTCAGATCACACGGTCTGAGACTGGTATTTCAAATGGGATGAGAAATAAGAGCCTATTCAGAAAAGAAGCTAAGACTTATAAAGGTTCAAGCCTGTAACATAGGAGGATCATTGGGGAAAAAGTACATTTTCTCTGGAGAAAACGACTCTGGAGGAATAAAAAGAATGGATTTTAAAGGCGAACTTTTAGTGTAGCTTAAGCACACGGGCTGAGGTTGGGTGACTGGAAGTTACCAAATGTAACGATCTGGGCCTTCCATCATCGAGGACAGTCCTGCACAAACTCTGATCTGTGGTGACATGCTGGGCTAACGCATGGTACACAGGTTGGAGTTTCAGACTCTCGAGTCCCTTCTGATCCCGCCATTCCGTGACCTGATGAAAATGGAAACTCAAGCTACATCCTCAGGGAAAACAGGCAGAGAGAAAAAGCCCGAGAGAGGTTCAAATTACCCTCTTCCTTGCTGTCACTGACTCACCGCGCTTAAACTTCACAGAGCTTCACTCTGCAGCCGTATTGCTTTACTCATTCAACTGATGCCCCCCAGAGGTTTCAGACTTAAGGCTAAATAATGAAAACAATGGAAGCCTCCCTCGGTGGGTGTTCAGATAGCAGAGGCCCACGCTAGGATTCCTGCACCTGCAGCCTGCAGACCTCCCTCTTCTCTCACCCACCCACAACTTACTGAAAGCTACTGGGTGAAAAACTCTGGGGAAGGGGGCATAAAGGTGAATGAGACATTCAAGTTTTCCTTTCACGACACAATTTATTACAGATGGCTCACTGTGGCTGTGTGACTTGAGAGATGAGATCTAAAGGTTTGTGAGTGAAAAAGCAATAAATGTAAGCCAATTCAGTTTATTACTTTATGGACATTTTAAGGTGAAAGACAGTCCTATGTCTTTAGGCCAGTGAAGAACAGAACAGCTCAAGAACAATGTGTTTCAGACTCTGAAACCTACCTCCCGCCCCCGCCAATCCTTACCCTCTGCTGCTCTTCCCAATTCTCCTAAAACAAAAACTGACATCAATTGGAAATTTTCTTTCCAATTTAGGAAGGTTTAATATCCTCTTTTAACCTTAAGATTAAAATTTTCTCTCAAAAAGTAATTTAAGTGTTTGGCATAATTTTAGAGGTAAACCCTTGGTTTTCTTTCTGTGGGTCGACATATCAGTCAGGGTTCAGTTCCGTGTCTTTGGAGAAAAACAAAATATGTAAAATATATACGCTAAGTCACTTCAGTTGTGTCTGACTCTTTGTGACCCTATGGACTGTAGCCCACCAGGATCCTCTGTCCATGGGATTTCCCAAGCAAGAATACTGGAGTGTGTTGCCATTTCCTTCTCCAAAAAATATATAAAGAGATTTAAGGAAAAATAGCTGCTGCAGTTGTGGAGGCTGGCAAGTCCAAAACTGTAGGGAAGGCCAGCAGGCTGAAACTCAAGCATGACTTGTATGTTACAGCCTTGAGGCAAAATTCTTCTTTCTCTGGAAAACCTCAGTTTTCGCTCTGATAGCCTTCAATGATTGGATCAGACCGTCTAGATCCTAGATCTAGGATAAGCTTCTTGATAAAGGAGGAGATATTTAACGTCAACTGACTGTAAATGTTAATCATATCTGCAAAATACCTTCACAGCAATACCTACTCCAATGTTGGACCAAACTGGGCCCTGTAGCCTGGTCAGGTTGACACATAAAGTTAACCATCTCAGTCTCAGTGACCCCAAGATGAAGACCCTTATTCCCACACTGAAATAAAGCATGTCAGAGGCTTACCTGTCAGTGATCATAACTTTCCTTGAATAGGCTGGATACTAGCTACTCAAATCATTTCCAATATTGCAATGCTCTATGAAAACAGTATTCATAAACTGGACACCTCAGAACAGATTAAATCCCCCTGTATTTTCACTGATGACTTTTCACGGAGAATCCAACACAGGTTGGCTTCAAAGCCTCAAATAAAATCCTTTTTTTTATCATTATAAGAACTAAACAGCCTGGTTGTATAAAAATTAAATGGTCTATAAAGTACAGATATGAAACTTAAATCCTTCCTACTGTTTCAATTAGAGGAAACTACGGTATGTATATATGGAAGGAGAGAGAGTGAAATAAAACACATTTTTCACGAGAGGATAAAGTGTGCACGAAGGTTTAAGGTACTAAACTTTACATAGTTATTGATTTATTTGTTAACTAGAGCCAACTCTGACCAAAGACGAATTATACAATTCTCTGGCACAGTTCTGAAATCAACCTAGTGGAAGGAAGTGACTAACAAATGCTAAAAAAGTATAAAATGCTGGTGGGCAAGTTTGAGGTTTGGTTATTTTTTATTCAGTTGAAGGCTCCCAGTGAAAGGATTACCACATCCATTGTAACTGTGTGCAACCAACCAGACGCTTAAACCTAAATTATACAGGTACGGACTTCCTTGGTGATCTAGTGGTTAAGACTTCACCTTCCAATGCAGGGGGTACGGGTTCGATCCCTGGTCAGGGAGCAAAGATTACACATGCCTCAGGGCCAAAAAACCCAAACATTAAAAAAAACAAAAACAACATTATAATACACTCAACAAAGCCTTTAAAAACGGTACAAATCTTTAAAAGTAAATAAATTATACAGGTAAGAGAGAAGTATACTTGGGTTAAATAGCCAGCCCAGAAGCTTTCAAAATTTGTAAGTGCTAAATAAAAAATATCCTTAACACATCAAAGTGTGTGCTAGTCACTGAGTTGTGTCCAACTCTTTGTGATCTTGTGGACTGTAGCCTGCCAAGAATTCCTTTGTCCATGGGATTCTCCAAGCAAGAATACTGGAGTGGGTTGCCATTTCCTTCTCCAGGGGATTTCATGACCCAGGGATAGAAATTGGGTCTCCTATATTACAGGTGGATTCTTTACCATCTGAGCCACCAGGGAAACCCAATGCATCAATAATCACTTAAAAAAAAAGAGAGAGAGATATGAAGTACTTCCAGGTAGATATTACTAGCAACCCAGTTTTTTTTTTGATAAACACAGTTTCTTTTTGTCTTACCTAACCTAGGGCCATCAAGATTTCAGAGGGCTCTTATACAGAAATAAATAACATCTCAGAAGGATGGATGAGTTGATAAGGACACTCAAGGCACCCCGAAACCTCATCTCTAAAACCTTTTATCTTACACATCTGTGTTCTAAGCCCTCACTTTAAAACTCATGTAAACTTCAGACAGGCTACTGAGGAAGGATTACAATGCCAAATGAGACTTGGCAAACTTCCTAAAACATCACAAACACACCATTTTGCCTTTTTATCATAAGGTAAAATAGCTACACTTCCACTGTTAAAGGTAATAAAATGTTGGATGTATTAAAAAAAAATTGCTGTTCCAAATACATGCAATAGTGCAGAAAGGAATCAACCTCATAATAAAAATCCCTTCTTCCTCTCAAATTTTTTTCTTGCTGGAGATAGTATTACCTGGGCTCCATAGGCACAGAGGAAGAGACTCACCCTGAACCCCTGAAACAAGAGGCACCCATGTCTCCCTAAAGCACAAAGCCAGGCTGCATCCAGTTCAGGATAAAAAGACTTTGTCCTTGCTTTCTGTTTACAAACCAAAAGAGGGCGGTTTATATAACCAAAGCTGTTTGCTTTAAAAATAACTGCAATATTGAAAATTGTTCCATGAATTGTTTTTAGGTAGGTACATCAGTCCCCACTCCAGTACTCTTGCCAGGAAAATACCATGGATGGAGGAGCCTGGTGGGCTGCAGTCCATGGGGTCGCAAAGAGTCAGACACGACTGAGCGACTTCACTTTCATTTTTCACTTTCATGCATTGGAGAAGGAAATGGCAACCCACTCCAGTGTTCTTGCCTGGAGAATCCCAGGGATGGTGGAGCCTGGTGGGCTGCTGTCTATGGGGTCGCACAGAGTCGGACACGACTGAAATGACTTAGCAGCAGCAGCAGGTACATCGGTAATAGAAAACTATGTGCTCTGTACAAGAAAAAGTCATCATACCCTTCAGAGCAGTGTGAACTCAACTTCACAGGTGTCCAAGAGCCATACGCTGAGTCCTATTTCTTAACCAGCAGCCAGATTTGGAACAGCCCTTTCCTCTTTCCTCCTGACATTCTATGCTCCTCCTCTTCCAAAACCTTCTTGAATGACTCCTTAATTGCCTTCACAATGACATGAGGTTCTAATCATGTGTATGATTTAGACCTTGTGTTGTACAAATTGGTGGATGATCCAGACTCTTTTATCCCCCCTCCATGCTCAGAGTAGCAGGCAAATGTAAATAAACAAGATGACATTCTCAAAGCTGACTACTTCAGATACAGCTGGACTACCAAGAAATTCAATTAGAAATGCCAAACTAGTGTTCTTTCCCATGAGGCTTCATTGGATTATAAGACTATGGCATTTGTCCTCTCATAGGTATCCTGAACTAAAAATAGCTCCATTTCCCTTTTCTCTACTTTCATGCTTTCTTTCTACTGTACAGCTATTTCTTCAACTTGTATTTTACTTTCTGATTCTCAGCCTGGGACTTAACACAGTCTCTGGACAAGGCACTGGATGTATCTTGCTATATACCAACAAGACCATCTTCACAGAGATAGGAGATGGTAGGAAGCCACTGTTGCAGGATAAATTAATGGGTTTGTTCTAGAGTTAAGCATATTATATAATAATGTCACTTTCAATATTAATTTTTTTCACTGAAAAATGATACAAATTTTAATAAAGGATGGCAAAAAGCTTATTTGTTCAATTGCCACAGTATCTATTGTATATATAAAGACAATCAGTTCAGTCGCTCAGTCGTGTCCCACTCTTTGCAACCCCATGAATCGCAGCACACCAGGCCTCCCTGTCCATCACCAACTCCCAGAGTTCACTCAGACTCACGCCCATCGAGTCAGTGATGCCATNGCTTGTGGGGCTGGGGAGTAGAGCTGAGATTGCACCCCAGGCAGCCAGACCCCAGAGTCCTAGCATAAAATAATTTGTTGTTGTTTAGTCACTAAATCATGTCCAATTCTTTTGCAATCCCATAGACTGCAGACCGCCAGGCTCCTTTCTCCATGAGATTTTCCAGGCAAGAATACTGGAGTGGGTAGTCATTTCCTTCTCCAGGGGATCTTCTCAACCCAGGGATCGAACCTGTGTCTCATATATTGGCAGGCAGATTCTTTACCACTGAGCCACCTGGGAAGCCCCAGGACAAAGTAATAGTTCAGCATTATCCCTAAATAATTAGGCAGTCAATTCTGAGAGTAAGACTATATATCTTTCCATGTGCTCAGTTTCAGTATAATCTTNTCTTCTCAACCCAGGGATCGAACCTGTGTCTCATATATTGGCAGGCAGATTCTTTACCACTGAGCCACCTGGGAAGCCCCAGGACAAAGTAATAGTTCAGCATTATCCCTAAATAATTAGGCAGTCAATTCTGAGAGTAAGACTATATGTTTTTCCATGTGCTCAGTTTCAGTATAATCTTGAGGAAAAACAACAACAACAAAAAAGATACTCTTCTTCTTCAGGGATCATTGCCATTGTATCTCCCCTACTGTCCTTTCTGTTTTGGCCTTGGATTTTACAGTTAAGCAGACACCAGCTACAAGGATTAGAAAAGAGGAGACCAGTTCTGCCAGCGGAGTAGGCACTGGCAACCCACTCCAGTAC
The DNA here is from genome assembly GCA_006410615.1 of Neotragus moschatus. NCBI lineage: Eukaryota > Metazoa > Chordata > Mammalia > Artiodactyla > Bovidae > Neotragus > Neotragus moschatus. Next base: position 293,774 of record SJYA01001512.1, read on the forward strand.
ACTTGCCTGGAAAATCCCATGGACGGAGGAGCCTAGCAGGCTGCAGTCCGTGGGGTCACAAAGAGTCGGACACAGTTGAGCGACTTCACTTTCACTTTCATGCACTGGAGAAGGAAATGGCAACCCACTCCAGTGTTCTTGCCTGGAGAATCCCAGGGACAGCGGAGCCTGGTGGGCTGCCGTCTATGGGGTCGCACAGAGTCGGATATGACTGAAGCGCCTTAGCAGCAGCAGAGGGCTTACCTCTGCCAAAGGTAAGCCCTCTCGGAAAGGGTTTCCAATCACAATGGATGGCATCACAGAGCCTTGCAAGCACACACAACTGCAACTCAGAAGTGTCTCTAGAGGTTCTGACACAACAAAATCAGAGATAGTCCTGTGAGGTGAGGTTCAAAAACATAGATGTGAATAATACTATTGAGAAAAATTGCAAGATGAAAAAGAGCAGAGCTTACCAGACCAAGCCTTTGGTAAAACATCATGGAATGAGGAGAAAGAAGAGGTGAAGGAAAGATCAGCCCAGAGGGCACTGGCGTCAGGTCAGGTATGAGATAGAAGAGAGCATCAAGGCTAAGGCCATCCTGGTGGCACTTATTTATAGACAGAAGAAACAAGGGCTGGCCTCCAGCCAGGCACCTGGTGATTAGAGTTCATGGGTCACCATGAAGATCTCTGGGACAAGTATATAATTGTCTACAAAAAGAACCCTTTAGTTATCTACCCGAAACTGAACTTTATTTTGAGGAGGAGGAGGAAGAGGAAGGCAGCGTAGCAACTGACAAAGTAGACGAAAAGAAAGCTAATTACCTAACACTGTGTCTACCTGAACATTTTCAGATAATAAAGTGCATAAATATGTCCCAGAATATGTGTGTACATATACTTGGCTATTCAAGTGGACTCATACCCATATTTACTTCTCTTTCCTTAAAAAGAAAATGATTGGGCTAAAATAAGAGAGTAAGCTCAATAGTTTGAGGGCAGTAGCTGTTACAATTTTCCAGGTGGTTTTCATAAGATACACTCAACACCTCCAAATTAAACCTAAGGTCAACTGGAAGAGCATTAAGTAGAAATGGATCTAAAGTAGTTCTCAATCTTGATTGCACACTGGAACCACCTGGGGAATCTTTAAAAAATACTGCCACCTGCCTCTCACCCCTAGAGATACTCAGATAATTGCCTAGGGTGCAGCAAGGGTATCCAGTATTTAAAAGGTCCCCAGGTGATAGCCTACTGAGACTACCCAAGGTGAGTGAGAACCAATGATCTGAACCAATGACACTCCAGCATATGACCTCAATAACTGGTTCAACAACATGACCTTGTGGCAAGGACTGAGCTATATTTAAATAAACCCAGTAGGGCTGTGGGGTGTACTACCTTAGAGCATCTACTGTGAAAATCAACTAACCCAGTAGGAATGACGGAAGCAGGCAACCAGGCCCTGTTTGGTATGTCTGGCGCACTAAAGAGGTCAGGAGCTTCTGCGAAAGAGAGGCCTGCCTGGATTAAAACCTTGAAAAGCAGTCAGCTGTTTTCACTACAGACAATTACTATCCACATTACTGTCCACGCAAACAGGCCTTGTGTTGGGTTGTGGGAACACTAAAAGAAAGGGGGTTCCTTCTAGAATTGCACCTTGGAATTTCAACTTTTCCTAGACTATAACAAAGGTGTCAGGGATACAGGTTGTACACATGGAAAGTTATGCCATAGTAAAAGATATTTCTGTGTACCACAAAGCCAGTTCTAAAAAGGAGACTTTTAGAGCATTAAAAAAGTCACAGAAGAAACTAAGACATCCCAAATCTCAATACTCCAAACTGAAATATCACAGTTTTACTAAATACGCTTGCAAAGCCTAGTTCACAGATATCAAATGCATTTCACTCAGCTTCCTTTCTGTTTCATTTTGCATACCTACATTCACCTGCAGCAACATGGACACAACTAGAGATGATCACACTGAGGTAAGTCAAAGAGAGACAAATAACATCATATGTGGAATCTACAATATGCCACAAATGAACCTATCTACAAAATAGAAATAGACTCACAGTACAGACTTGTGGCTGCCAAGGGGTGGGGGGTGGGAAGGATGAACTGGGAGTTTGGGGTTAGTAGATGCTAACTATTACATACAGAATGGAATGGATAGACAGCAAGGTCTACTATATGGCACAGGGAACTACACTCAATATTCTGGGATAAACCATAATGGGAAGTATAAAAAACAATGTATATGTGTGTTTAACTGAGTCACTTTGCTGTATAGTAGAAATTAGAACACTGTAAATCAGCTATACTTCATTAAAAATTTAAAAAACTAGTTTTTCTAGAAAAGAATAAGCCTGAACACCGTACACATTTAGCTAATAGAACCTTAGACCATGCTCAGTGATTAAAGGTCCAAACACATTATCAAGACTTTTTACAAAGCTCTACAAATACACTGCAGTAACTGAGAACTGATACTGAATTGGCCAATATANAGTTTTTCTAGAAAAGAATAAGCCTGAACACCGTACACATTTAGCTAATAGAACCTTAGACCATGCTCAGTGATTAAAGGTCCAAACACATTATCAAGACTTTTTACAAAGCTCTACAAATACACTGCAGTAACTGAGAACTGATACTGAATTGGCCAATATAAATTCTGCCCACAAAGAAAACAAGTTATAGTAATACTTCCAACTTTCTTACTGCAAAAAAAAAAAAAGCAAAAAAGTTCCAAATTCTGGAAAGCCGAATTTCAAGGGATTGGAAGACAGACACTAAGCAGGAGAACTCGGACTAGCATGGGATGTGCTGTATGACAACACTCCTGTTCATCATCATCAACTTCAGCATGGAGACTCCACAAGAAATAAAGACTATGGAAAAAAAGAAGCCGATGACATCTGAGCCAAATACATCCTCACTACACCCTGGGCTCTGGGAGCACCTCCACAGGCTTTCCTGGTTCAAGTGAACATCACGTAGTATCCCGAAGGGTGCCAATTTACTTTGAGTAACTCTGACTACCTTGCTTTACTCAAAGAACTTGGTGCAATGTCTAAAATCCAAAACTGAAGGTAACAACAAGTTTTGACAAGGATGCAGAGCAAGTAAGACTCATACACACTGCTTGTAGGAATGCAAGACTGCACAGCCACTACAGAGAAAAGTTCGTTGGTTTCTTATAAACATGTAGTTACCTATGAGTTAGCAAATCCACTCCCAGGCATTTCCCTTGTACCTAAGTGTTTGCAGCAACACTTATACCACCAAAGCCTGGAAATATCCAGTGTTTCTCAGTGGGTGGATGGATTAATCTGTGGGACTTCCTTTGAATCTCAAATGCAGTATGTTAAGCGAAAAAAAATTCAGACTCAGAAGTCTATGAGTAAGATGCCACTTTTATGACATTCTGGAAGAGGCAAAAGTAGGATGGTGAGCAGATCAGTGGTTGCCAGGCATTGAGGACAGGAGAGCTGGATCACAGAAGAGCCGCACGAGGGAATTTTCTGGGGTGAGAGAACTCTTCTTGATCATTACCATAGAGGTAGTTACATGACTATACATTCGACAAAACTCAACGAATCACACACACACCCCGAAACAGTAAGTTGTGTGCACATTCAAAAGTTTTAATAAGAAAAATATCAAGGATTTTACACTTTTTCTTTTCACCGGTGTATTTTATGGAGAGTCTTTAATTGGCTATCTTTACTTTCCAACTGCTAGTCTATTAATCACATAATAGATTATGTGCTACATCCCCTGCTCTGAAATGCCCCAACTCGGGGGTGGTCAGAGCCAGGAACAGCACCAAATGCTTAAAGGTGCCTGAATCCTTGACCGGCTCATCCCCCCCTCCCTCGGCTGGCTCAGCAGTGCTCAGTTACGCTTCTCCTACTTTCTGGCTTTCCACCTCCTGTCCTTGAAGTGGCATCTCGCCCCCTTTCAGTTTTCCTTGCAGAACCCTCCTCATTTTCAAGGCCTCCATTCCATTCCCCTTATGGAATGAATCTACCCAGAGCCCCAGCCTTCATTTTCTCCTTATTCCCACCTTTCCAGGTGTCCATTAAACATTTTACTCGCATCTCTCCCATGCAGCTCAAACCTCTGTGTTTAAAGCAGAGGTTTGTCTAGTTCTCCCACCAAAACCAGGTCCTCCTCTTGACTATATTCCTGCCACCCTTTAACAAATGAACCCAACTCAAACCTGGAGTATATATTTAAATGTCAATGTTTTACCTGCATCCTTGGACACATGCCTCTATAGAATCTTGAATTAAATCATTCTCTTCCCACTTTCACTGCCATGCCATAGTGCCAGCCCAACGCCTGCCCAGGAGATTCCTTCAAGAACTTCAAAGCTGGTCTGTACGTCACCGCATGCGTCCTTCCTAAGTCCCTCCCCTAGTCTACATCACTACTTCAAAAGGAGGATCCGTGGGTAGAATACCAATTCCCCTTCTGATCGCCAGAGATTTGGCTAATCTGCCTGACTACACATAGGTTCCTCATAAACTCCCTCCTCCCCTTGCCCCTGATACCCTTCCCAAAGCAGCAAAATTCAATCAAGGGAACGGCTTTCCTTGATGAAGGGACCGTACACTTCCAAAATGCACAGCTGAGCACTTGTGCCAGACCTTGCTAATCAAGCTTTCAAGATCCACAGGTAGAGAATTACCTAACTTATCATACTTTATCAAGATATGTTATCCTTAGGAGTCATCAACAGTTTCTCACTGCCTGCAGAATCATGGACTAATCTCTGAGCTTGATCACTCAACAATACGGCCTCAACGTGCCTTCATTCCTAAGCCGTCTTCCAGATTCTTTCATGCTGAACTTCACACGACTCACTAGGACCCAAATTTTGCTCTTTTCCACATCTGCACCTGCATTTTTCTCTCCTGCCTCCACTGAAGTTTATATGCCATTTACCTATTTTAAAAGTTTAAGTTAATTACTACACCCAGTACATCCTCCCTGATGAAAGGCCACAGCTTAGAAATAATTCTTTCTTCACTGAACTCCTCATAACCCTGTAATTATTTGTGCTTGTGGGTTTTGTTTTTCTTTTGAAATCTAAGGATCATGTCTTTATCAACCTTTTAGTCACCATTATGTTTTTGAGAAGGTACATATTTCTTGGTTAAATTATTCTAAACCTTAATATTTTCAATTCATATTAATAGACTTGAGTTAAAAAAAAAAAAAATAGCCCCAGGGACTTCCCTGGTGGCGCAATGGATAAGAATCCACCTGCCAATGCAGGGGACATGAGTTCCATCCCTGGTCCGGGAAGATCCCACATGCCACGGAGCAACTAAACTTGTATGCCACAACGACTGAAGCCTGCATGTTCTAGGGTCCGCAAGTCACAACTACTGAAGCCCATGCAGCCTGGAGCCTGTGCTCCACAACAAGAGAAGCCACCTCAGTGAGAAGCTGGTGGCACCACAACTAGAGAGTGGCCTACATGCAACAATGAAGACTCAAAACAGCCAAAAAAAACACCTTTCAAATGATTATTTTTCATGCCCCAGGAGATGAAGATGTTAGAATTCTTTTTTGCAGCACATGCCAATGTAAATTAGTGATTCACACACATGCCTAACTAACGCATCAATTACATGCAGGCTCCTGAGTCTACAGGCCTAGTCTAATACTTCCCTTCTGCTTAGCAAGATGTCAAGGTAAGAATTAGCTAAAATACAACAGGGGAAAAGTTATCTATTCACCTAGGCATTACTAGCTCTAGGATGTGAATTTCAAAATGGATGCGTTTAATGCCATCTGAACCCCACCTAACGATTTTTATTTGCAGACCCTGAAATCTAAGATCTTAAATACCACCTTATAATTTGGAAAAAACACAGTGAAGAGTCATGAACAAGATCACACAAAAGGTCAATGTTCTTCCACAGCGCTGCCTGCTAGAGAGAGAAAAAGCCCAACTCCAGGTTCTAATCATTTCCCCCAAAGGAGTGTCAACAGATTTCACAGGTCATTGGTATTAACTTATTCCCAGTGTATGAAAGTGTGCTCTCACGGATTAGTCAAGAGCAGCTCTAGATTTGGTTTTAATTCAACAGGCTTTTTTTAAGGAAGTTCGTGCTCACAGTTCTTGAGCACTAGTATAAAATTAAATACACAAAGCCTGGGCAGAGGCAATTTTGTGAATTTCAATCTGTTAAACAAAATAATAACCTGAATAGACTTGACATCCTCTAGTGGTGAAACTGAAAACTTGTTTCCAAGTCAAAATATTGCTCAGTTCTTGCCTACCTTTTGTTACTGCAACACAAGTGGAAAGAATGGTTCGTTTTAAAGAAAAAATAAAAAATTCATCATAAAGAATGTGACTTGATTACTTTTGAGTAGAAAATAAATATATGCTGACAGAAATACAGTTCTGAATGCTGAAAGAAATATGATTTTTATATTCTACTTTACAATATTCTTTTTTTTCATCAGCTGTTTCTTGAATTTTATTACTGGGACTTTTTTTAATTTTTATTTTTTAGTTTGTTTTGCTTTACAATACTGTATTCGTTTTGCTATACATTGACATGAATCAGCCACGAGTGTATATGAAAAAATGTCTCATTTTATGGGTGGTATACTGCCAGTTTCAACCCATCTTTGATACACACACACATACATATATATTTCTATATTAATGAACACATTACAGGTGTTACTTTTATAATCATCTGAGATTCTAATCTAAATTAAAGTTGGACCACAGTCTTTTCAGGGACAGAAAAACTAAGACACTTAAAAATGGGCTCTACTCCTAATAACCTAAGTCACTCAGTCATGTCCAAATCTTTGTGACCCCATGGACTGTAGCCTGCCAGGCTCCTCTGTCCATGGAATTCTTCAGGCAAGAATTCTGGAGTGGGTTGCCATGCCCTCCTCCAGAGGATCTTCCCAACCCAGGACTCAAACCCAGGTCTCCCGCATTGCAGGTGGATTCCTCACCACTGGAGCCACCAGGGAAGCCCAATAATCTCATAACCTGATCTAAAAGGGAATAAAATGAATCCTTCAACAAATGTTGACATTTAAGGTGGCAACGTTCTCCTCTTGATGGTAATAAAAGACAGAAATCCCCACTCCATCCCCCAAAACCCACCTCAATATAATCCTGTAATAAAAAAAAAAAAGAAACACTTGCAGCATTTGTATGTTAATATTAAATACATCCATAAGATGAAAAGTACTACACTGAAGTCTGATATTCAGGTATAGGTCACATATTTTAAATGTATGAAAAACTTCCTAAGTTGTTACAATCCTCAAACAACTGCCACCCAAATTTAAATATATATATATATATTTTTTTCACCTTTCTTCTTTCTTTGGCACCTAATCACACAGGTCTTCTGACCATGAAAAGCGATAACAGTAATCCAGGGCTAGAAAAATATGAAAAAGATGTGAGCCAGAAATAAGTTTTAGTTAAACTATGGTGGTTTAGTCACTAAGTCATGTCCAACTCTTGTGATCCCATGAACCGTATGTAGGCTGCCAGGCTCCTCTGTCCATGGGATTCTCCAGGCAAGAATACTGGAGTGGTTAGCCATTTCTTTCTCTGGGGGGAGTCTTCCCAGTCCAGGGACCAAACCTTGGTCTCCTGCATTGCAGGCAGATTCTTTATCAACTAAACTACAGTTATTCAAAAGACTATATAAAACTTGTCCTTTGAAAACTGAAGCTTCCAGGCAGAGATGTGGAAGAACTGTTTTCTATGAAGGAGATGGTAGCCAGTTAAATTGCCCTTTTCATAAAGAAAATATTTCACTGACAACTACATGGTTGATTTGTATGTTAATTGTTAGAAGCATGACCAGTTCCTTAGTAAACATGCCTGAGCACTGAATAAAACTAGTTTGTAATTCACTAACATCTGAAAATCTTGTTCATGTGCAAATTCTAGGAAATGCTTATTTATTATTTTTAGCATAAAACGTGAACAATTTTGCTTCAGAAGCAGTTTTTTGTTGTTGTTGTTGCTGTTGTTTTTTCCTTTGTGCGGATTAGGCACCAAACCGTTTATATTCTTAGTGAGGATACTGCCCTCCTGCTGCACTAACTCTCAGAACCCAGTTTATCAAGTTCCCTAAAGAACTTACAAATGCACGTCCTCTTAGCCACCCCTTCCCCACCCCAAACCAAAATAATGACCTGCCAATCTTTCAGACACAGTAAGACAAAATAAACCACCCTTCAGGAAGTAGCGTGACTTCAAAGTAAACAAGTTCAAGATTCCTTGTCTTAATCTCAGGTTAGCTTGGAGGGATTAAGTCTTCAGACTTTAGGTGCCCCAACTCTACGTAGCTGAAAAGATCCATCATTTGCAAATACGGTTACAGCTTTCCCGGACCTTTCGCATTAATAGAAGCATACCTTCAAGTCAATACCTCTCTTTTGAGAGTGGAGGGAGTCTCACATTTAGGTAACAATTGTTTCTGATTATGTGTAAGCAGAAAACTTAATTGAGGAGCCTGCAATTAGCACGGCTTTTTTTTTAAATAAGAAACTGCCTCACAGCCCCCCAGTTGTAGGAAGGTACCACAAACAGTTCACCGGCCAAGAATAGAAGAAGGGACTAGAAAAGAGAGGCGATCTGCAAGAAAAAATGATCTTGAGGGGGGCGGGGGAGACAATGCTCTCAGGGATGTGAGCTCCTGCCCCCAACCGCGGCTTGGAAGTGGAGGGAGGGGGGGGTTCCTCAGTACAGCGTTCGGAGGGGCCGAGACGATTTCCCACCTATGGTTGGTGCACTGACTGAAAACATGAACTCCTGAGGATCCTTTCAAGTTAGCGAAGCTCTGAGACCCCCGCCAGCACTCGCAGGCTCCCACCATCCCGAAAGCAGCCCCCTGCTTCCCGACCCCCCGATCTCAGTCTTCTCGCGACCAACGTCGTAACCGCGGACCCCAGGACAATCGCTCCGCAGCGCTGGGCTGCGTCCACCGCGTCGGGCGACCCCGGCACCCGGTGCGCCAGTTAAAGCGAGGTTTGCGCAGAAAAGGATAATCCTGCGAGCCGGACCTGGACAAGGATTTTCCGGCTGGTGGTTTGGTTGGGGGAACAGGATTTCCCCATTCAACCGAATTAGACCCAGCCCGGCAGGTGGGAGCGGAGGACCGGCGTCTCTCCATTTCCTCCTCCCGCCCGCGCTCCCTGGCGCGCTTCCACCTGTTGGGGGAAGTCGAGCTGGAGCGCGAGAGGGGCGGCCCTGGCTGCGGCCGGGCGCCAGCGAACTTGGGCGCCGGGCCGCGCGATGGACGCGCGGCGGCGGAGGGCCAGCGCGCTCCGAGCCGGCCGTTCCGGGCCGCGGCCGGGGAGGGAGGGGAGGGGTGCGCCGGCCCCACGCGAGCCCCGCAGCCCCGCTGGCTGCCCTCCCGCCCGCCCCCTCCCGACCCCCACCTGCCCCCGCAGCTCAGTCACCTGTTTCGCTCTGCGCGACGCCATCGCCGCCCGTGTGGCTGTCGCCGCCCGCTCCCAGGTCCGCCATGGTGCTCCGATGACGCGCCCGGAGAGCCGCTCCGCCCTCTTCCTCGGCTTGGCTCCCGCCGGCCCCCCGCCTCCCGGCCCGCGGCTCAGACAGGTGAGCGCCGTCAGGAGGGCGGAGGAAGGAGGGAGCGAGCGCTCGCGAGCCCGCGGCGGCCTGCGCCCGGCGCGCCCCCTCGTGGGCAGGTACGGCGTGGCAGCCGCTGCAGCTGACGCGGCTGGGTTTCCGCAACCAGAGCAGCCGGCGGAGTCAGGCAACCTGGGCTGCGAGCTTCTGGTCCCGGCTGCCCGGCTCCTCGAGGTCTGCAGGGGGTTCGGGGACGCTTGGTGGCGCTAGGAACTGGGACGCTCTGAGGATCCGTCGAAGTGAGGCGAGAGCATCCGGATAGCTCTATCCCTCTTCTGAGCTCCGAGGCACCCTGATCAATGTTAGACTCGCCAGGGCTAAGGTTCGTGGTTACAGCCGCCAAAGACTATGATGCCACGTGGAAAGCCGGACTACACGGGCTGGATTCGAGTCAGCGGTCCAGTCTTCATCTGCGTTTTAGCACATCACTGCCGACGAGCTGTCTTTTCACCAGGCTTCTGTATCTGATGTTCCCCAGGGCACACAACTTTGTGCCCAATGAAGTAGCTTTTCTTATTCTTGACTTCCGATTACCAGCTTACCTTGTGACTCGTGGCTGGCTCCGGAAGACCAGGGGAAAAAGCAGTAGGCAACAATTTCTTTCTTTTTTAAGAAACAGATTATTAGCTGCAGAGACATCAACTTCTGCTCTAACAAGCAAATAAACGTTAAGCAACAAATGCTGAGGAAAAAAGAAAGTAGCCTGTATAAATGGAAACATAAAGGGACAAAATGGAGCAGAGATCAGTTCTGCCTGGTTACACAGAGATGCAGTCCCACAGCCTTGGTTGGCTGAACAGGAGTCACAAGCTCCCAACAGCTTAAAATCCTCTCAAGGACTTCAGCAGAATCTAGGGGAGCCCAAGCGTGTCTGAGAACAGCGTTGGATTTCCTGGTAGGGTGACAGCTCTCACCATCCTTGCATGCACATCCTGCCACTCTGAGCCCAGGAATGGACTGGTTTTATTTGCTTTACTGGGTCATTGGCTGATTAGGTAGAGGTTTTCATTAAGGGACACGTGCTGCGGTTTGTAGTTATGGATTTTCCCTCGGTGCCATTTCTATAGTAGACTAGGCAAACTGATCATTTGGCAGTGTGACCTTCCTAAATCACATTCAGATCACTCTCAGTGCCCTTCTAATCAATGAAAATAAAGCATCAGGTGGATGGAGGTAGTTTTAGACCTCAGCTTGGGTCCAACCAAAAGTATTTTTTAATAAACTAAGTCACCGGGGTTTAAGACACTTTCCTTTGAACATCAGAAAGACTCTGAATTCTCTGAAAGAATCAAGAATCCTCCTTAGGAAAAGGAGGCCGTTTGTTTTCAATCTTCTTCTATACTGTTTACTTAAGTGAACCAATGAGTTCTTTCTTTGACTTCCTCCCCTCCCAAAAGTGAAGACTTACTGGTGTGTTTATTTGTATGTGTGCTTGGTTTTTGTTTCTGTCTGTGCTCATTCCTCCTCCCATTCTTTTGATAACCTACATTTTAGTTGGTCACAAGTTACACAAAAACAAATGCAACAAGGAACACACCAAAATGCTGCACTTAGGCCCTGTACAGACTCTGTATTCCAGACCCCATGCAGTGTCTGTTAACACAGTGGACTGTTGGGTGACTGTGGGAAGGATGACATCTGTTAAATGTCACCCCACCACGTTGTATTTCATGTTGCGCTTTACGGAAGCCATCTGTCCTGAGCGCCCACATCCAACTCAAAACCTTGCCGAATCATCATGACTCCCTTTTCCAGGGGAGGAGCTGGATGTCCTCAGGCCACTCACTCCCCCTCCTGCCTCCTCTGAAACCTCAGCTCTCCCTTATCCCTACTCCCCAGACGCCTCCCCATTCAAGGGGCTCTGCCCCAACAATACATTCAGGACTCTCCGATTCTGAAAATTTCACCCTTGACTTCCCACCCTGCCAAATCTTGTCATATATTTTGTTCACCAAAGGGGATGAATATGTGGACCGTGTGCCGCCATCAGTTTATCATCTTTGTTTAACCGACTGTGGTCGTTCTTACCTGTCTATAAGAGCTTTCTTGGTCACAAAATCAAATTCCATTATTTTGATCTGTATTCCTCTAGACTTTCTGCAGCACTCGAGCTTGATTGTTTTCCTCGGGTTACCCCACTGGCCTGATGTTTCTCACTCCTCTGTGGTCAGTTCTTTTGTCGGTTTTGTGGACTTAAATTCTTCCTCCTTCTCAACTTGTCCCCAAACCTGCCTCCTCCCCAAATCTTAGGCCATAACCTTTCTATCTCTATTCTATTTCTGACAGCCCTCATCTACTGTTATCTCCATCCAAATGACTCCTAAATCGAGAATCTATACCCTGACTTCAGTCCTGACTTCCACTAATACATCCTCAAGGGTCTCTGGACATTCTAGCGTGTTCTCTTTCATGCCCATTCTAGCAGGATGCGCTGACCTTAATTCAACAGGTTCCCAGACCAGCACCCCCCCCCAACTTGCCTATTTGTGAATTCTCTTACTCATGTAGATTCAACATCTTCATCACTGCCCAAATCAGGGTTCCAAAATTTTGTCAATTCATTGTTTTAATTCCACCCTCTCACTTCATATTGCTCTGTAGCTTCCAATAGACCCTCATTCACATCTTAAAACAGTTTCTGAATTGCTCTGTCCAATTTCCATTCCGTCTAATTTACCCAACACAACTTTACCAAGTTAATCTAACACACACACCTTGCTCAGAAAACTGATTTCCCCATTTCTACATAGCTAAATACTAACTCCACTTCCCTCCCTGACCATCCCCCAATTACATCTTGAGCTCTCCTATCCCATTTCCACTTTTCAACTCTATAATTCATATTTCCAGCCAAGTAAGAGTTCAAATGAGTTAAAATTTGTGTATGCTTTAGTGCAATATGAAAGTTGTTCACTTTCTCTAGAATACCTTGAAAATCTCTTTCTGCCTTTGTTCTTGGAGCTGTTTGCCAGAATGACTTCTCCAGTCCCAAGTAATTTAATACTTCCTTTCTTCCAAGGCCCAGGTTGAGGTCCACCCATCAGTGCGACTTATTCCACCTGCCCTGGGTCTCTTAGCAATATGGTCCTCTGAACCTCTCCACGGTCTTCTGTACTTGTAACGTGTCCAGCCTTTAACATAGACCAGATGTAGTTTGTTACTGCACATCTGCCTCTTCAATCTGATATGACTGACTTGGTGGCAGGGGCTTTGTCTTCTCTTTCTCTTAAACAAGAGATGGCAAGAGTGAATGTCGACATTCTAGGAATCAGCAAACTAATATGGACTGGAATGGGTGAATTTAACTCAGATGACCATTATATCGACTACTGTGGGCAGGAATCCCTCAGAAGAAATGGAGTAGACATCATGGTCAATAAGAGAGTCCGAAATGCAGNTGCTGCGATTCATGGGGTCGCAAAGAGTTGGACACGACTGAGTGACTGAACTGAACTGAACTGAAAGTTTGGAGCCATCAATTATTTGATGTGTTGACAGGCTGCAGATATCCTCAGTAACACACATGCCTGCATTCTGAACCTGATGGGCTTCGTGTCTATCTCTCCTGCTGCTACAGCACCTCACACACAGTAGGCCTTCCAGTGGGTTCACAGTTAATTCCTCTTTGCCAGACTGTGTCATGTGATAGCTTGGGAATGAAAGAAACACAACATGCAATAACAGAACTAGGAGAAAGAGGTCAAACTGTGGTTTAAAAGAAACACTGGATCTATTTTTGAATCTGCCTGTGGCACCCATGTGAATCTATTTTGTTACAAAAATTTTTCTAGGCTCAGCTCTGGACCTTCACTTTGCTGTAAAGCCTCTCTTGACCCTCTCTGGCAGTTTGATGCAACTATAGCGCTCACCGCATGTACTGTTGTTTCTGTTGTTAAATTATCTGTTGTTTAGTTGCTAAGTCATGTGTGATTCTTTTGCAACCCCATGACTGTGCCCGCCAGGCTTCTCTATCCATGGGATTTACCACGCAAGAATACTGGAGCAGGTTGCCATTTCCTTCTCCAGGGGATCTTCCCAACCCAGGAATTGAACCTGCATCTCCTGCACTGAAGGCAGATTCTTTACCACTGAGTCACCCAGGACGCCTAAGTTATCTGTAGAGCTCTGTAAAAAGACCTCTGGGCCCTACCCCAAACCAGTAACAACAGTTTCTCTGAGACAGTGGTATCAATATATATTTTTAAGTGTCCAGATCATGTTAACATGAAGCTGGGTTGCGAATCACTGGCCTTGATCGATGCCAAAGGCCTTTCAGTGCAAAACTTTCANGAATACTGGAGCAGGTTGCCATTTCCTTCTCCAGGGGATCTTCCCAACCCAGGAATTGAACCTGCATCTCCTGCACTGAAGGCAGATTCTTTACCACTGAGTCACCCAGGACGCCTAAGTTATCTGTAGAGCTCTGTAAAAAGACCTCTGGGCCCTACCCCAAACCAGTAACAACAGTTTCTCTGAGACAGTGGTATCAATATATATTTTTAAGTGTCCAGATCATGTTAACATGAAGCTGGGTTGCGAATCACTGGCCTTGATCGATGCCAAAGGCCTTTCAGTGCAAAACTTTCATGGAAATTGAGCTATAATGGAATTGCCTTCTTTTGTGACTAAGGCCCAGAGTTCTGAAAAAAAAAAAACCCAAGGATGCTAGTCTAGGAATATATTATAAACCATGTAGGGATAGAGAAACATTTGCCCATAGATACAGGGTAGGAAATGGCAACCAACTCCAGTATTCTATTCTTGCTGGGATAATCCCATGGACAGAGGAGCCTGTGGCCTGCAGTTTATGGGGTCACAAAAGAGTTGGACACGGCTGAGCTACTGAGCACTACTACTACATAGGGTAGGAGGGAGATCCCAAGAGGAGATTACGTCATTAAAGAGTTGGCTCAAGATAGGTAGCTTGATGTATGTGTGTGTGTGTATATATATATATATATGGTTTTAAAAGAAACACTTAGCCATTACAGGTGGGAATATGAACTGTGGCTTGATAAACAAGTTCTCCTGTCTTTAAGTGTGAATGAAATGATTTGTGATTTCATTTATACCTCATCCCCTTCGAGATTTCTCCATAGGACACAGGACTGTTCTCAGGATTGGGATGGAAGAAAAAAAATAATGCAGCTCTGTGGTTGCAAGTCAAATAGGAATATACTGGTGAGAACTTTTTGCACACTCTAATGCAATATGTAAAACATATACTGTATGTTGATTTTCACTGAGAAATAAAGATGACTACCTGTTTTATTAAAGACTGTTCTATATGGATCAAGTCGTGATACCAGATCAGCTTTGTTATTTCTATATTTCATAATAAACAAGTTCTTCTGTATTTAAGAAAGTTGTTTATGTCATTCATCCATCTAGGAGCTTCAGACTTCATCCTATTCATGTGGGCAGTCTTATAAAATATAATACATATCTAGCTTAATATAATAATATTTACCTCAAATATGAGAACTAAAATTAAGGAGACAGAAAATGCAGTGTTCCCCAGTGGGGTGCTATTTGCAGACCCCTTGAGATACACAGTAGTCATCCAAGGTAACTTGGGGTCTTAAGAAAAAGCCACTGAGTTTCTTTTATTCTCTTTTCCATGTCCTCTCTCTCTTACCACTCAGTAGCCCCAAGGAATGACTTGGACATCAAGTTGCTCTTTGACTACCTGAAGAGAAGACAGATTCTATTTAATGTGGGAGCTGAAGGAACAGTTAGAATTTCGACACAGTAATTATCTAGATTGCCAAAACAAAATACAAATGCTTTAGAATTTATCAAAACAGTATTTGAGAGTCTTTTTTACTTTGTAGAGTAAATATGACACAAGGGATAGCTTTAGAACAAGCTAACATTACTAGGATTCAGGCAGGTGCAACTGGTACAGTTCAGTAGTACATAAATGACTCCAACGAATGTACTCTAGACCAGAAACTTAAGTTACAAAATAGAGTTAATATTACAATTAATACAGGTAAGTAAAAACCACTGCTCTCAGATTCTGCACACGTAAAAAAACAACCCCATAAACTTTATACAATGATCCAAATCACGCACTTCTACTCAGATCATCAGGGTATAATACAAACACACATAAGCCTAAAAAGTTATGGTCACATTTTGGTTTTGTTCCAGTGATGCACAATCACATGAAATGTTCTATCTGTTTCGTGTGAAATAAACATTTGGCTGAGTTATTATAGCTGCTGAATTAAAAATATTTCCATAAAAATGTTCAGACCAAAATAATCCCAAACATCACAGTGTTTGGGATTATTTTGAGAGTCCTTATAAAGAGTCCTCATGAATCACAGAACAGAAACAGTTAGGAAATTTCAGTGTATTTTGTCTATTCTTTTTTTTTAACACGAGTAAACAAATACTGGATTTAAAGTGCAGCTTCTTTCTCCTGTCCCCTTGATTCTCCCTCCCCTAGAAGAAGATCAGGTCTATATTCATTTTTAGAATCTCCACGGAAAGTTGGAAACAAACTGAGTGACAGTCAAGCCTGTTTGTCTCGGAAGTCAGTGATGGCTTTCCACAGTGTGCACAGCATCCCGCCCCTGTGTAAAGACACAAGAACATGGTGAAGAGATGGCTTCACTTGAAGCAGCGCCCTTGCAATATGAAAGTGACTTCTTAGTTTTCAGTGACTCTGATCAGAACATGAAGATCCCAAAGGCTCGTCAGTCCTGATGTATTCTTTTTGTATATATTTTCTCCTCACCCCTCCAGGCCTTTCCTCTCCACTCCCACAGACAACCAGAGCCCAAAGCATCATTTTAGATTTTCAGCACTTTTGAAATGCGTCTTTCTAGAGGTATATAGGAATAATAATTATGTCTGTGCTTGGCCTGATGGAGACAACAAATTATTGTAAGAAACTGTGTTCAGATTATACCATGTTATTTGGATGGCAAATCAGCACCTCATCATGGTATTTTTAATAAGTATGATATGATCATGAACCAAATTAGAGCATTTCGTTTAAAATATCAGCTTTAAGATATCTGCATGGTCTTAATCTGATATGTTATCAAGAAATTTTTCTGGCTGATTTGCATTTCCTAATATGGACATACTGGTTATTAGTGGTCCCAATAATAGCCTGGTCCAAGCAACTCAGGTTACTCAGAGCAGCTGAGAACTCAAGCACTCTACCCAAGACTGGAGTGCTAGTTAGAGCTAGTTAGCAATCATCTGGGAAGCGACCCAGGCTTCTTGATCTCAGCCCAGTGCTCTTTCCATCATGATGATACTGAACAGAAAGAAAAGTGGTACCTTAGTCTCAGGCATTTTAAATCATCACGTGTAACATAGTAGAGAACATCCATTAATGAATAATCCTCAGCCAAAAACTGTGGAGAAAGTAAAATACACACAAAAGTAAGATGTCTTTTGCACTTCCATGAGTAGCAAACTATCCATAATGTAAACAGGGCAATAATGAAAAATAAATCTAAAAGGAAATTCACTAAAGACAGAATCTTTTGGAATTATTAGAAAAAAGTTCCCCCTATTACAAATTAATTACAAAGAATTACAAGAATCCATTCGACTTCTAGGAGCAGAAAGATGACAAGTGACACAGTACTTCTGATTGGTCTTCTGATGAATGGATAAGACTTGCTTGTAATTACATCTGCTGCTTATAAGATAATGGTTGTATTTAAAAGGTTTATTGCTTTGTAGCTTAATTTTTCCCCAGTGGGTAAAATGTGTTGTTTACACTTAATTTCGGAAAACTTTCCGATACTTGATATAAAATCAGAGTCCTGAATTTAAGTGAAACTTTTAATTTTAAATCTTTCAAAAAGCTCAGTTATTTAGTGTGTCACCAATGACTCCTTAATTTTTATTTGAGTCTAAGTTAGAAAGGAAAGTATTTTGGAAAATTTGATTGGATAAATTTTTCCCAAAGATGAGAAAATCCTTTTAATTTTTGTAATTTGCTTGCACGTTTCTAAGGAGACTCTTAAATTTTATTAAGCAATCTAATAAATTATCAAGCCAAGAGAAATTCACCTTTTTTCTTAGTCATTTAAAAAATTTAAATATAAAACAAATCAATATAATATTGTATTAAAATAAATAATATATTTCCTATTTATATAAATTATTATTTCTATAAAATAATAAAAATATAACCTCTTACTGCACATATATGTGATCTTACAACATAAAGAAATCTATTCATGCTAACTACAAAAGTTCCCTATATAATATAGTTTGTATTGAAAGTGTTTGTTTCTGATATAAGTTCACTAACTAGTCTATTTTATTAAGTAACAATAAATAGCTGCTGCCCAGTGGAATCTAAGAATGTCACATGAGAATTTAAGAGTTAAAAAACAAGAGAAAGAATGAAAAGCGGAAGAAGTTTTTCCTTTTAGTTCTTGTCTTGATTTTTCCTATTCTTTATTTTCAATTAACAGCACAAAAATCCTTACGGGTTCTGGACCACAGAGCTTTTGTCTGCCTCACTGTTTCTGCCCTCCACTCCAAATGGTTTTTCCTTTTTGTCTTTCCCCCATCCCAGAACAGACATACAGTTTATGCCTAAGTATTCCTTTAGACTCCAGTTCGCCAATCATCTTTTCAAAGAACTTTCCCCAACTTCTCCCTCCCTCTGTCTCCTAATACCTGATAACCTTTCCTTCATAGACTTGACCAGGACATAATTATATTTGTACATGTGGAATTCTTTGAGCCTCAGGAAGGCAGGGCTGGGTCAGTTTCTCACCAGTGTATCCCCTGTGCCTGGCACATAGTAGGCACTCAGCGTTAGGAAACAAGTGAAAAAATGTTTGTCTCATGGAATGTTTTCTTTACCCGACTTATAGTGTCTTCATCAGCTCCGTTTTCTCTCAGCCAGTCAGTAAGTTCAGAATCTTCAGTGTTTGTGCCAGGAGAACTGGAGTGACACACGGGCAACTCAGGAATATCTAGAACAGAATTGGGGTGGGGGGATAAGGAGGGACATTCTTAGCTTCAGAGGTCATTTGACAGTCAACATTCACACTTTAACAGACTTTTCTCCATCACAGGATAATTAATAGAAACCATTGAGATTGGCAGTCTACAAGATAATATAAATCAAACTCTTTAAGGCTGCTTAGTAAATGGAGAGTCACTAACAATAATTAATGATACTTCCACCTTGTGGTTTCGTATCAATTTTATAGCCTCTTAGAATAAAATGATGTATCAAAATCGTACTGTGTGTTTTTCAGGCAACAAAGATGAGCATAATTAGCAGAGAATTATAATAATCTCTTTTTCCACTAGTTGCAATAATATGGAAGCACCTTATATCTGAACAGAAAATAATGACTTTTATTTTCCTCTAAATGGGCTAAGTAAGATTGCCTAAAGATTATCTTTCATCCCCAATTTTTCACAGAATAGATTTCTTTAAAGTTCCAATCTATGACTAAAAAAAAACAAACATATAATTGACAAAACATTTTATTAAAGTATATTCAACTTATGACTTGCTTTTGCTTTATCTTTATTCTACTTAAGCCTTGTCAAATTATAAAACACTAGAATACATAGAATACAAATGCAAAATGACAAAAATAGTATTATATTCTAGTAATTTCACTGTGAAATCCTTAAAAAGAAATAAAGACAAAAAAGTGGAGATCCCTATTTACCTAAATAATATATAATCTCAGGAAAAGGTAATTATGAATCATTTTGACTGTACATGTAAGAAATAATGGTTTGCTACAATTAAGAATTGGATATTTTTGTACAGCAATTTCTGCTTGTAGCTGTGGTATAAGTGACCGATGCTGAATAAGCCATAACATAAAGTTTGCCTGTTGGCTTTCTAGTTTTCTGTGGGAGTTTGGTTGAACAGTATTACTTTAAAATTTTCTGCTATTCACCTATTGGTTGGGACTTAAGCTTCAGGTGTTTAATTTCTTGGTCTTTCTCTTCAATAGCTTGATGAAGGAGTGCTTGTAATTCTTTCTCTTTCTGAACCAATTCTTCCAGTAATCTGCAGAAGGAAATTATATTGGTTGACAGGATAATGAAGTGGGAGCAGCCACAGAATGACCTTCTAGACAAGGGTTCTCAAGCTATAATGAACACAGACATCCTGGGGTTTTATTGAAATGCAGATTCTGATCCAGCAGCTGGCTGGGGAGCAGGGGTGGTTAGGGAGCTCTGAGTTTCTGCATATGTAATAAGCTCCCAGATCCACAGACATCCAAGTAGAGTAGCAAAGCTCTAGAAAGTGTGCTTCCAGACAAGAATTTAAAACTTACACCCCTAATCGGCTGACAGACTCTTCAGAGATGTTGTTCTGTTTCCTTTTATGACCATAATGGCAAACAAATTTATATATGGTATTTACCTGCATAGGCCCTCATCAAAAAAGTTGGTCAACACGGGTAATACAATAGCAATGAATGCAAAGAAGAAAGGTACTCACTTTCTTTTAAACTACGAAAATTTGAGAAGTAATTCTTCCCTGGTGATTCAGACAGTAAAGAATCCACCTGCAATGCAGGAGACCTGGGTTTGATCCCTGGGTCAGGAAGATCCCCTGGAGAAGGGAATGGCAACTCACTCCAATATTCTTGCCTAGAGAATTCCATGGACAGAGGAGCCTCATTACAGTCCATGAGGTTGCAAAGCATTGGATATGACTGAGCAACTAACACTTTTACTTCACAGCTATAGGGGAGGTCACCAACAGTACCTGGCACAGAATCAGTCCTCAGTAAATGTTAATGAAGATTGCTTGGGTTGTTGTGTTTGTTACTGTTATTTTTCTGCCTTCTAAGGGGAGCAATGAACTGAGTAAAAAGACAGCTGTGTTCCTGGTACATTCAGTTCCCCATTGGTATCTGATACATTCTCCAAAGAAATAGGATAAGTATTATTTTACATCTTCATTTTCACTTTTCACTTTCATGCACTGGAGAAGAAAATGGCAACCCACTCCAGTGTTCTTGCCTTGAGAATCCCAGGGATGGGGGAGCCTGGGGAAAGGTTCATTGCACAACCGACAGCAGTAACCTATTCACCATTCCCATTACTGGGGAAACATGCCAAGTTGTAAAGAGAGATGTTCTGAGTTTTTAGAAAACTATCTTTGAGTAACTTGAATTCAGAATTGTAATACTTTAAGATAGATGGGGAAACAATGGAAACAGTGACAGACTTTATTTTCTTGGGCTCCAAAAATCACTGCAGATAGTAACTGCAGCCACAAAATTAAAAGATGCTGGCTCCTTGGAAGAAAAGCTATGATAAATCTAGACAGCATATTAAAAAGCAGAGACATTACTTTGCTGACAAAGTGAAAGTGAAGTTCATCAGTCACATCCGACTCTTTGTGACCCCATGGACTGTAGCCCCCCAGGCTCCTCTGTCCATGGGATTTTCCAGGCAAGAATATTGGAGTGGGTTGCCATTTCCTTCTCCAGGAGATCTTCCCAACCCAGGACTGAACTCGGGTCTCCTGCATTGCAGGCAGACTCTTTACTGTCTGAGCCACCAAAAGAATCCATATGGTCAAAGCTATGGTTTTTCCAGTAGACATGTATGGATGTGAGAGTTGGACCATAAAGAAGACTGAGCGCCAAAGAATTGATGCTTTTGAACTTGGTGACTCTTGAGCATCCCTTGGACTGCATGGAAATCAAACCAGTCAATCCTAAAGGAAATCAACCCTGAATATTCATTGGAAGAACTGATGCTGAAGCTGAAGCTCCAGTACTTTGGGCATCTGATGCAAAGAGCTGACTCATTTGAAAATACCCTGATGCTGGGAATAATTGAAGGCAGAGGAGAAGGGGATGACAGAGGATGAGATGGTTGGATGGCATCACTGACTCAATGGACATGAGTTTGAGCAAACTCCAGGAGATGGTGAAGGACAAGGAAGCCTGCTGTGCTGCAGTCCATGGGGTTGCAAAGAGTAGGACATGATTGAATGACTGAACAACAAATATAATTATGTATAAGATCATCAAGGTACATTGTTTCATGGCTCTTAACAAGCTCTATTTGTTTTACTTTCTGAGTATTGATAGATTTAACTCAGGACCAGATTCCATTCCAAAAGCTTGTTTCTGCTTCAGTTGACATGGTTTGAAGGCAGCACAGCTCAACTGGAGACAGCCCTGGGCTTGTATCCTGGTTCAGCCATAAGGTTTCTGTGTTAACCTTGACAATGACTGAATGCCTCTGGGCTTCAGTTTTCTCATTTGTAAAAAGGAAGAGTAGAACTTTCTGAGAGGATTTATTGTAATCATTGATGAGAATCAGCATAGGTAGAATGCCAAACACAGGGTTTGGCCTTTAAGAAGGACTGTCTGTTCTCTGACAAGAGGCCTCCCAGGGTTCATTAGGGTTTGTCTCCCTGACCCCCAGGTTCCACCCCTTTCCCACAGGCCAGAGACATGGGGGCTATCAGGCAGAAGAAAGGGTTGTAGTAGAGTTCAGTTCAATTTAGTTCAGTTGCTCAGTCGTGTCTGACTCTTTGTGACCCAATGGACTACAGTACGCTAGGCCTCCCTGTTCATCACCAACTCCTGGAGTTTACTCAAACTCATGTCCATTGAGTCAGTGATACCATCCAACCATCTCATCCTCTGTTGTCCCCCTCTCCTCCCACCTTCAATCTTTCCAAGCATCAGAGTATTTTCCAGTGAGTTAGTTCTTTGAATCAGGTGGCCAAAGTATTGGAGTTTCAGCTTCAGCATCAGTCCATCCAATGAATATTCAGGACTGATTTCTTTTAGGATGGACTGGTTAGATATCTTTGCTGTCCAAAGGACTCTTAAGAGTCTTCTCCAACACCACAGTTCAAAAACATTAATTCTTCAGCATTCAGCTTTTTTCATAGTCCAACTTTCACATCCATACATGACTACTGGAAAAACCATAGCTTTGACTAGACGGACCTTTGTTGGCAAAGTAGGTGAGTAGGTGAGACAAAAAGAAAATAGTGGGAGGCAGACAGAGACAGTGGTTACAGGAAGACAGCTTGTTTAAAGACAACTGTGGAGTAAACAGTGTACACTTAAATGGATTAAGCAGTAGAAATGAAAGAAGGAAAGAAGGAGAGGATTAAGGGAGACTTATCTACTCCAACACAAATAGTATTTAGAGAAAGTTTCGGCAAGGTCAGTATGAACTTTTAATTTTGGTCTGGTACATATTTGGTACATATTGTACATATCTGGTACAAAATTTGGCACTATTTGGTCTGGTACATATTTTTGTCTTTCATGTAGTATGAAATTTATAATATGAATAGTGATAGTATTCATACTGCAGTATTCTTACTGCTTTTCTCAAAGAACACACAGTGAAATTTTCTAGAATTTAACTACGTCTATCTAGATTATGGGCTTCCCTGGTGACTCAGCCATAAAGAGTCTGCCTGCAGTGCAGGAGCTGTAGGAGACCCTGGGTCAGAAAGATCCCCTAGAAGAGGGCATGGCAACCCACTGCAATATTCTTGCCTGAAGAATTCCATGGACAGGGAGAGGAGCCTGGCGGGCTATGGTCCATAGGGTCACAGAGAGTTGGACATGACTGAAGCAACTTAGCATGCACGCATTTAGACTATGTATTTCCTTTTTATCCTAAAAGCCAGAACTTAACGTTGGAAGCAAAGCACTGACCTGGCCACCTCATTTGTCCCAAATCCAGCCTTCAAAATTATTTTTTTTTTAGGCCCATATACAGCCCATCAGTTTTGTTTTTACTTTGTCTTCTCTTAACAGGGAAATCCTTTGAAACCAAGGCAATTGACTGCCTCTCTGTGCCAGAAAAATTTGGCAAGGATTAGCCATGAGGTCAATTTTTTAACTCAAATAGGTGAGGGTGGGGATCTGGTTGGTGGGTAATTCCAGAATTGCAGGAAAGGGAAATCAGATAACAAGTCAGCTCCTCCTGAGTTAGATTTTAACTACCTCTGCAATATTGTCCCAATTCCTTACATGAAATGAATTATTTTCAGAACATTTTAGGTAAGCATATACTTTATATTTAAGTAAAACATGCTTCCTAAAGCTATTTTATTACTTTCTACTATTTAATATTATTGATGATCTAATAAGAGCTGGATAGATATTCATCAGTGATAATCTTGAATATAAACTTACTATTTCTAACCTGAGGATTACACCCTTTCCTAAAAACACATTAACATTTCCTCAAGTTTATTTTGCAATATATGTACATCTGTATATCAAGTAATATCCAACTGAAAATTACAAGGACCGGTGTAGACATGACCAGCCCCTTGTTGGCACCTGTCCTAATGCAGCCGCCCTTTCTTTAGATCCCTTCGTGAAGTGAATGTTGTGCCCTGTCTCACTTTTCTAGGGCTGATGGAGGAGCTATGGGAGATTCTACAAGAAAAAGAAAAAAAGGAGGCCAGTAACCATAGAGATTTCACACATATGCATGTAAATACATAGAAAACATAAATGAGTGGGCTTTGTAAGAACTGCAACAACATCCTAATGTAATAAAGACATGGTAATTCCTGTGGGCAGATGTGGGAGCAGGACTCAGCTATCTGATACCCTCAGAAATGAGATGTGAAGAAAGCAGCCGGGGAAGGGCAGTGCCCAGGGACCACAGGTGGAGCAAGCACAGTGGACAGATGATGGGTACCATGGGAGTGGTAAGTCAGGGTAATGCAAATAGGCCGAGGAGAGAAGGAAGAGACTGCACTTAGGAGAGGCACGTTCTATTGACATAAGCCAGGGTAAGTACACAGAGGGTTCAGGAGCCAGAGGAGCAAATGTCCTGGCTCACTGGTAAATAAAGTAGCTTTACTGTCTAGAAGCCGTGGGCAGAGCTGGGTGGGTGGCGGGACCTACACAGTCATGAGTGCACTCTCCTCCTGCAGAAATCAGAGAAAAGTATGAAAACACAACTCCCTTCAGGACTGGGTGCCAGAGAGTAAATTAAAGAGAAGTGACTAAAGTCAACAGCTGCTCTAATGGATGGAGAATCGTAATGAGACTATTGCTGGAGTGAAACTGAAAGTTGCTCAGTCATGTCCAACTCTTTGTAGTCCATGGAATTTTCCAGGCCGGAATACTGGAGTGGGTAGCCTTTTCCTTCTCCAGGGGATCTTCCCAACCCAGAGACTAAACCCAGGTCTCCCACACTGCAGGCGAATTCTTTACCAGCTGAGCCACAAGGGAAGCCCAAGAATAACGGAATGGGTAGCCTATCCCTTCTCCAGTGGATCATCCCGATCCAGGAGTTGAATCAGGATCTCCTGCATTGCAGGTGGATTTTTTACCAACTAAGCTATGAGGGAAGCCCATATTGCTTGAGAAGAGGAGGAAATGAAGGACATGAAGATTTAAACAAAGTCTTAGGAAAGACTCCAACTCTTTTCCACTAAGTAACGATTCATGGGGTCGCAAAGAGTCGGACACGACTGACCGACTGAACTGAACTGAACAGGTGGGAAGTAAAGAGATGGGTTTCAGAGGACAAGACTGGGATAAGGGAACTTCCCTGTTAGTCCAGGGGTTAAGAATCTGCTTGCAATGCAGGGGACATGGGTTTGATCCCTGGTGAGGGAACTAAGATCCCACATGTAGTGGGGCTACTAAGCTAGAGAGTTCGCACACCACAACTACTGAGGCCATGCATCGCAACGAGAGATCCCGTGTGACCCAACAAAGATTCCACGTGCAGCAACTGAGACCTGATGTTGCCAAATAAATAAATCAATATATTTTTTTTAAATCCAGGATACAGAAACAAGAAAGCCACTTTCCCTTTATTTAGAAAGATTTCTGTATGTAAACTATAGAAGCTAAGTATGGATTTACTGAATCGTGCAACTAAAATTCAAGTTTCTAAATATAGGATGAGGTTGGTTGGTACTACTCATACAAGCTTGGTATTCAAGCTTATTAAGAACCCAAACTTATGACCAGAAATAAAACATTTTTATCTCCCTGGTGAATAACTTGGATTTTCAACGAAGGTTTCTAAATATTTGAACAATGTTTATTGATTCACTCCAAAAATATAAATAATAAAAAAGTTTTCCCTGTCAACCCAAAGTCATAAAGTCAGTTGCCCACATGTCAACGGTAACCAGCGCAGGAAGCTATAAATCATAAAGATTCAGACCTTGAACTGTGTCAACATCTTGTGAAGCACAAGGACATATTTCCTGTTCACTTAATAACCTGATCATGTGAGTTCTGTGTGATCAAATTCACAAAGAAAAATTAGGCTCCAGATATGATACAGCATATTAAACATAAAATCATAAATGTGGTCAATGGATCATTGTTTTAAGGTTCTAAAACGAAAAACTTTCAAACCATTAGTTTTATCTCAAGAACAGAGTGCTTCCTCTCCTGAAAGAACCTGATATTCCAAGTCACGGGTCTCAAGATCACAGACTCTCTTCTTGTCTTTCAGCTGTCTACTGGATGGTACATGTTGCTCTGAGCCTGCATCCTAAACAATCTATGAGGTTACAACTAAGTTACTCTGAAAATCTTAGTGCAATGATCAAAGAAGAGATGCTGAAGGACTGACCTGGGAGAAGCAGAAAACATATTTGACTAAAGAGGCTAAAATGAATCTCTCATTTTAATAAAGAATGAAATCAAGGTTATATGAATGGGAAAAAGGAATTACCTTATGTATATTCTGTGGACCAATCTTTAAAGTAGACTCCAAGCACATGCACTTATATAAAAGTAAGAAAAAAGAAACCCACCCACATTGGAATAGGCCTTACCTATTTGTTTCTATTTTCATCCTTCCAAGTTGTACGTTCAGTGACCGGTGAGCACTCTGGGAGTCATGGGATACAGTAGAACTGAGCGTGCTCACCCCTGAGGTGGCCACCGCATCTTCAAGGACTGCGTGAGGTCTTCGGACAGTTTGATTTGAAGGCCGTTCGTCATGGTCACCTTCTGCATCCAAGTCTTCTGGATCGGCAGTATCACTCTCAGATGCAAGGCTGAAATGTGGCCTCAGTTCTGTTAAGCAGATGATCAACAACAATCTTAATGAATTAAGAATGACGGCCTTTATTTCTTAAGGCATGGATGTCATCTTCTCTGCTATCAATAAGGGGTATTCCCAAATGCTCTTCCAAAAGTGAGGAGGGATTTCTGCACATTATTTCAGATTTGTTCTTCCAGCAGACTTGCAAAATTCATAAGATATGTAAACTCAGAATGATCTAACTCAAACAGAAAAGAAATGTTCACATAGCACATAAGATACGTGGGAAATCTGTTAAAATCATACAGGCAATTGTGTCAAAACCTGTTAAGCATATGAAAATTTGTTTATGCAATTAAAATTCATGGTTTTGATTCTGTCAACTATTAACTTACTTAGAAATGAGGAAAGTGAGATATAGAGAGATTGTATAAACAAAAGGAAGAAGACAGAATGCTTTTTGCTTGTGTGGGGGAGGGGCGAGTACTGAAAATATACACATATTCTTTACATTCACTCTAGCAATGGCACTCCACTCCAGTACTCTTGCCTGGAACATCCCATGGACAGAGGAGCCTGGTGGGCTGCAGTCCATGGGGTCGCTAAGAGTCGGACACGACAGAGAGACTTCACTTTCACTCTTCACTTTCATGCATTGGAGAAGGAAATGGCAACCCACTCCAGTGTTCTTGCCTGGAGAATCCCAGGGACAAGGGATCCTGGTGGGCTGCCGTCTATGGGGTCGCACAGAGTCGGACACGACTGAAGTGACTTAGCAGCAGCAGCAGCAGGCCTATCTGCTTCTGACTTTTTGACTATTAGGTTTATTTTTAGTGTTTGTCCTACCCTAACCTACTGACCACCACTAAGATTTAAAGTACAAAAGTTACAAGTCTCCAGTTTAAACAGACTGCAGGCCAAGAGTTCATCTGCAGGTCACTTCAGAATTGGGATGATAGCTTCTGATGGGAAAAACTATTACACAGTGTGATAAGGTTCTCAAAATGCACCCCCCCCACCCCGCCAAAAGGAATTACATTCTTAATTTAAGTAAAATCAGGGTAACAGAAATATTGGATCTTGGCTCCATATGCTATGACACATGAAACTTTTATTTTCAAAGAAACATTCTTTAAATTCTATAATTCTTTACAATTTTCAAAAGTTTCACACATATTTCATATAATCCTAGAAAGACCTTTATTTTCCCTGTACCCCTGTATTGCCCCTTTCCCTTTCCCTCTCCCCACTGGTAAATACTAATTTGTTCTCTGTGTCAGTGTTTTATTCACTAGTTTATTGTCTTTTTTAGATTCCACATATAAATGATATCATACAGTGTTTGTCTCTGTCTGACTTTTTCACTTTAGCATAATGTTCTTCAAGTCCCTCCATGTCATGTTGCTGCAAAGAGCACAATTGCATTCCTTTTTATAGCTGAGTAGAAGGCAAAGGCACCCCTCTCCAGTACTCTTGCCTGGAAAATCCCATGGACGGAGGAGCCTGGTGGGCTGCAGTCCATGGGGTTGCTAAGAGTCGGATACGACCGAGTGACTTCACTTTCACTTTTCACTTTTCTGCATTGGAGAAGGAAATGGCAACCCACTCCAGTGTTCTTGCCTGGAGAATCCCAGGGATGGGGGAGCCTGGTGGGCTGCCGTCTATGGGGTCGCACAGAGTTGGACACGACTGAAGCGACTTAGCAGCAGCAGCAGCAGCAGCAGTACCCCATCACAGACACACATTTATACACATATACCACATCTTCTTTGGCCATTTAGGTGTTGAAGGACACTTAGGTGGTTTCCATAACTTAGCAACTGTAAATAATGCTGCTATGAACATTGGAAAAAGTGTATTTTTTCAAATTAGTGCTTTTGTTCCTTTCCGATATGGACCCAGGAGTGAAGCTGCTGGGTCATATGATATTTTTAGTTTTTTGAGCCATCTATATACTGTTCTCTACTGTAGCTGCAACAGTTTACATTTCCCACTAGCAGTGCAGGAGGGCTCTTTTTTCTCCACATCCTTGCCAACATTTGTTATTTGTATTCTTTTTAATGATAGCCATTCCCACAAGTCTGGGGCGATATCTCATTATGGGCATGTGGAGCTTTCATTAGATCACAGAACCCACCGAGAATCTGATGAGAGCCATGCAGAAGAGAAGCACATTTAGACAGCATTTTCCCTGTTTCTTGAGGGCTCACTGACTCCCTGAAGCCAATCCTGAGAGTCCATGAACCACAGTTGAAGAGCCCCTGTGCTGTGGGAGGGCGCCTGTGGGAGTGATGGAAGACCCCTCCCACTCCTCTAACATAGCCGCTACAGCAATGCAGCCAAAGGGCCAATTCATTGCCAAATCCTCCAGGGAACTGTTCGGTCTTTGCCGTATTGACCTGTGTATGGTATAATGTCCTTAAATGCCATGCATGCTGTTGCATGTGTCAGACCTTCCTTCCTTTTGAAGGCTGTACAGTACTCCATTGTTTGCATATACCACACTGTTTATCCATTCGTCTATCGATGGACACTTGTGTTGCTTCTCCTTCTTTACGATCGTGAATAATGCTGCTATGAACTTGGGTGTGCAATTATCTATCTGAGATCCTGCTTTCAATTCTTTTGAATATATACCCAAAAGAACATATGGTAATTTTTATTTTTTTGAGGAGCCACATATTGGTTTTCCATAGTGGCTGCACCGTTTTATAGTCTCACCAATAGTGCACAACAGTTCTAATTTCTCCACATCCTTACCCTTTATCTCCTAAGGTTAGCCAAACTCCACCTCTATTCTGCTGTCTGCATTATCGCCTTTCTCCTTCCAAAATTCTATTTCCTAGTTCATCTATAGTACTCTTTGTGTTAGTCGCTCAGTTGTGTCTGACTCTTTGCAATACCACAGACGATAGCCTGCCGGGCTCCTCCATCCATGGGGTTTCTCAGGCAAGAACACTGGAGCGGGTTGCCATTTCCTTCTCCAGGGGATCTAGAACCCGGGTTTCCCGCACTGCAGGCCAACTCTTTACTGTCTGAGCCACCAGGGAAGCCCTTTTATCTTCATTCTGTGTGTTAGCTGTAGGTATAACTCAAAATCAGGTATTTAATTTACATAAACCTGCTACAGGGGCTGAGCCATATTAGCTTCATAATAAGTGTTGGCAGAATGGAAGTTATCATACTAGGATTGACTCCAGGATTATTTATAAGGGAACAAAATAGTGAAAAAAAAAATCTTTAAAAATAAGAGGACTTCCCTGGTGATCCAGTGGCTAAGACAGCACTCCCGATGCATGGAGCCCAGGTTTAATACCTGGTTGGGGAACTAGATCCCATGTGCTGTGCAACTAAGACCTGGCATTGCCAAATAAATAATTTTTTTAAAAAAAATAGAGTTCAATCTATATTAAATTAGAGCAAGAATAGGCCTTTTTAAATTTTCTAAAAAAATTTTTTATGGTCTCTAAATTGAAAATTTAAAGATAATTTTAAAGGTTTATTGTCTTATTGAATATAATCTCACTTTAGGAGAGTGAAAATTTCTAATACTTATTATTACATTATTACATTTAAATGTTCCCTTACATTCCTCTAACTCTGGACACTTTAAATGACCATATGTCATCATTTTACTTATGTGCCAATGACTAAAAGTTTTTCTCAATAATTCAAAGAAAGCAGCAAACTATAAGTGAATCCAGTAGTTTGTTATTTTGATCTTTCATGATGGCTCCCTGAAGACACATCATCAAATCAGATATTGTAAAACATGCAAATGAGAGAGAGCATCTGGTCTTGATCCTCCAAAAGAAACAACCTGAAGGAGAACTAGGGCAACTATACGCAAGAGTCATAAAAGTATATGCAAAGATAATGTGGAATTGCAAGTACAAATGAATTCAGCTTGACTATCTGAGCTGCTCTCAGCTATACACCTAGCTACATATATAATTCACAGGTACATGTAATAAGAGTGCTAAGGGGTAAGTAAAGTATATCTGCAATGACTGAACCTAGTGTGGGGTTTACTCATTGATGGATTCAAGGAGATGGAAGGGCCTAGGCAGGTTCTGGAGGAGGGGAAAGTCTTGAGGTGGAAAAAGCGGAAGTGGTACTTGAGAGAGGTGAAATGTTAGTTGCTCAGTCATGTCCAGCTCTTTGCAACCAGAAGGGCTGTAGCCCGGCAGGCTCCTCTGTCCATGGAGTTCTCCAGGCACGAATACTAGAGTAGGTAGCCATTCCCTTCCCCAAGGATCTTCCCAACCCAGAGATTGAACCCGAGTCTCCTGCATTGCAGGTGGATTCTTTACTGTCTGAGCCACCTGGGAAGCTTAAGAGAAGGAAGCACAAATGAGCCCTCTGAGGAGAATGGAAAGCAGAGGGAACTGTCAGGACACAGCCAAGTGTCACGAGAAAGGCAGGGACGCAGGGGATCCTGGAATGAATCAGTTCAGTTCAGTTCAGTTCAGTCGCTCAGTCGTGTCAGACTCTTTGCGACCCCATGAATCGCAGCACGCCAGGCCTCCCTGTCCATCACCAACTCCCAGAGTTTACTTAGACTCACGCCCCTCGAGTCAGTGATGACATCCAACCCATTTAAGTCCATGTGTGGGAAACTAAAGGGAGTGCATGTTTCCAAAACACAAGAGAGGATCAAACAGCAATACGATGCCCACCTCCCCTCACGCCCACTCCACCCCAATTGGCAACCTCATCAGAGGAAAATAACCAGACCAAGCTTCTTTAACACATGGTAGGATCACAATACTTGTCAGTGTGGTGTACGATCCCTGCATTAAACACTGCATGTAGTTTGGGGTGCTGGTCATTTTACATTAATGAGGGCATGGGGCATGGGACTGATTCAGCTTAACAACTGGGAGTAACAACAAGGACTCTAGCAGTTTAAACAATTAGAGTTTCCATCAGAAGTGTGCCTGCACTGTGCATTCTCTCTGCCTTAGCAGGGCTTCCCTGGTGGCTCAGAGGTTAAAGCGTCTGCCCACAGTGCGGGAGACCTGGGTTTGATCCCTGGGTCAGGAAGGTCCCCTGGAGAAGGAAATGGCAACCCACTCCAGTACTCTTGCCTGGAGAATCCCATGGACAGAGGAGCTTGGTGGGCTACAGTCCATGGGGTCGCAAAGAGTTGGACACAACTGAGCGACTCCACTTTCACTAGCTGGGCCAACATGGTCTCATGGTCAGAATTTTGCCATCTGGTCACCCACAGCCAGCCTGTACTTGAAGAGTAACGAAAGATATTCAGTGTTACCAATAATCCACAGGCTGATTCTTGAAGACAAGTGGGAAAAGAGTCTGAGGGGGAAAAAAAAAGAAACTCATATGGGGTTTACGCAGTACTCTCTGTTCTGTGTGTTCTTTTTCAGAAGAAAGAAGATGGAACATTTTCTTATTTTTTCCTTTTCATTTTGAAATAATTTTAGAATAACAGAAAAGTTGCAAAAAAAACAGTACAGAGAGTTCCTTGTATACCCAGTATCAGCTTGCCCTAAATATTTGTAACAGCTTACACAGCTTTGTGTATTACCAAAGCCAGGAAATTCACATGGACACAATACTATCAACCTAATCTGTAGACCTTGCTTGAATTTCACTGTTTTCCCAAGGATGTCCTTTTTCTGATCTAGGATCCCACACGGCATTATTTGTCATGTGGCTCTCAGTCTCTGCCAGTCTGTGACAGTACCCTAGTATTTCTCTATCCCCCCCAAGACCTCTGTGCTTTTGAGGAGTCCTGGTCAGCTATTTCGTACTGTGTTCCTCATTTTTGGTTCATTTATGTCTTGTCAAGACTAGGTTGAGGCTTTGCCCTTTAGGCTCCTATCCCACAAAGGTGATGCTGTGTCCTTCTCAGAGCGTCACATCAGGCGGTACCCAATGCTGCTGTGTCTTATGTGAGTGACGCTCACCTTGAGCTTCTGGTAAAGGGAGTGTCACTGTTTTCTCTTTGTAGTTAGTAGATATCTTGTCGGGAGATTCCCTGAGACCATTCAAATACCTCGTTTCTCAGCATTATTTTTCCTGCTTACCTCAGCAGCTATTGATGTTTCTTACTGTAATAATTATTACTGTGGTGTTTGCCTAATGGTAATTTTTTATTTCCCTCATCCCTTCAACATGTATTAATTGGAATTCTACTAAGACAAATAATTGGCCTTTCTCCTCCATATACATATTTATTCAATTACTTCTATCAGTATGGACCTGTGGCTATTTAGTTTACTCTATGCATATAATCCAATATTATTTTTATTGATTTTTTGTTTAATTTGCCCTGGCTTCAGTTCAGTTCAGTTCAGTCGCTTAGTCGTGTCCGACTCTTTGTGACCCCATGAATCGCAGCACGCCAGGCCTCCCTGTTCATCACCAACTCCCAGAGTTCACTCAGACTCACGCCCATCGAGTGAGTGATGCCATCCAGCCATCTCATCCTCTGTCGTCCCCTTCTCCTCCTGCCCCCAATCCCTCCCAGCATCAGAGTCTTTTCCAATGAGTCAACTCTTCACATGAGGTGGCCAAAGGACTGGAGCTTCAGCTTTAGCATCATTCCTTCCAAAGAAATCCCAGGGTTGATCTCCTTCAGAATGGAGTGGTTGGATCTCCTTGCAGTCCAAGGGACTCTCAAGAGTCTTCTCCAACACCACAGTTCAAAAGCATTGATTCTTTGGCGCTCAGCCTTCTTCACAGTCCAACTCTCACGTCCATACATGACCACAGGAAAAACCATAGCCTTGATTAGATGGACCTTTGTTGGCAAAGTAATGTCTCTGCTTTTGAATATGCTATCTAGGTTGGTCATAACTTTTCTTCCAAGGAGTAAGTGTCTTTTAGTTTCATGGCTGCAATCACCATCTGCAGTGAGCCCCCCAAAATAAAGTCTGACATTGTTTCCACTGTTTTAGACTTTTGGAAAGTCCCTCAAGCTGTCTCCAGGGTCCTTTGTATCAGCTTCCATCCTTTTGGTGCACTTCCTTACTTTTTGCCATCACAGTAAGTTACAGGTTCATCTTGAATTTCCTCTGCTCCACAAAGGCCTAGAAATCAACCATTTCTTCAAGGAGCTCTGATTCCTTTTATTAGAGAATCTTTAAAAGCCAACATTTGGGTCCTCTCAGCAAACACATCTAAGAAATGTGTGTACTGATGATGGTATACTGTTAAATCTGTTGGTTTCTTTAGCATGTCTTAAAATTTGATAGGTTTATTGCAGTATTTTGTCATCTAAAAGGAATTTTTATCAGGAGACTAAAAGACAGGCATTTTTAGTGTAGTTTCTTTCAATCTTAATTGTATAACAAAATCTTTAGAGGCATTTGGAAATCAATGGAATTGTCAAATGCTTAAAATTGGTTGCCCTTGTTCATATATTTCAACACATACATATTGATGTAGAGTGTATATTGTCTTCCTGCATCCTGTGAGGAATATTAAAAAATACTTTTTAAAGTAATTCTCTGAAATTTCCACTTATTGTTATTATTCTTGGCCACACCGTGCAGCTTGCAGGATCTTAGTTCCCTGACCAAGTATTGGACCCGTGCCTGCTGCAGTACAAGCTGGACGATAAGGGAAGTCCCTTTTTTCTTTTTTTGCTCACTTTTAAAAATGCTTTCAGAGAGTCATTTCAGTTGTCATCAGAGACCCCTAGTGGCCTCAAAGAAACCAATTTCACAGTGGAAGGACAGAAAACTTTGCTGAGCAAACTGTTTTCATAGAGTGTGCCTTCCTCTGTACACGAACTAGGTTAGAGCATCGCCCATCATGGGGACACTCACATGAGGAGACAGGCCTCCCTGTGTTGTCCCTTGTCCCTGTCTCTCCCTCTAAGCTTAAAGCATTTCTTCTACAGCATGATAATCAATGTGCTTTATCAACTTTATATTTTGGAAAAATTTTAGATTTACAGAAATACTATAAAGATAATAGAGAGAACTCCACATACCTTCCACCCAGTTCACCCAGTATATCTTATGTAACTACGGTACCTCTGTTAAAACTAAGAAATTAACATTGGTACAGTATCAGTTGTATTAAGGAAACTGGAGTATTTTCAGATTATGCTAGTTTTCCTGATGTTCTTTTTTCTATTCCAGGATACAATCCATTGCATTTAGGTAATCCATTTTAAAAGAAGTTACTACAAATTAGATTAACAGATTATTTATATGCTATTTAAATTATTTCACAGGATAATCCCTTTCTCTTCTCCTCATTTAGCCATTCTCAAATTTAGGTTACTACCAGGTGTAACTTGGGGCTTCCCCAGTGGCTTAGCAGTAAAGAATCTGCCTGTAACGCAGGAGTGGCAGGAGATGCAGTTTCGATCTCTGAGTCAGGAAGATCCCCTGGAGAAGAGCACGGCAATCCACTCCAGTATTCTTGCCTGGAGAATCCCATGGACAGGGGAGCCTGACAGGTTAGTCCATAGAGTCACACAGAGTTAGACACAACTGAAGTGACTTTGCATGGGCAGCACATGGTGTAACTCATGGCCTATACCTATACTACTCACTGATACACACTTAATCCCTTTCACCCCTTACATCTTTTGGGTTTATAACCCCTCTTTGGTATACTTCCCATACCCAAGCTCATCTAAGTGATTAACCATCCAAACATAAGTACGTGCTGACTTCCTTAGAGCATCACACTAGCTTCCCACCAGCTTTATATTCTTCAGGTTCACATCCAACTGCCAGCTATTTGTTTCAAAGCCTTGCTAGGGTTTTTTCTAAGTTATGCAAAAGTGTTCGCCCTAATTTGTTACAACCAGGTAAAACTCATCTACTGATTGCTTCAACCAATATTTATTGGAAGTCTGTTCATTTCCAGGTAACATGCTGGACAAGGTGTTTGACACAGAATAAAAGCTACCCTCTGGTAAGGGAAACAGCCATTAGACAAGAAAATAAAAGTAGTTTCTGACTGGGCAAATGTCACAATGGGAAAACCATTTCCAAGGAGAGAAAGAGAGACAGGGGGTCTACTGTAGACATTGGGGTTGGTCAGGACTCTCTAAGGGGGCATCTCGTAAAATGAGACCTGAAGACAAACTTACAAGAACACAAGGGGAGGCGGCAGGAGGGATGGAGGCAGCAGGGGGGATGGAGGCAGCAGGGGGGA